>JAWWEY010000079.1:78761-131156 GCA_035582745.1 Loriotus luctuosus
ACCCATCACTTTGCCCCTGAGCAGAGGGAGCCGCAGGTCAGTATCTGGGGGGGGCCGGGGGGGCCATTTCCCCCTCGCTGCCCCCGCCCACGCTGCCCCCGCTTCCCGGCCCCCTCCGCTCCTCAGGACCCCGCTCTGCTCTGGGCCTTTCTCCTCACTCTTTTTTCTCCCTGACCCCCCTTTTTTTGCCCCCCCCCCCACAGGGAGGCTGCCCCCCCAGTGCCCCTGCTCCCCCAGCTAGCGGGGCCCCTCTTCATCCCCATTTCAGGCTCTCATCTCCTCGCTCCTTCCCTCTTTCTTTCTTGTCTCGTCTCCATCCGCCCCCCCATCCCCTGTTCCCCCTTCCCCATGAGTCCTGTCTGGGGGACCCCCGTGTCTGGGCGGCAGCAGGGACGGGGGGCTCCCGTGGGGGACGGGGGGGCACAAAAACACCACTGGGGTGGCCCCCGTGGCTCTGTGGCCAGGGTGGAGCTCACCTGGTGGGCACTGAGGGGTGAGCCCAGGCAGTGACCCCCAGGGGATGATCCCACAGGTGTGACCCCCCTCAGCGACCCCCTTGCAGTGACATCCCTGGGACGACACCCCAGGGGTGACCCCAAGGGGTGACTCCCAGACAGGGATGTGCCCCCAGGAAGGAGTGACACGCTCAGGGATGACCCCTCCTCAGGCTGTGACATCCCCGCAGGTGTCCCCTAGGCAATGAGCCACCCCAGGTGGGGCTGCCCCCAGGGGTGATGCCCCCGAGCTGAGCCCCCTGGCAGGGGCACAGAGGGGTTCTCATACACACAAATCCAAGGTCACCACTCGTTTTTGTCAGTTCCCCCGGGTGCAGAGGGACAGGGGCTGGTTTGGGGGTGCAGGTGGGGCACAGGGTGTGAGGCACATGAGGGGCAGCGTACCTCTGACCCCCTCCCATTTGCACGCAGCCACTGCATCCAGCAGATCCTGGAGGCTGTCCTGCACTGTCACCAGATGGGGGTGGTCCACAGGGACCTCAAGGTAAGTGTGTCCCCCCACCCCCATCCATCCCTCTGCCCAGTTGTTGGGGTCCCCACAACCCGGGGGTACCCTGGCCCGGTGGGTTCTGGGGGCTCCCTGAGGTCTTGCTGGGCTTTGGGGATCCCCATCCACCTTTCCTGGGGATGCACACGTGTCCCCCAGTTGTGTCACAGTTCTGCACAGCTCGGGGGTCTCACTGCAGCCCCCGCAGCTGCCATTGCCCCAGGGGGAGCGTGAGCTGTGGGGATGGATGGGGGCACGGGGGTGGGAGCAGTTGGAGTTTGGCTGGGGGACAGGGCAGGACAGGGAGGGACGGCAGGACACGGGGACAGTGGGACACGGGGACAGTGGGACACAGGGGCACAGTGGGACAGAGAGGGATGCTGGGATGGGGGGAGGATCCTGGCATGGGGGGGATGCTGGGATGAGGCCAGTGAGACACAGGAAGACCCTGAGCTGGCCATGGGGCTGTGCCATCCACACCCTCGGCCATTGGCAGAGGGCACCCACGGCCACAGCCCCGCAGCACAGAGCCAGCCAAGGGGCAGGACCTGGTCAATGGCGGCAGTAGAGTCCCTCTATAGCTGCTGCATCCCTGCTCTCTGTCCCCCCCGGTCTGTGCCCCGTGCTGCCCTGCTGGTGCTCCCCGTGCAGCCCGAGAACCTGCTCCTGGCCAGCAAGTGCAAAGGGGCAGCAGTGAAGCTGGCAGACTTTGGCCTCGCCATCGAGGTGCAGGGGGATCAGCAGGCCTGGTTTGGTGAGTGCTGTTGTCACCCTGTCCCCCACAGCCCCTGCCCCCTGTGTCCTGCTCTGGGACCCTGCGCTGTGTCTGCTGTGTCCCTGCACGTCCCCTGAGTCCCTGCCCTGTCCCCTCCCCACCGTGTCCCTGTCCCTGTGCCCTCAGCATCCTGCCCTGTGCCCACCCCAGCCCTGTCCCTTCACCACCGTGTCCCTGTCCCTGTGCCCACCCCAGCCCAGCACATCCCTGCCCCACTTCCCAGTCCCGTGTCCTGTCCTTGTCCCCTCCCCCTGTGGCTCACCTGTGGCTCACCTCAGGCTCTCTCTGTCCCTGTCCCAGGATTTGCAGGCACACCTGGCTACCTGTCCCCCGAGGTGCTGCGCAAAGAGGCCTATGGCAAACCCGTGGACATCTGGGCATGTGGTAAGAGCCAGTCCCTGCCTGTCCCTGCCCAATCCCATCCCAGTCCCTGCCCCATCACTGCCCAGTCCCTTTCTGATCCCATCACACTCCCATTCTGGCACTTTCTGGGGTCCATTCCAGTCTTATCCCATTCCCATCTAAGTATAACCTTTTCCCCATCCCATTTCTGTGCTGTTCCCAGTTCCTGTTCCAGCTCTGACCCCATCCTGGGGCCATCCTGTGCCTGGCAGTGCCACACTGTCCCTTGTCTGTGCCATCCTGGCAGCACAGGGGACAGCCCACATGTGGAATAATTGCTTTGTCACGGGGACACCTTTGAGGGAGGCAGGGTGGTCTGGGGTCCCTGTATCCCCTAACCCCACTCTCCCCGGCCCAGGGGTCATCCTGTACATCCTGCTGGTGGGCTACCCGCCGTTCTGGGACGAGGACCAGCACAAACTCTACCAACAGATCAAGGCTGGGGCCTACGATGTAAGTGCCCGGTGCCAGGGCCCGTTAATTCCAGAACCTTCTGGGAGCTGCAGCTGATCTGCAGCGGGCAGAGCCCGGGGTGACTGTGGGCTTGTCTTTGGTGCTGGCTGGGGATGTGTGGGGATGTGGAGTGACACGGGTGCCATGGGGCCGCCCCTCCTCAGCTGTCACACCCATGTCCCTGTGCTCCCCCAGTTCCCTTCACCTGAGTGGGACACGGTCACCCCCGAAGCCAAAAACCTCATCAACCAGATGCTGACTATCAACCCCGCCAAGCGCATCACAGCCCACGAGGCCCTCAAGCACCCGTGGGTCTGCGTAAGTGCAGGGATCCCCCCGGGTATGGCACCCCCGTGGCAGTGCCCCTGGCACCCCTGTGGCAGTGCCCCTGGCACCCGGTGCTGACCCCCTGTCCCCACAGCAACGCTCCACCGTGGCCTCCATGATGCACAGGCAGGAGACAGTGGAGTGCTTGAAAAAGTTCAATGCCCGGAGGAAGCTCAAGGTGAGGGGGTTGCTGGGGAGCTGTGGGCTGGGGACAGTGCTCATCCTACCCAGCACCAGCCTGCCTCTCCAGCTCCGTGGGGCTCTCCTGTGGGACCCTCCCCGCCCACTGTGGGACATTTCCCTGCCCACTGTGGGACATTTCCCTGCCCACTCTGGGACATTCCCTGCCCACTGTGGGACCCCTGCCCTGCCCACTGTGGGACCCCTGCCCTGTCCGCTGTGGGACCCTCCCTGTCCACTGTGGGACCCCTTCCCTGCCCACTGCCTCAGCACCCCTCAGGGCCTCCCTGTGCCCTTCCATGGGGCACAGTCCCTTCCATGGGGTGTTGCTGCCCCACTCTGGCGTGCCTGGTGCTCTGCTGCGTGCTTTGGTGCCATCCCAGTGTCACACAGCGTGGCACAGTCCCACCCTGTCCCTGCCCGTGCCTTGCCCCCTGCCCTGGCTCTAGCCTGCCCCCCAGCCCACACCCTCTGTGCCACTGCCTGCTCCCAAGGCTCCATCCCACCCCTCGTCCTGCAAACCCCTCTCCCAGTTCCCAATTCCCGGTCCTGTGGGCCCCACCCTGTACCACCCCTATCCCATCACCCCATTTGTCCCCGTCCATCTCGCCCACCCTCTCCCGGCTCACGCTATCCCTCCCCACAGGGTGCCATCCTCACCACCATGCTGGCCACCAGGAACTTCTCAGGTAAGGGGGGGCTCCCCCTGGCCGGGGGGGCCGGGGGCCGCAGTCCGCCCTCCACGCCCCCCCCCCGGGCCGGTGCCCCCCTCTCTCTATCTCGCTGTCTTTCTCTCTTTCTCCCCTCCCTTCCTTAACCCCCCCACCCATTTTTTCCCCATCGGTGAGGACGGGGCATGTGGTAGCCGCGGTGGGGCCGGCGGCGCCCCCCGCCCCACGCACACACGGCAGCAGGTAGAGCCCGGTGGTCCCCGCTGGCCGGGCAGGGGCACGGACACCGCAGCCCCCCCAGGCCTGGGGCCGGGTGAGGGGCGCCCCGAGAGCTCTCTCTGGGGGGCGGGAGGGCGGGGGTCCCGGCCAGCCCCCGCCGCCCCCTAACAGGAGCTCCGCTCCCTCTCTCTCTCTCCGGCCCTCCGGCAGTGGGCAGACAGACCACCGCTCCTCCCACCATGTCGGCGGCCGCTGCCGGGGCCCCGCTGGGGCTGGTGGAACAAGGTAGACGCGTCCGCAAAGGGCCCCCCGGCCCCCCGGCCCCGCTTGGTCTCTGTGTGTCCCCGGACCCTTCATCCCCACGTCGCCCTCTTCTCCCGCCCGTCCTCTTCCCTGCCTCCCACCTCCCCAACGGGTTTCGGGTGCCCTCCTCGGAAATCGGAGCGCATGCATGGCCCCTGCACTGCCCCTGCAACCTCTCCCTCCCTGCTGGCACCGAGAGACGCCGCTGTCCCCCTGCTGCCACCCGCACCCGGCCCCGGGGAGGGGTCCCTGAACAGGGCCCACCCCCAAAGCGGGGCTGCTGACTGCCTGAACCTGGAGGGGACACGCTGGTGGCGTCCCCAGGTGCACGCTGGTGCCATCTCCAGGGGCACACAGGTGCCACCTCCAGGGGCACACAGGTGCCATCCCCAGGTCCCACAGGTGCCATCTCCAGGTGCACCTGGTGCCATCCCCAGTCCACAACTGGGTCAAAATGGGGAGCTGGGGTGGGGGGATGATTTTGGGGTGATTTTGGGGTGATTTTGAGCCTCCCCACTGCTCCCACCCCCTCACGCACACAGGGGGGGCACACCAGTGCATGAAGGGGGGGCAAACAGGCTGCATGTCCCATGTCCCCCCGTGCCCCCCCTGCATGTGTGCCCCCCCTGCATGTGCCCCCCTGCATGTGCCCCCCTGCATGTGCCTCCCCACGGCTTCTGAGAGCTGCAGCCAGTGTTTGTGGTGCCGTGAAACACTCGGCGGGTCTTAAACCACCCCCTTAGCCAGGGCTGCCACTGGCCCCCCTGCCAGGGGTCCCCCTCTCCCGCCCCCCAATTCGGCTCTGGTTTAAACCCCCACCTCTCAGCGCCCGCCTGCTTTCAGAGGAGGGACCGGGACCCTTGGGGACGCCCTGCTAGGGACCCCTGAGGGGACACAGGGCCACGGGGAGGGATGTGTGGGTCATCTCCCCCTCCTCTGGTGCCAGTGGGTGCCACCCTGCTGTCACTGGACTTGTCGCCACACATCTCCCCCCAGCTTGTGATGCCAGCCAGGGGAGGGGTCCCTCGTTGTGGAGGGATGGTGAGGATGCTCAAGGTGACACCCCCTGCCCTTCACACACCCCCACAACCACTTGTGCCCCACCATGTCCCCATCACCCCTATCCCCCACTGGCCAGGGATCGTGCTAGCAGTGACAGATGCTCATACCCGTGCCCGTCCTTGTCCCCCTCCAGGGAGACACGGGGGCACAGGCGGCTGTCCCCGCCCCCTGTACTCAACTCATCTTTTTTATGTTCTTTTTTTATGTTTTTCCCCTTTTCCTCCTTTCCCCTCTCCCCGTTTCTCTCTTGCCCCCCTCCCCACTCCTCTCTCTCGCTTTCCTCTCTGCATTTCTCCAAGGTAAGCCAGCCCTGCCCCCCCCACGCGGGGGCCACCAGGATGGGGACCCCCCTCAGGCTGGGGGCACCTCCTCCCCCCAGTCTGAGGCCCCCCTGAGTTTGGGGACCCTTCCCTCCGGGTTGGGGACACCCTGCCTGGATGGGGATCTCCCCAGGTTGAGGACATCCCTCCCAGGGTGGGGACAGCCCCCCAGGTTCGGGGACCCCCCTGAGTTTGGGAACCTCCCACTAGGAGGGGGACACCCCCCAGGATGGGGATGATCCCACAAGGCTGGGGAAGCCCCTCCCTGGGTGGGGACCTTCCTGAGGCTGGGGACTCCTCCAGGTGGGGGACACCCCTCCCAGCATGGAGAACCCCCCAAAAATGGGGATTCCCTAGGATGGGGACACCCCACCCAGCATGGGGACTCCCCCCTGTAAGGGAACACCCCCAGCATGGGGACACCCCTCAAAATGGAGCCCCCTTAGAATGGGGATGCCCCTCCCTGCATGGGGACCACCCCTCTAAAATGGGGACCTCCCCCAGGATGGGGACAGCCCCTTCCTGGTGTGTTCCCCCTCTGTGGCACTGGGGGGGCAGGGTGGGATCAGGCGGGGTGGCCGGGAGGGGTCTGGGGGAGCTGCAGTGCCCCTCGGGCAGGGGGCACTGACGCTGTCTCCCCCCGCAGCAGCTAAGAGCCTACTGAACAAGAAGGCGGACGGCGTCAAGGTGAGGGGCCCGAGGGGCTAGGGGGGCCCTGGGGGGCTCCTTCCCCCATGGCACTGAGCCCCCCCATCTGTCCCCTCCAGCCCCAGACCAACAGCACCAAAGGCAGCGCCGGTGTCACCAGCCCCAAGGGGACCCTCCCGCCCACCGCTCTGGTAGGTGCCCCCCATCCTGCACCCCAAATCCCCCATCCCATGGGATCCATCCCACAGCCCATCCCATCCCATCCCATCAGCTGCTCCTGGGGAGGGGGGTCCCGAGGATGGAGAGGGGTGTGCAGGACGGGGGCACAGGGGGACCCCGCCGCACAGAGCAGGTGGGTGACGGGACAGCCCCGTGTCCCCCTCAGCCCTGGGGACAGTGACATGGCTGAGGACACGCTCATGCAGGTGTCCCATGCAGGGACAAGGTAGGTCCAGGACGCGGACACAGAGATGTTCCTGCCGTGGGCACAGCAAGGTGGGTGCAGGATACAAGTGTGGGGGTGCCCCACCATGGGGACAAGGTGGGTGCAGGGTACAGGCACAGATGCCCCATAATGGGGACAAGGCACAGCCTGGTGACACAGATGGACAGGTGGGTGGAGGGCAGGGCGTGGGGATGCCCTGCAGTGCCAGTGGCAAGGCAGGTGCAGGTCACAAGGATGGGGCTGCTGACTGTGACCTCGCAGGTGAGGTAAGTGCAGGATCCAGACACGGGACTGCCCAGCAGGCACAGTAGAGTGAAGGCATGGCTGTCTGGAGCAGCATGTGCAGGATTTGGGGGTGCTGTGGCAATGCCAACAGCAAGGTAGGTGCGGGATGTGGGGGCAGGTGTGCCCGTTGTGACCTTTATGGCACAAGGGGTGCAGCACAAGGGCAGGGGATGGTACCGTGAGGGCAGGATACAGGCAGGGTGCTGCCCAGCTGGCACAGAGTGCTGTGCACTGGGGAAGGGGTGCCTGGCTGGTCAGTGAGTGCAGGATAGGGAGAAAGGGGTGCCCACCCCACACACTGAAGGTGGGATGGGCAGCAGGAAGCTGTGGATGGGGGTGCTCAGGAGGTGGGCACTGAGATGCTCAGGATGCAGACACAGGGATGGTTGGGATGCAGGCACGGCAGTGGTCTGGGTGCCAGCTGAGAGATGCACAGGGATGTGGGCAGTGCTCAGGATGCAGGCAGCAGGATGGTTGGGGTTCAGGCACGGGGATGCCCAGGATGCTCAGATCGTGGTGAGTGGAGCCCCTGGGCACCGGGATGCAGGACAGGGGCACAGAGCTGCCCCCCAGCCCAGCCCATCCTTTTGGCCTCACTGCGTCTCTCCCCTGGCTCTGCCCACCTCTTTCCCCCCTCTCTTCCCCCTCCATGTCTGTGAATTAAACCATTTGGCTTTGCTGGACTAATGACTCTCTGCTTCTCTCCCCCCTCTCTATCCCCTTCCCAAACCCGGTCTGGGTCTCTCCTCGCCCCTGTCCACGTGCTGCTCAATCCGTCGTCCCCCCTCGTTGTCCCCTCCGGGCTCTCGCTTCCCCCACCCCGCCTGTCTCTCTCCCTTCTCCTGTAGGAGCCTCAAAGTACCGTAATCCATAACCCCGGGGACGGCGCCAAGGTACCGCTGCCCGCCCTCGCCTCCATCCCCCGCATCAGCCATGGCCGGGGGGGTGCCAGGAGCGCGGGGGCAGCGGGGTCCCCCCGCGCCGTCCGGCCCCGCCGGGGTCCTGCCGAGCCCCCCCGGGCTCGTCCCCCCTCCCCGTGCCCCCCGGGGCCAGCTCTGACCCCCTGTTTGTGTCTCCCCCCCACCGCCGCCGCCCCGCGAGCAGGAGTCCTCCGACAGCACCAACACCACCATCGAGGACGAGGACACCAAAGGTGATGGGCGTGGGGGCGGCTGGGCTGCACTGGGGTGCGCTGGGAACGAGCTGGGGTGCGCTGAGTGGTGCTAGGATGCAGTGGGTTGCACTGGAATGGCACTGGGGTGCACTGGGAGGGTCTTGGAATGCACTGGGGTGTGCTAGGGTGGCACCAGTATGCATTGGGGTGCACTGGAATGGTACTGGGATGACCTGTGGGATGCACTGTGGGATGGCACTGTGCTGGACAGTTGTGGAATGCACTAGGATGGCACCAGGATGCATTGGGATGCACTGGGAATGTGCTAGAATGCACTGGGATGGAGCTGGGGTGTGCTGGGATGGCACTAAGATGCACTGGGTGCACTGGAATGGCACTGGGATGGCACTGGCATAGCACCAGGATGCACTTGGTTCACTGGGATGCACTGGAGCAGCACTGAAATCCATTGGGATGGAGCACCAGGATGCACTGAAATTGCCCTGGGATACACTGGGACAGTGATGGGTTGCATTGGGATGGCACTGGAATGCACTGGGATGGCACCAGGACGCATTGGGGTGGCACGAGGATGCACTGGGAGCGTGCTGGATGGCATGCATTGAATAGAGCTGGGATGCATTGGCACCAGGATGCCTTGGATTGCACTGGAATTGCACTGGGATGAACTGGGGTGGACTGGCATGGCACCAACATGCAGTTGGTGCACTGTGATATGCTGGGGCAGCACTGGAATGCACTGGATGGGATTTGGGATGGTAACAGGATCCATTGGGGTGGCACTGGGACATTTCTGGGATGCACTGGGAGTGTTCAGACTCACTGGAATTGATCTGGGCTGACACCAGGATTCATTGAGGTGGCACCAGGACGCACTGGGAGCATGCTGGGGTGCACTGGGAGGGTACTGGGAGGCATTGGGGTGCACTTGGATGGAAATGGGATAGATTGGGACACACTGGAATGGCCCTGGAATGGCAGCTGGGGTTAATTGAAAAGGCACTGGGATGGCATCGGGATGCACTGCAATGATACTGGGACATACTGGGATGGTACCAGGAGGTGCTCTGGGTAGAACTGGGCTGTACTGGGATGCCCTGGAATAGCAGTGAGACACAGAACGTTGGCACTGAGCTGTGGTGAGAAGTCGCTGACACAAACTGGAGTGCACTGGGACATACTGGGATGGAAATGGGCGGTGTTGGAATGCACAGAGGGGGCACTGGGATGCATTAGGAGGGCACAGGAGCGACACTGAGGTGCACTGGGACAAACTGGGATGTAGTGGAGTGGCACTGAGGTGGTTGGAGTAAATTAGGGTGACAAAAGAATGGACTGGGGAGCACTGGGATACAGTGGGATGGTACTAAGATTAATTGAAATGCACTGGAGTGACAGTGGGATGGGACTGGGGCATACTGGAATGCACCGGAGTGTACTGGACTGTCACTGGAATGCAGTAGGATTGAACTGGGATGTATTGGAATACACTGGGCTGGCACTGGGATGCCCTGGGAAGCGTCAGAGCACACGAGCAGCTCTTAGATGCACTAGGATTGCACTGGGATGTATCAAGATGCACTTGTATGGAACTGGGAGGGTACTGGGATGCACTGGAATGGCACTGAGACACAGTGGGATGGCACTGGGAAACACCAGTATGGAACTGGCTGTTCTGGGATGTGCCAGAACGGTGCTGGGATGTACTGGGACTGGAAGGAGCAGTGCTGGGAGGTGCTTAGAACTACTGGGATAGGCTGAGCAGGCACTGGGATGCTTGAGCATGCTGGGAGGGCACTGGGATGGCATGGGACATGCAGGGCTGGCACTGGGCTGGCAATGAGACCTGTGAATACTGGTGTGGCAGAGCTGTGGGGGTCCTGGGAGCACAGTGGTCCCTCTCTGTCCCCAAGGGGTGTCTGTCTGTCCCCATAGTTTCTGTGTCTGTCCTCGAGGTCCCTGTGTCTGTCCCTGTGGTCTGTCTAGTCTGCCCTCGTGGTCGGTCTGTCAGTCCCTAAGGTCCCTGTGTTTGTCCCCATGGTCCATCCCCATGGTCTGTCTGTCCCCAAGGTCTGTCTGTCTGTCCCTGTGTCTGTCTCCAAGCCTCCCCTCATGTCCCAAGTCCACCCCACCCCCCGGACGGTGTCACCGGGGCTGGGGCGTGGCGGTGACAGTGGCGTGCCCCCAGCCCGCAAGCAGGAGATCATCAAGATCACGGAGCAGCTCATCGAGGCCGTCAACAACGGCGACTTCGAGGCCTACGCGTGAGTGGGGCGGGGCCGGGGGTGGGGCCGGCGGGGGCGGGGCCAGGTGGGGTGGGGCCGGCTGGGGTGGAGCCGGGCGGGGCCACTTTCACCTGCCGCCTGCAGGAAGATCTGCGACCCGGGGCTCACCTCCTTTGAGCCCGAGGCCCTGGGCAACCTGGTGGAGGGCATGGACTTCCACCGCTTCTATTTCGAGAACTGTGAGTACCCGAGCTGCCCGTGCCACCTGCCCGTCTCACCTGCCCTGCCCTGCCCTTCCTGATCCCTCCTGCCTCCTTCACTGTCCCCTGTCTCTTGCCCACTGCCTGCCCATCCTGGTCACCGTGTTTGCCTGTCCCCAGCCCTCTTGTGCTGGGCCATCTGTCCGCTTGCACTGCCCCCATCCCTGCCCATTCTCTGTCCCCTTCCCTGTCCCCATCCCTGCCTGTTCCCTGCCCATTCTCTGCCCCCATCCCTGCCGGTTCCGGTGCCAGCCGCGCTGACCCGGCCGCCCCGCAGTGCTCTCCAAGAACAACAAGCCGATCCACACGACCATCCTGAACCCGCACGTTCACGTTATCGGGGAGGACGCGGCGTGCATCGCCTACATCCGCCTGACGCAGTACATCGACGGGCAGGGCCGGCCCCGCACCAGCCAGTCCGAGGAGACGCGCGTGTGGCACCGCCGCGACGGCAAGTGGCAGAACGTGCACTTCCACGGCTCGGGGGCCCCGGTGGCCCCGCTGCAGTGAAGGTGAGCCGGGCTCGGTGCAGGGGCGCGGGGAGCCGCGGCCGTGGCTCACCGCGGTGTCCCCGCAGAGCTGGCGGTGGCTGTCCTGGTTCCAGCCCGATGGAGACGGCGATGGGAGCCGATGGCAGCCGGAGCTGCGGCCCCCCGAGCACGCGTCCGCATGCCTGTCCCCCCTCCCCCGGCCCCGCTCCCCCCTCCGGTGCCTGTGTTTGCAGAAAACAAAAAGACAAAAAAAAAAAAAAAAAGCGCCAAAATGACGAAGACGACAAAAAAAAAAAAAAGAAAAAAAAAAGGGGGAAAACCCACCCCAATCCCAAACCCCACCCACACCCCCAAACCCGACCCAGCCGCTCGGCCACAGGCGAGGGCATTGGGGGGCTCAGCCCCCCACCTTGGCCCGTCTCTGCTGGGGGGGACGGGGGGTCCCGGCCCCCTCCCGGCTGTGCTCGTGGCGTGTTGCTGTCGCTGGTGGTGGATGTTGTTCTTTGGGCTCCGCTTTGCTCTGTCCTGCCCCAGCCCCTGTACATAGAGAGAGCTATTTATTTTTGAATTCCCACGGGGGTCCCCAGCACCGGGGGGCTGCCAGGGGGTGAGTGAGGTGGGGGGGACACGCAGAGGCTCTCTCTCCTCCAGCCCAGCCCGGTGCCGGCCCTGGGAGCGCTGCCCGCGGGCCCGAGGCTGACCCTGGGGAACGCGGGGCTGCCTCGGGGAGGCTCCTGCAGCGGCACCCCCGTGTCCTCGGCCCGCTGCTCCCCAGCCCAGCGCCCCTGCCGCAGTGCCAGCCCGGGGTGCTGGCAGGGGGCTGCGGGTGCCACTCGGGGGGCAGAGGGCAGCTGGGGGTGTTGGGTTCGGGGTGGGGGGCTCAGGACGATCCAGCCAGCACTGACGCAGCATCGAAAGCACTTTAGACTAAGAGAATGGGTCTCTTAGGGGGCACAGGCTGCTCCGCCAGGCCCCCCAGCACGGGGGCTCCGGCAGCACACCCTGCACCCCCCTCCCACGGCCAGCGCCCGGGGGGACCCGGCACCCCCAGCCCCCCGGCCCGGGGAGGCTCCATCCACCCCGGGCATCCCCACCGTTCCCCAGGGCATCCCCACCACGCTGAGGGCTGGTTTTGGCTGGGGGGGGGGCGGGGCGGGCGGGGGATATTAATTATTTTTTAATTATTCTGATGATTTCTCTGCATGCCCTTTGCGCGGGAGCAACCCTCGGGCGCTAACGCTGTATGTTGAGGAGCTGAGCTGTTCCTGTCCCATGAATGCTGGTGGATTGTTGCCAAATTTTTCTCCTTCCTCCCCTTTTCTCTCATTCTTTTTCTGTCTCCCTCTCCCCAGCATATCCCCCCCATGCCCCTCCCCCCAAAAAAAACCCCTTTGTCTTTTCTTTCTGAGCCTTGTAAGTGTAAAAGATGACTCTGATTTCGTTTTTGTCTCGGGAAAACTGCAAATAAATTATGAGGAAAAACCAATGATCCTTAAAGTGAGAGGTGGAGAGGGAAGGCCAGGTGCATCCAGCCCTGCCGGGGCGCCCAGGCCGTGTCTGCCTGAAACCCCACCCGGGACGCCGCAGAGAGGAACAGGGAACAACTGCCAAAGACACTTTATGGCCTGGCCGTGCAGCCAGGGCACAGAAACAACCCCGGGCACAGCCCAAGCCCGACCTTTCCCTTCCCGCCGGGAGAAAGAGGAGGCAGTGAGGGCTGTGGGAGCAGGACAGGGGCTCTGAGGGGCAGGGTGGTGAATTCCCCCCTCCCCAGCACCAGGACACAGCTCCGGGCTCAGAGCAGGGGGAGGAGCTGCCCCCCACCCAAAAAACCTCCTCCCTTCCCCCCGTCCCACCCCAGCTCACCCTCAGGACACAAATACATAAAAGCTGCCTGGGCTGGCAGCAGGGGCTCTGCCCGCCCCCCCAGCCCCCCGGCCAGCCCCGGGGGGCTCCTCCAGGCCCAGGGGGCTGTGGAGGCAGGGCAGTGCGTGGCCGGGTGCCCCCTGGTCCCAGCTGCCCCAGAACAGCGAGGCTGGGGGGTCTTGGTGTGACCCCCCCTGGGCGCCGGCCCGGTGCCAGCCTCGGCGTCCCCTCAAGGTGGACAACAGTCACATCAGCCCAGGGGGCTGGGGACCCCCGGCCCAGCCCCAGGAGCAGCCCTGGGGGGGCTGTGGAGGGGGGTGCAGGGCTGCTGGTCCGGAGGTGGAGACCCCGGGCTGCATGTCACATGATTTCACAGCAGGAATTCTGCTTTCGGGCCTGACGAGAGAAGGAAAACCATCTGTGAAACCCCCCGGGGGTCTGGGGGTCCCAGGGCCGCCCAGCTGGGGTCCCACACAGCCCTTCTCCTGCCAGGGGAGGACACAGCACAGAAGCTGATGGCCTGGAGGCTCCTGTGCTGGTGGCCAGAGCTGGTGCCAGGAGCTGGGCACGGGAGGGTGCAGGACACCCCAGGGAGGGGGGCTGGGGGCTCCAGCTGGGGCTGGGGACTCTGCAAGCTGGGGCTGGGGGCTCTGGGGCTGCAATTGGGGCTGGGGGTTCTGCAGCTGGGGCTGGGGGCTCTGGGGTTGGGGGCTCCAGCTGGGGCTGGGGCACCCAGGCTCCCCCCAGGCCCAAAGGCTATAGCACCAGGGGGGATGCCTGCCTGGCCCCCCGAGCTGTGCCCCCCAAGGATGACCCCCACCCCTCCCAGCCCCCTCGGGGAGGGGTCTCCCTCCACACCCACCGTTTTGTAGAAGGCTTTGGACTGTGCCCCCAGCACCTCCGACTTGGAGACCAGGTCGTCCAGCTTCTCCCCACGCTCCAGCAGGGACTCCATGGTGTTGTGCTGCCAGGGAAAGGAGTGCTGAGCCCCAGAGCTGCCCCAGAGCAGCCTGCAGCACCACGGGGAGGTCACAGCACCCCTCACCCACCTCCCTAGAGCCCCCCTGGCCCTGCAGCCCCCGGGCAGATGGGACAGAGAGGAGGTGAGACTGGCATGAGGAGCAGGGGGCAGAGGCTGTGTCCTGCCAGCTGGGAAAAGCCCAAGGAGGAAAAGGGGGGAAGGCAAAAAGGGAAAGAGAAAAAGAAGCTCCCAGCCCAGGGAGGTGTCTGGGGAATGGCCTGGGTGACTCTACCCTGCCCCAAAGGTGCCCCAGGCCCTGTGCAGGCAGCAGCCCCAGCCCTGCAGCCTCACCAGGATGATTTTGGTCTCATCCAACTCCGCCTGCACTCGGGTCATGGGGTCAGCATCCCGGGGGTTCTGGGGACAAACAGCAGGGTGATGGTGATGGTGCTGGGGGTGCACGGGCTCCCAGCAGGTGCCAGAGCTGCCCAGATACCTGCCCTGCCATTTCCAGGGCTGGGGGCACACAGGAACCCTCTGTACCTGGTATTTGCTGAGGTATCCATCCAAGGCAGAGTAGCTGATGGTGGCAGGTGACCCTGATGGCCAGTCCATCTTGCTGACCTGCCTGGAGAACTCCTCCAGCACCTGCCAGGTGAGGAAGCAGCAGTTAGGAGCCACAGCTGCGGGGCCACAGAGGCTGGAAGGGTTTTGCTCATCAAAATAGGAGATCTGGAGATTTTTGGGAAGACACCTTACAGCTCATCCACAGCCCTGCCAGAGCCAGGAACAGAGCTGGGGAAGCAGCTGGAGTGTGTTCACAGACAGGGACAGAGCTGGGGAAGGGGCTGGAGCATGTCCAGAGTCAGGGACAGAGCTGGGAAGGGGCTGCAGCCCGAGGAGGAGACATGAACAGTCTTGGCAAACGATGCCCAGGCCAAGGTGGCCAGCCCTGAGTGCCCAAAAACTCTCAGTGCCAGGGCAGGGGGGGGCTGGAGGAGCCCTCACCTTGTCCAGCAAGGTGAAACAAACCCTCTGGGGATACTCATTGTCTGCAATCACCACTCCAGCCAACCCGTCGCTCCGCACGTACACGTGGCACAGGTACTCTGCCAAGGAAACTCCTGTCAGGGAGGCAGCAGCACCCCCAGGCTCTGCTGCAGCTCCCAGCAGTGCTGCTGCTCCCCCAGGCTCTGTTTTGGGGTGCCTTTTCCCAGGGGGGCCAGGGGCAGCTCTCACCTTGCTCCTTGACAGAGGCCCTGCTGCCCAGCGCCGAGCGCTCCGCGATCAGCTGGCTCGTGAAGGTCATGAACTCCTGCACGCTGTGGGGACAGGCAGGGCTGGGGACACAGGGGACACTGGGGACACACTGGGGACAGCCTAGGGACACTGGGGACACACTGGGGACACCCTGGGCACACCCTGGGCACACCCTGGGCAGCCAGCTGTGCCACAGCCCCGCTGTGCTGGGTGACAAACTGTGCCCCTGCCCCCCGAGCAGTGCCAACCCCCGAGGGCACCTCCAGCTGCAGAGCCAGCCTCTGTCCCGGGGCTGAGCCTGCTTCTGGGGGATTTGGAAAGCAAAACCACCACTGGACCTGGGTCTGCCTGGCCAGCACCTGCTGACCAGCTGCATCATGGAATTATTTGCATTGGAGGGGTTGGATTATTTGGGTTGGTTGGAATTATTTGGGTTTGAGCCCCCAGGCACACTGTGAGTCAGAGCTAAGGAGCAGCCCTAAGCCAAGCTGGCTCCAATTTGGAGCACATTCCTGAGCCCAGGCCCAGGCCTGTCCAGCAGGCTCCTCAGGGAGCCCTCAGCACCCCACAGCAAAGGAAAGGAGGCCAGCATTAATGAGCACGAGTCAAATGAAGGTGTTTGCAGGACAGCCCATCCTGGCAGGCTGGGTGAGCCAGTGTGAGCCAGCACAGTCCCCAGGCCAGCTGGGAAACCCCAGCAAGGGATTTTCACCAGGGATGGGTCACAGAGCTCACCAAACACCAGGAGTGGGACCAAGGAAATGCCACTGGGCACAGACTGGTGGGGCTGACTGGTTTTCTGACAGCCTCCCTCTGCTGGGAGCAGCTCGAGGGGAAACTGCCTCCCAGTTTACACCCCCTGAGGGGTCTGCACTGCCCCCAGCCCAGACAGCAGCTCCACAGAGAGCCTGCAGTGCAGGGAAAGCCCAGCCCGAGGATTCCTGAGCATCCTGAACACCCTGAACATCCTGATCCAGCCCAGGGATCCCTGAGCATCCTGAACATCCTGATCCAGCCCAGGCATCCCTGAGCATCCTGATCCAGCCCAAAGACTCCTGAACATCCTGATCCAGCCCAGGGATCCCTGAGCATCCTGAACACCCTGAGCATCCTGATCCAGCCCAGGGATCCCTGAGCATCCTGAACACCCCTGCTCCATCCGAGGGGCAGCACAGACTCCTCTCCCCCCGTGCAGGGTCCTGCTGCCAGCCCCAGCCCCCAGGAGCCCAGGGTTTCACACACACCATGGACAAACCCCCCAGCAGCACCGAGTCCAGCCAGGTGCCAGCTGGGTGCCAGGATGTGTCCCAGGGGCCGATTCCCACTGGGAATTCTGGGTTTATTTCCCAGTGCTCCAAGAGGAAGTGGCCACTCAGTGCCTCCCTGTGACCCTGCCCAGCCCCTTGGCAGGAGCTCAGCCCAGCCCTGTGCTCCTGCCCAGCAGGTTCCACAGCCCAGATCCAGCTCTCCAGAGCCCAGATAAACACACCTGAGACATCACACCTGGGCCAAGCACCAAGCCCTGGGGGCAGCTGGCAGGCACAGAACCCCCCTCCCCAAAATCCCAGAGTTTTCCCTGGCACAGTCACAGCCTGCTGGGAGGGAGCCCACATGGAACTCCTGGGGGTTTGGGAAACCAGAGCTGCAGCTGCTCTGGGACTGAGCTGGCACTGCTGCACACCTGGCTAAGGAAGAGGTTTTTTAGACAGTCCTGCTGCAGCCTTTCCCCTTCCCCCTGCAATCACAGAACCCACAAAACCTTGGCACGGAGACTTTGGATCCCTGAGGAATTTCCCAACTGCTCTGTGTGTCACACAGCACGTTCCTGCTCTGTCCCACAGCTCCAGGGGGTTCTCAGGGGCTGCTGCAGCCCCCTGACCCCGTGTGGGAGCCCCCTGACCCCCATGCGCCCCTCTCAGGGCACTCCCTGAGCCCCCATTTTACCCCTGGGCTGCACTGCAGATCTGTGGGCTCCGAGTTCTGGGGTATTTTCCCCCAGCAAAAGCCTCTCCCTGCTGCCACTGCAGCCCCAGTGGGGCAGAACCCCCCCAGAGCTGCTGCCCCCCCCGCCCGAGGTGCTCCCGAGGCAGCCCCCAGCAGCAGCAGCCCCTGGGCTCAGCTGCCCAACCCACCTGGACCTCTGGAAGAAGTTGAAGGTGGACACGTCGTAGGCAGCTTTGAGCAAGTGCACTTTGGGGTCACCCTTGTAAAGGACACTTAGGCTGTAGAGCCTCATGGCGGCGGCTCCGGGGGCTGGGGGGAGAGCAGGGGCTGGGCTGGGGCCGGGGGGGGACACGGCACCCCCGGACCCCCCTGAGACCCCCCCGGGGCTCCCCCGGACCCTCCTGCCGGCCCAGACAGCCGAACCCCTGCCCCCAGAGCCCCCCCACCGGCTCCTCACCCTGACCCCTGCCCAGCCAGGCCAGCCCACTGCAGCCCAGTGAAACCCACCCCAGTATAACCCAGTACAACCCAATACAGCCCACCCCAGTACAGCCCAGTACAACCCAGTACAGCCCACCCCAGCACAGCCCAGTATAACCCAGTACAACCCAGTACAGCCCACCCCAGTACAGCTCAGTATAACTCAGTAAAACCCACCCCAGTATAACCCAGTACAGCCCACCCCAGTATAACCCAGTACAACCCAGTATAATCCAGCATAACCCCCCCCAGCAGACCCCAGCCCCTCCACCCAGTGTATCGCGGCCACTCCCCAGTACAACCCCCTGCAACCCAGCCCTCGGCCGCCGGGAAGCCCAGCCGGCCCCGCGCAGCCCCGGTACCCGCTCGGAGCCCCCCGGTACCCCCCGTTCCCCCCTGGTACCGACGCTGCGGTCGCGGCTCAGCGCGGGCGGCGTCCGGGCGGCGATGGGTGCGACCCGGAAGTGGAACACAGCGGCCGGAAGTGCCGGCCCTGCCACGGGATGGCTCCCGCCCCGCGCATGCGCCAAGATCGCTCCGCCCCCTCACCTTTCTGACCAATCAGCGTCCGCCTCCCAGCTCCCCCGGTGTCAGCCGGGCGACCAATCAGCGCCGTCCGAGGAGCGGCGCTCGTTCCTCTGGATGGACAGCAGGTGGCGATGTGCCCGGCGGGCCGCGGGGGCGGGGCCTGCTCGGCTCCGTGGGGCGGGGTCCCCCGTGAGGGGCGGGGCCTGTTTGGCTCCGTGGGGCGGGGTCTCTCCGTCGGCGGGGTCCCCCGTGTGGGGCGGGGGTCCCGCTGTGGGGGCCCGTCCCCGCGGTGCAGTAACCCTCTCTGAGAAGCAGGAACGGCCTCCTCCCGGCGCTAGGGGCCGCCCTGGGGAGTGGGGACCCTTCCACTGGGGGGCTCTGCCCCGGCGTGGGGTCCCCTCCACGGTGGGGATGTAGGAGCTGAGCTCCCTGCGGGTTTGGGACCCCTCAGAGGTGTGGGGAGCCCTCGTGGTTGGTGACACAGGGACAGGGCTGCCAGGGCCCTCCTGTGACCCCGGAGGGGCAGTGGGGTGCTGTGGGGTGACCCTGCATCCCCCAGGCCCTGTGTCCCCCCAGAGCCCCCAGGGCTGTCACCGTCCGGGCCTCCCGGGGTGTCCCAGAGCAGCACTGGAGCTTTCGGGGTCACCCATCACCGAGGTGCCCCTCATCCCACTCGGACCTCCCCCGTTTGCGCCACACCGGGAGGATGATGTGGCTGCGGGGGTGCCGGGGTGCCCCATCCCCGTCCCCGCCATCCCGGATCGCCGCGGTGCCGGTTCGGCGCAGCCCCGCGGTGCCGGTTCGGGGGTGCTGTCCCGTCCCGGGCCGGGGCCCGCAGCGCGTTCGCCGCCCTCGCCCCCGGCCGTGCCCGGTCTCCATGGGAGCGCGGTTGCCAAGCCGGCCGCTGGAGTGCCTGCCGCCACCATCGAGCCGTTGGCACGGCAACGGGGACACGGCTGACTCGGGGCGGGGTGCGGCGGGGAGGGTCCCGGCCGAGCCCGGCCAGCGCACCAGGGGTCCCCAGGGCTGCCGGAGCCCCCCGCGCCGGGCTGGGACCCCCAGGCAGCCCGGAGTCACCGAGGGAGCCCCGGAGAGCGTGAGCGGAGCCGAGCAGAGCATGTGGGGCCGCAGGGCTGACCCCGCCGCGGCCCCGGGGCCCGCTCGCTGCCGCTGCGCCTGAGGGGACCGGGACCGGGACCGCCTGGCTGCCTGACGGACCGGGACCGCCTCGCTGCCCCTCGCCTGAGGGGCCGGGACCGCCTCGCTGCCCCTCGCCTGAGGGGCCGGGACCGCCTCGCTGCCCCTCGCCTGAGGGGCCGGGACCACCTCGCCGGGGCCGCTCGGGCCCTCGGATGAGATAAGGCAGCGAAAGTGGAGCATCCGCGAGGGACGGAGCGAGGGACGCGGCACGGAGCAGCGCAGGGCCCGCCGGACGCGCTCCAGGCCAGGGCAGGGTGCTGCCCCGAGCCGGGCACCACGGTGGGGACACAGCGGCCGAGGGGGGCACGGCTCGGCCCGCAGCCCGCCCCAGCCCGCGCCTGCCCCCATGCTGGATCACCGAGCCAGGATGGAGAGCAGCAGGAAGGAGAAGGTGAGGTGCTGCGGGGGGCCCGGGGGGTGAGCGGGAGAGTGCGGAGCTCACCGGGGTCCAGCCTTCCCTGGTGCGCCCAGCAGCTCCCAAGGCTCCAGCCCAGAGAAGGATGGATGCTGGGGAGGACACCAGGGGCAGCCCTGGGGGTCCCCATCCCTGAGGTCACCCCCAGAACAGCACAGGCTCTGCAGCACAGGGGGCTCGTGATGGAGCTGGGAGCGTTTGTGGGACATTCTGCTGGGCTGGGATACTCCTACCCTCCCAACATCCCCAGGATGAGATGGGGCCTGTCACCACCTTCAGCTGGCTGTCACCGTTGTCACTGAGGCGCCCAGCAGGGTGGCACAGGGCTCATGCCCAGCCAAGAACCAGCTGTTTGTGGGAAGCATCCCCTCCCAGATGGATTGAGCTCTGGGGGTCATGGGTGAGGACAGTGGGAGGTGTCACCTGCTGCCAGCTGGGACACCAAGGGGACACTGAGGGGACACTGAGGAGACTCATCACATGCTGGACCAGCAGAGATGGGCGTCACTGGCCACTGCAGCCAGCAGCCACAGGGTTCCCAGTTCCATCCCTTTGGTGGGATGCACTGGAGCATTTCCATGGGAAGCTGAGAGCCAGATAATGTCGTGTGAGAAGAGCCAAATCCTGCCAGGGAAGGGCCATACCCATGGTTTTGAAGACTAGGGGAGAGATGAGCAGGGATATGTGGTGCTGAGATGGGAAAAACACTGGAGAAATAGAACTGGGACTCCCAGGTGCCCACCTTAGGACAGGGACCCTCCGGCCGTGGCAGATTGGGGTTCCCATGCCAAGTGGTGCCACGGGATGGATTGGCACTGAATACTTGCAGCCAACAGCCCAGGAGGGCTGATCAGATCCAGCTCCAGCTTTCCTGGCAGAATTTTTCCAATCCTTCTGGCCAAACACCCTCAGGACCAGGGCAAACCTCCCCACAGTGGGTGCCCAGCCCCGATCTGGGGTCTCCGTGCTGCAGCCATGGCACTGGGGCCGGGTGGTGTGCCAGGGCAGCTGGACTGAGCCACGGCAAGG
Organism: Loriotus luctuosus; assembly: GCA_035582745.1. Taxonomy (NCBI): domain Eukaryota; kingdom Metazoa; phylum Chordata; class Aves; order Passeriformes; family Thraupidae; genus Loriotus; species Loriotus luctuosus. Next base: position 99,648 of record JAWWEY010000079.1, read on the forward strand.
GGTGCCCCCAGAGCTGGGACACTCCAAACCACACCCCAGGCGCTTTCCTGAGCCCCCTACCTCAAAACCTGTCAGGAAACAGCAGCAGCCTCGAGGCAAACATCTGTGTGCCGGGAAGAGGCAGTGACTAATGAGCCCTAATGCTGCCGGCTGCAGCTGGCCGGGAGGGAGCGCCGGCCCCGCTCCATCTGACACCCGGGGCAGCTGGCCCCAGCCCTGCCGCCTAATGGAGGCTGTGCCGAGCCCGAGGTTGCTACGGACAGGATAAACACGGATCCTGCTTGCCAGGTGCTTCCCTGGAGTGGGCCCTGCGGCTCTCCCTGGCAGCGAGACAAGCAGCAATCCCCACGAGCATTCCTGCCTGCCTGCCCTCTGCCCCATTTCAGCCCCACGTTTGGTGGGTGAAAAACGGTACCCACGATTCCCAGTGGGATACAGGGAGAGGGATGCTCCCAGGGGAGCAAGGGGCACACACCAGCATCTTCGTCGTTAAAGAATCCCACGTCCTTGGTGGGAGATGCTGTGCTCCTCAAGGGCATGGCCAGGAGCACTCCTTGCTGGGATTCATCAGGATGGGACGTCCCAGGTCACTGCTGGAATAGTGCACAGCCACCGAAACAATTCAGCTGGGTGACAGGGGTGGCAGGAGCCCAGTGCCAGCCCTGGTCCCTGGGACACCAGAGCTGACTGTGGTGTCCTGCAGGCAGCCCCAGAAGGGGCCTTGGTGCCTCATGACGGTTCTATGGATTCCCTGCTCAGCAGGAGGAGAATAGCAGTGCGACAGGATGTCACCTCAGGGTAGCCATGTGAAAACAGGGCTGGAGGAAGGGAAACTTGGAGTTTCCTGAAATTCTTGCATCCCAGATCCCTGTCTGACGCTGTGCCGTGTGCAGGTGGAGCAGATCCTGTCGGAGTTCCGTCTGAAGGAGGAGGACCTGAAGAAGGTGATGTACCGCATGCAGAAGGAGATGGACCGAGGGCTCAAGCTGGAGACACACGAGGAAGCCTCTGTCAAAATGCTGCCCACCTACGTGCGCTCCACCCCCGAGGGCTCTGGTACGGTGCCACTGCAGCCCCTTGTGTGCCACCCTTCCAGCTCTACATGGAAAGCTGAGCCTACCAAGAGCCCATCACCTTGTCCCCCTCTCCCTGGCTTTGCAGAGGTGGGAGATTTCCTGTCTCTGGACCTGGGCGGCACCAACTTCCGTGTGATGCTGGTGAAGGTGGGCGAGGGCGAGGAGGGGCAGTGGAAGGTGAAGACGAAGCACCAGATGTACTCCATCCCAGAGGATGCCATGACTGGGACGGCTGAGATGGTCAGTGGAGCACACGGGGTGTCCCATCCCGTCCCAGTCCCTTTCATTGTGTGTAATTCAGGGGGAACACCTGAGGGGACACATCCATCCCTCCAGCCAGCAGAAGCTGGGGGTGGCCAGGCCTGGGGAACCCATGGTGAGGAACAATGTCCATCCAAGGGCAGTGGGAGGGTGGGGACATCCCTCGGGAAAGGCTGGACCTCCTGTCTTCCAGCTCTTTGACTACATCTCCGAGTGCATCTCTGATTTCCTGGACAAGCACCAGATGAAGCACAAAAAGCTGCCCCTGGGCTTCACCTTCTCCTTCCCTGTGCGGCACGAGGACATCGACAAGGTGAGGGGGTGTCTGGGCAGCACAAGGGCTTGGGGGTCCCCAAGGCTCACCTAAACCACAGCCCCATTTTGGTCTGACCTCCATTGCAGGGCATCCTCCTGAACTGGACCAAGGGCTTCAAAGCCTCGGGCGCGGAAGGGAACAACGTGGTGGGGCTGCTGAGGGACGCCATCAAACGGCGAGGGGTGAGAGGATCCCCCTGTGCTGTCCCTGCCGGGGCTCACTGCAGCCTGGCCCTGCCTGCCACAGGGCCACTGCAGCCTGCTGTGTCCCCAGGAAGGGACCACAGGAGCACAGCTGTCCCCAGATGGGGCTGCTGGAGCCCTGTGTGCCTCTGGGCAGGGCTGTTGCATGTGTGTGCACGCACATGTGCATGGCACATGCCCAGGCCCTCACCCTTGGGGACCATCCACCCCAAACCCCCCTGTCTGGGGACAGCCTGGCCCTCCAGGAGCCCACACTGGTCCCTGTCCCCAGGACTTCGAGATGGACGTGGTGGCGATGGTGAACGACACGGTGGCCACGATGATCTCCTGCTACTACGAAGATCACCGGTGCGAGGTTGGGATGATTGTGGGTAAGATGCCCCTTCTACAGGGACACGTGGCTGGGCACAGTGAGCTGTCCATGGGCCTGCTCCCCTGCTGCTGCCCCGTCCTTCTGGGGGGACACACCAACCATGGGGGGGTGGCAGTGGCACTCTGCTGAGGTGTCCGGTGGTTGGGACACCTGATGGCATTGCCTGGCCCCAGAATGGTTGGGACGCTTTGGGAGGAGAAAGAGGGTGGTCATCATAACAGGGCTGGTCCCCCAAAGGGCTGCCCTGCCCCCAGGCTCTGGCCTGTGTTAGTCCCTACCACCCTCGCAGGGAAGGATTTCTTTCTGGTATCCAATCTAAATCTCCCCTCTTTTAGTCTAAAACTTGTTCCCTGTGTCCTGGAGCCGCCCTTGAAGCAGTTGCACACCATGGTGCCAGTCACCAGGCTGAGGAACGTCCCTCAGGCTCCGTGTGGGTCCCAAACCCTGCCCTGGCACGTCTGGACCCCCCCAATTCTTCTCCATTGCTGCACAGCACTGTCCCAGTTTTATCCCAGCTGGGATGGGGGGCCGTGGTGGGGGGTGCCAGTGCTGCCCCCCTGCCCAGACCCATGCCCAGTTCCTGGCAGGGACGGGCTGCAACGCCTGCTACATGGAGGAGATGCACAACGTGGAGCTGGTGGAGGGCGACGAGGGGCGCATGTGTGTGAACACGGAGTGGGGGGCCTTTGGTGCCTCCGGGGAGCTGGACGAGTTCCTGCTGGAGTACGACCGCGTGGTGGACGAGACCTCCCTTAACCCCGGTCAGCAACTGTAAGGAATAGGAGAGATGCAGTTCCTCTGGGCGTCCCTCCCATCCCTGCACCGCGCTGGGCTCAGCCCCGGCAGGGCACCCTCTGCCCTGGGCTGTGCCATGCGCAGGAACACATCCAGCAAGGAGCGGGGAGGAAAGAGGGGGTGCTGTGGGAGGTGAGCCCTCAAATCGCAGCTCTGATGCCGCCCCCTGGCCCGTGCCCCCACCCAGGTACGAGAAGATCATCGGGGGCAAGTACATGGGGGAGATCGTGCGGCTGGTGCTGCTGAAGCTGGTGGATGAGAACCTGCTCTTCAACGGGGAGGCCTCTGAGAAGCTCAAGACTCGTGGGACCTTTGAGACACGCTTCATGTCCCAGATTGAGAGGTACGGGGCTGGGGGGGCACCCCCAAACCGCCTGCCCGGCTGCATGGCACTGGGAGGCCTATGCTCTCCCTCCACACTGCTCCAGTCACACTGAGGAGTCTGTGCTCTCGCTCTGCACTGGGCTGTCCCACAGGGGATCCCCCTGTTCCATCATCCCATCCCAGTCTGCTTTGACTGCCTCATTTTGGGGTCCTTTATTCTGCTACCCCCCACCAGCCTACTCTGACTGTCCACCTTGGAGTCCCTCTGTTCTGCCATCCAAACCACAGTGTCCCCTGTCATGGGCCCATCATGATCCCATCGTTCCATACCTGCCTGCTCTGTCCCATGTTGGGGTCCCTGTGTCCCATCACCCCACATTGGGGGGGCCCACTTCCAGGTCATTCTGTCCCATCACCCCACATCAGCCCCGTGTTGGGGTCCCCCATGCCATCACCCCACACCAGCCCGCTCTGACTGACCCAGCTGGGGTTCCCCATCCTGTGACCCCATACACTGTCCTGTGTGAGGATCCCCCATCCCCTCACCGCCCCATCCCTCTGCAGCTGCCTCACTCAGGCTCCCCACCCTTCAGCTACTGCCAACCCCCTTTCCTACCCTACCTCAGCGACTCCGATGACCGCAAGCAGATCTACAACATCCTGTCAGCCTTCGAGCTGCTGCCATCGCGGACGGACTGCGAGATCGTGCGCCGCGTGTGCGAGAGCGTGTCCACGCGGGCTGCCCAGATGTGCTCGGCCGGGCTGGCCGGCGTCATCAACCGCATGCGCGAGAGCCGCAGCCAGGACACCCTCAAGATCACCGTCGGCGTTGACGGCTCCGTCTACAAGCTCCATCCCAGGTGGGGACCCCAGCGACGCCCCCGTCCCCTTCCTTCATCCCCCAGGCCTCGGCCCCGTGCGTGACCCCGCATTGCCCCTCCCCAGCTTCAAGGACCACTTCCACGCCACGGTGCGGCAGCTGACGCCCGGCTGCGACATCACCTTCATCCAGTCCGAGGAAGGCAGCGGGCGCGGGGCCGCCCTCATCTCGGCCGTGGCCTGCAAGATGGCCTGCATGATGGGGCAGTGAGCTGGACTCGGGGGGACGGCGGGGCCGGTGCTCCTCTGGGAGCTGACACGGACGCGGGAAGGAGGCGGCTCCGGCCCCCCAATAAACGGGGTGTGTGTGGACTTCTCTGGGGCCGCTCGGGCCAGTGCTGCTCTCTCCCCGTGCTGGCAGAGAAACCCCCGTGGGGCTGCCCTACACCTATGGGGTGGCCATGGAGCTTCCCGTGCCCTCACCTCCCTCCCCCATCCTCACAGAGCTGCAGCAAGGGGGGCTCCAGCGCACCCTAGCCCCTTAGCTGGGAGAAAGCCCCCCCAAGGGGGGTGGCCTAGAGATAAGGGGCTCTCTGGGGGTACTTTGGGGGCGAGGTCAGGGTAGAGGAGCTCCCCACCAGTGATCCCTGGGGTGCAGAGGCTGACAGGGGTGGCACTGGGATCCCTAGGCATCCCCACTGCAGGTGGGGACAGGGATCCGAAGGGGATGGGATCCCTCTGCTCTGCATGGCTGCAGCCTGCAGGATTCCCTGCGTTCTGATTGGTTAGCACCAGAAAGCCATCCTTGAGCTCTGATTGGTGGCAGCCCTCAGAGACCTGCAGTCTCTCTGCTCTGATTGGCCGGGGGCAAACAGAAGAGATTCCCTGCACTCCAATTGGCTGGAATTAAAGAAAAGAAAAAGGGATGTGGGATTCCCTGTGCTCTGATTGGCTGGGACTGAAGCAGGGATGCCCCGTGCTCAGCTGGGACAGCGAGGAGGACAAGACCATGGCAGCGCTGGTGACAAATGGGTGACAAGTGACAGTGCCAGGGACAGATGCAGTGCCAGGCATGGGGAGCACAGGGAGGGGACAGTGCCACCCAGCACCACCCAGGTGCATGAAGGGAACCGCTGACCCCAGCCCACATGGGAAACGTGCCCACCCTACTGCTGGCACCTCCGGTGTCACCTTGCCCCTGCTGGGGGCAGGCCAGGGCCAGGCTGTCCTCTGCCAGTGCCTGGTGCCATTCACCCTTGTCACTGTGTCCCCCCAGGGCAGACAAACGAGACCCTGGAGCCAGAGGAGGGAGTTTATTGTGGGGAGGGGGATGGCTGGGCTGTGGGGCCATCGGGGCTGGAGGGGCGTCGGGTTTGGGGGCACTCGGGGCTGTGCCTGTGGAGAAAGGAAAGAGCAGGAGGTGAGTCAGGGGCCAGCAGAAGCAGCTCCTCCAGCCCTCCCCCTGCTCCACCACACACTGGGGGGTGACCTGGCTCACCCCCACCCTGCAGAGTGCAGCAGGGAAGGTTCTGAAACACGAAGCATGCTCCTACCCCTGCGGCACGTGTGGGGTGAGGAATGTGGGGTGCAGAGGGGGGATATGGGCTCAGGATGTCGGGTGCAGGATGCAGGGCTCATGACACAGTGCAGGACTGGGACATGGGGTGCAGGATCAGGATATGGGTGCAGGATGTGGGTTCAGGATGTGGGGTGCAGGACACAGGGCAGGGGACATGGGGTATGGGATGGAGATGCAGGATGTGGGGTGCAGGATCAGGGTGCAGGTGGGCACTGACCGTGCTCAGGAGCGGCAGATGCCGATGGCAGTGCAGATGTCCTGGGGCGCGTCCCCGTTCTGCAGCCCCTCGCTGATCTGCTCCTGGTACTTGCTCACCAGCTGCTGGCACCGCTTGCCCACGGCCCGGCCCAGCGCCCGGCAGCCCTTCTGCAGAGCTGCCTGCACTGCCGACTGCCAAAGCCACCACAGGTCAGGGGGACACAGGGACAGGCCCCCCGGCCCGGCCCCCCAGGCCCTCATCACCCCTCACCTCGTCGGGGTCGTCACCTGCCAGCGCCTGCATCTTCTTCAGGACCTTGGTGCACAGGCTGCACTTGATCTTCCTGCCCTGTGCCACGCTGTCCCCGTCAGCCACGTCATGCGTGTCAGCCACATCCCCCTGCGGGGACACACAGACCCTCAGGGCTGCCTGCACCCCCGGGAGGCCCTGGCAGTGCTCGGGCTGGGGTGCTCACCAGGGCCAGGCTGTCCCGGAGGTGCTGGCACAGCTGCTCCCAGCCACAGCGCGTGACCGTGGCTGTGTCCCAGCACCAGGAGCTGGGGTCACCCTGGCAGGGTGGGGGGGCCGTGGCCTGAGCTGCTGCAGGGGGACAGGACGGTGAGCGTGGCTGCGGGGTGGGTGCCCAGACCCCCAAACCACCAGCCCCAGGTACTCAGCCCCATCCCCACCATCCCTCCTGCCTGATCTCACCGTTCCCAGGTCCCCATGTCCTCAAACATCCCCAGGTGCCAGTGCCAACGTGGGCACTGTGCCCATCATCCCTGGGTCCTCAGGCAGACCCCATCCCTGCCACCCCCAGCTGCTCGTTCCCATCAGACCCCACCCTCCCTCCGGCCTGTCCCCCTGTCCTTCCCACACCCCCGAGTGCCTGTCCCTGCACAGACCCCATCCCTGGTACACACAGACCCTCCCTGCACAGACCCCATCCCCATCACACACAGACCCTCCCCACATCCCCCGAGTGCCTGTCCCTGCACAGACCCCCATCCCCAGCACACACAGACCCCATCCCCGGCACACACAGCTCCCCACACAGACCCCAGCCCCTCAGCTCAGTCACACAGGCTGCCATCCCCATTGTCCCCCTGTGTCCTGTCCCCTCCCCTCGGGGTGCCTGTCCCCCCGCGGAGGCAGGAAGGTCCCAGTACCTCCCAGCAGCAGCAGCAGCAGCAGGAGAGTGGCAGCCATGGTGAGCCCGCTGAGCCGGTGACAGCAGGTGACACTGCCTGGCTGTGGTGACTGCCTGCGTGCTGACCTCTTTTATAGCGGGGCCGCGGGCCGTGGGGGTGGGGGACCGAAACCCCAAAACCCCAAACCCCCAAACCCCTTAAACTCAAGAACAGCTGCTCCCAGGGCCCTTCCTGCCTCACAGCTCCACCCCCGCGGGAAGGGGTTCGGGGGGGACACGGGGAGCTCGGCATCCCCAGCCTCGCCCCTCAGGGACGCTGCCCCAGAGCGGGGGCGGGGAGGGCCCGGCCGGACCCCCGAGGCCCTACCGGGGGGTCCGTCCCGGCTCCTCCCGGGCCCCCTCTGGGCTCTGGGGAGCGCAAGGGCTCAGTGTCCCCTCGGGGGCGGTGCCGGTGTGCCCTCCACCCCATGGGTTCCGGTCGGTTCCGGTGTCTCTCGCTGTCCCGGTCCCCGCCATGTCCCCCCACCCCGCGGGGTCTCGCCTCCCGCCGTTCCCGCGGCGGCTCTGACGTCACTTCCCCGCGCGCCGCACCGCTTCCGTGTTTGCGGCCTTCGCGCCTTTTCCCGCCGCGGCCCCGCCTCCATGGCGGGCCCCGGTACCGGCGGCGACTCCCGGCCTCCGACCTCTGACCCGGCACGGACCGGCCCCTGACCCCCGACCCCGCACGGACCGGCCTCTGATCCCCCATCCGGTACGGATCGGCCTCGGACTCCTCACCGGCGGGAGCCCCGGGCCGCGGCCGAGCGGCTGTGCCCGTTTGGGAGCGGGCAGACCCGGCTAGGGGGGTCCTGTGAGGGCCGCAGCCTGAGGGGGGCTGCGGGTGTGGGGGGACTGGGGGTCTGGGGGGGCTGTTGTGGCCTCGGGGGGTTCCCGGTGCCGCGGGAGGGGGATCGTGCCAGACGGAGAGTGTTTGCTGGGGGCGTTGGTGCTGGGCATGGCCAGGGGGCTGTGCAGGGCCTGGGTCCCTTTGGGAGAGGGGCCTGCGGGGATCCGGGGGCCGAGATGCACTTTGTGGGGGCTTCAGGCATCCTGCTCGTGGGGGGATCGTGGGAGAGGATGGTGCGGTCACCAGGATGGGTTTGGGGATGGCCTGGGTGGGAGGAAGGGGGCTGAGGGGTCAGCGGGCGCAGGGAGGGTCAGACCCGGGCGCGGTTTTTTGTTTGGGGAAGGATCATTTTCGGGGGGACTGTTGTGCCTTGGGGTGACAGCCATGGCCGGGCGGGACCCAGACCCTCAATTCCCCGGTTTGTTTTGCAGACCCGCGGCCGCACCCCCGAGGATGTTCTCGGAGCAGGCGGCCCCCACGGCACAGGGGCTGCTGGCCCCCCCCTCGGGCGAGCCCCCCACCTTCCCCCGGGTGCCGGCGGCGGGGTACTCGGACCTGTCGCAGCCGTTCCGGCTGGGCGAGCGCAGCTTCTGCCGGCAGTACGCCCACGTGTACGCCGTGCGCCTGGCCGGCATGCGGCCCCTCCTGGAGCGCCGCGCCCGCGGCCGCTGGGGTGAGCAGCGGGGAACGCACTGCCCGGGGGGAGAGGGGGACACTGCCCTGGGGAACGCATTGCCCTGGGGGAGAGGGGGAACGCTGAGAAAATCACTGCCCCAGGAGAAAACGCTGCCAGGGGAAAGGGGAACCACTGCAAAAAACACTGCCCTGGGGAAAACACTGCCCAGGGGAAAGGCACTGCAGTGGGGAAACACTACCCTGGGGAAATAGTGCCCCAGGGGGAAAAGACTGCCAGGGGAAAGGAGAAACCCTGAGAAAAACACTGCCCTGGAAGAAACACTGCCCCAGGAAAAACATTGCCCGGGAGAAAATACTGCCCCAGGGAAAGGCACTGCCCTGGGGAAACACTGCTCAGGGAAAATACTGCCTTAGGGAAGGGAAGAAAACTGCCCCAGGCAAGGGGAAAACTGCCCCAGGGCAGGGAGACCACGATTGTCATGTCCCGTCCCCCACACGCTTTAGGGAGCAGGAGCTGAGTGTGAGGTTTGTCAGGGTGGGGCTGGGGGCCCAGGCCAGGAAGTGGGGCACAGGAGGGTGCAGGGGGGTGAGAGGTGCTGGGGGGGCTGTTTCCTGTCCTGGGGGGTTGTGGTTCTGCGGGTGGGACCCTCGCTCAGAGTTTCCATCCGCGGGATGAAGCAACACTGCTGGGGCTCTGCCCCCCCTCCCCGGCCTGAGATCGAATTTCCTTCAGCTTTGCCCTTCTATGGGCAAAAACCCCTTCAGTGGGAGCTTTTGGGCCAGCACAGCTCTTGTGCTCTCCCCAGCCCCGTGGGCTGTGTGGAGGCAAGGCCAGGGCTGGTCCCACGGCGGATGGCACTCCTTGGTTGGGCTTTGCCAAGTGTGACAGGACCCAGTGGTTTGCAAAGCTCCACCTCCTGGAGTCCTGGGATGGGACCAGATTTTGGGGTTTTGTTTCCCAGCAGGAAGTGCCTGCAGGCAAAATCTGGAGAGCACAGCCCCCTCCCCCCGAACACACATTTTGAGCCAAAAATAAGAAACTTCAACGGGATTGTTTTTGTTCTGACTCAGAGTGTTTGCATTCCTGGGCTCGGGAAGCCTTGTTTCCAGTGTGGGGTGCCAGGCATGGCAGCGGGGTGCTCTCCCTGGGACAGGAGTCACGTTCAGCAGCGTGTGATGAGCAGAGTGAGGTTTTGGGGAGGAGAAATGTCACCCAGAAAGGACGAGGAGCTGGTGCAGGCAGTGTTGTTTTCGAGAGGAGACCAGGAGCAGGTTCCTTGCTCTTGTCCAGGGCCTCAGGCTCAGGATGGACTTCCCATGGGGAATGACAGTTCCACAGCCACATCCTGGATGGGAGGACATGCGCTGGATGGGGCTGGAGCACCTCTGGGTCCCCAGTTTTGGGCTCACCATGTGGTGAGGGAGATTTTTGCTCCTCTCCCAGCCTACATGCCCTGTGGATCCCTGCCTAAAGCCCAGGGCCCTGTCAGCATGCCAGGACCTTCTCTGGCAGTGCTGGGGATCCTGAATTCCAGCAGGGATCTGGGGCAGAGGATCTGGCCCTGGCAGAGGTCAGGTTTGGGAGTGCTGGGTGATCTCCTGTCTGGGTCATCCCCGGGGTGGAGAGCAGGAGCAGCAGCCCCCATGCCCAGGGTGCATCCTGGGCCCTTCCTGGAGCCCTGAGCACAGCATGGTGACCCAGCTCTCCCCCCAGCACAGAGGAAATGCCTGCAGGCTTGCAGGCTCTGGAATGCTCCTTGGCCCCATCTGGCCCACACATGTCTGCTGGGCGCCGTGCCTCGAGGAGAGGAGAGGCAGGAGGCTCCCAACCTTCCCCAGCATTCCCCAGCACCAGGGCCCTGCAGCTGCTCCCGCCAGCCCTGCCACCACCCCGGGGCCACTGAGCTGACCCCCGTGTCCCCACAGGGGAGGACATTGCCCTGCGGAGGCTCTCGGAGCTGCAGGAGGGAGAGAAGTGCTGCGTGGTGGGGACGCTCTTCAAGTCCATGCAGCTCCAGCCCTCCATCCTGCAGGAGATCAGCGAGGAGGTAATGGGCTCACCACCTCCTCCTCCACACAGCTCAGCTGAGAGCTCACCATGGCTTCCCTGTGCTGCTTGTAGCCAGGGACCTGGCAGAGATTTGAGCAGGATGGCCTGGCCCTGGATGCCACCTTGGTGCCAGCGTGTGGGGATACCTTCCACTAGCCCAGGTTGCCCCAAGCCCTGTCCATCCTGGCCTTCAACACTTCCAGGGATTCAGGGGCAGCCACAGCTGCTCTGGGCACCCTGTGCCAGGGCCTGCCCACCCTCACATTCCTTCCCCATATCCAGTCTAAACCCACCCTTTGTCCATCTGTCCCCCCATCCATTTGCCACCACTCTCAGTGAGTAACACCAGCCCATCCAGGGGGTTCCAGCTGGGATGCTGGCTGTACTGGTGGTGGGGGGCTGCGGCTGGGGAGGGTCCCTGGGGCCTGCTGGTCCTCGCTGAGGCCACCAGAGCTGTCCCTGTACCCTCGCAGCACAACCTGGTGCCTCAGCCCCCCCTGCCCAAGTACATCCAGCCCTGTGACGAGCTGATGCTGGAGGACGAGCTGCAGAGGATCAAGCTGGAGGGAGCCATTGACGTGCAGAGGCTGGTGACAGGTGAGGGGCAGCGTGGCTCTGGTGGCTCTGCAGGGGCTGGCTGGGGCTGAGTGCCTGCCTGCTGTGCCGCAGGGACCATCGTGGCTGTGTATGGCCGTGAGGAAGAGGATGGCAGGTTCCTGGTGGAGGATCACTGCCTGGCCGACCTGCTGCCCCCGCTGCCCTGGAGCGGGCCCAGCTCCGACCGGTGAGGCAGCAGCAGCAGGACTGGGGCTTGCACCGTCCCTGCTGCATCCCTGAGCCCCTGTGCCAGGGGGCTGTCAGGGGGGCTGGGCCCCCTGCCCTGGCTCCCTGAAGCCCCTCAGTTTGGGAGTGTGGCTCACTGAGCCTCTCCATCCCTGCAGATTCGTGCTGCTGGCCTCGGGGCTGGGGCTGGGCAGCATGAGTGGGGAGGCCCTGCTGAGCACTCAGCTGCTGGTGGACATGGTGACGGGGCAGCTGGGTGCAGAGGGCGAGCAGAGCTGTGCTGCCCACATCACCCGAGTCATCCTGGCAGGGAATCTGCTGAGCCAGAACACCCAGAGCCGAGACACCATCAACAAGGTATGGCAAGGAGGGGCTGCGGCCTCGCCTGGGGCACTGGGAGGGGGCAGAGAGGGTGCAGGGCTGTCCCTCACTGTCTGCCTACTTACCCAGGCCAAGTACTTGACCAAGAAGACGCAGGCTGCTAGTGTGGAGGCTGTGAAGATGCTGGATGAGATGCTGCTGCAGCTCTGTGTGAGTGCTCAGGGTTGGCCAGGAAGTCGGGTTCCTCTGGGGGAGGGAGCCTTGTTCCTGAGGCTGGGTAGCAGTCCACAGTGTAGGGTGGCAGAACCCCTTTCCCCAGCACCCAGCTTCCCTTTGAACACCCCACATGGGGAGGTAGATCACAGCCCAGCTCCAAATCCTTCTCCTGGGATCCTTAATGAAGCCGAGCGGGGTATCCTGGGGAAAAGGAGCAGCAGTGACACCAGGGCTTTTGCCCTGAGCCCCCTTGGAGAGGGGTTTGATCCCACCCTGCCCACAGACCTCCGTACCCGTGGACGTGATGCCTGGTGAGTTTGACCCCACCAACTACACGCTGCCGCAGCAGCCCCTGCACCGCTGCATGCTGCCCCTGGCCGGTGCCTACGCCACGCTGCGCCTCGTCACCAACCCCTACCAGGCCAGCCTGGACGGGGTCAGGTAGGCAAACCTGCCAGCTCTGCTGGCTCTCAGTGCCAGCAATGGGACCAAGGGACACATCCCAGCAGGCCCAGCATCTAAAGCTCCCCTTCTTTCCTCCATAATTTAGGTTTTTAGGGACATCGGGACAGAACATCAGTGATATCTTCAAGTACAGCAGCATGGACGACTACCTGGAGATACTGGAGTGGACACTGCTGGCGGGACACATCAGCCCCACGGCCCCAGACACCCTGGGTATGGTGAGGGCTGGGGGGGTTGTTGAATGGGGGGGCTTTGCCAGGGGCTCCCCCCCTAATTCCCATCTTCCCCAGGCTGTTACCCATTCTACAAATCCGACCCGTTTATCCTCACCGAGTGCCCTCACGTCTACTTCTGTGGCAATGCGCCCCGCTTCCAGTCCAAGCTGCTACAAGGTGGGTCTCACAGCACCCCCAGACCCTCCTGGGGCTGCCAGGGGGCTCCTCTGCCTGACACCCACCTGTGTTTGCAGGGAAGGAGGGGCAGCGGGTGCTGCTGGTGATGGTGCCGGACTTCAGTGCCACGCAGACCGCCTGCCTCGTCAACCTGCGTGACCTCAGCTGCCAGCCCATCACCTTCTCCAGCTTCGGGGCTGACAGTGAGGATGGGGACATGAAGTTGGACACTGACCACAGGGAGGGCACAGACTGCACAAGTCCTGACGCCCACTGTCGTTCTCTGTCGTCTGGGAGGGTGACAGAGCTGGGGAAGCACTGGAGGGACCAGATGTTCATACCAATATAACTTGATTTATTTGTGTAACAAAAATTGTATGGAGGGGAGAAAGGCTGTGCCCGCCTCCATGGGCCCTGCCCAGGAGAGCAGTACCACCCCTGCCACCCCACTGGGACACAGGCAGTGGGCTGGCACTGCCCGGCTCCGAGGGATGGGGCAGCATGTCCCTGACAGCAGCCAGCTGTTGGCAACAATGCCTGCAGTCCTTGGAAGCAGCAAGGTGAGGGGCTGGAGCCCACCTGGAACAGCTGCCTGGGCTCAGGGAAGGTGTTGGATGCCAAAGCGTCCCACCGTGGCTTGAAGCAGAGTGAGGGGTCACTGCAGTGTCCCTAGTCCCCGAAGTTGACGGTGTAGGTTTCAGCCGTAGTGAGGGGCTGCGCCGTGCCCGTGTGCAGCTCCCAACCCTCCGTCTCTGTCACCAGCTCGGTGACCACCTCTGTCTCGGTGTCCATCTCCCAGGTGCCGGCAGTGGGTGGCTCCTGGCTCCAGGGCGTGTAGGCCGTGCTGCTGAAGGGGAAGGGCAGGGCAGTGCTGGGGGCGCCGGTGGGGCTGCCGGTGGTGGTGGTGGTGGCGTTGAGGCGCCGCAGCCGCAGCTGCTCCCGCAGGCGCATGCGGTGCCGCAGGCGCAGCCGCAGCCTCATCCGCTCGCGGGGCGTCATGGGCCGGCCCGGCACCACGCGGCGGATGGGCCGGTTCCCGTTCATGGCCATGATCTCCCGGATGCGCTTCCAGTTGGAGCGGGACAGCACGAAGTTGCACTGGGTGGCCCCGATGTCGTAGAGCACGTGGCAGGTCTTGACGCTGGGGTTGTAGCCCTCGGCCCGCGCCGACACGCGGTACTCGCCCGGGTTCAGGATGCGCCAGTAGTCCCCGCTGCTGGCTGCAATTGGGGGGCAGCAGGGTGCGTGGGGTGGTGGGGTGGCACAGTGCTGCCAGCGCCCTGCCAGCTCCTCGCAGTACCCACCTGTCCTGACGTTGTGGTTGATGCCCCCCACCACAATGGTGGCGTTGGCAATGGGCTCTCCCTGCTGGTCTGTCACCACACCCTTGATTCCCCGGTGGGTCTGGGTGAGGGAGAGGGATGAGTGGAACTGTGTGGGACACTGGGGCAGCTGTGGTCACGTCCCACTACACACCTGCTCCATGAAGGTGAGCAGAGACTCCTTGTTGTTCTCCCACTCCTGCTGCAGCTCGCTCTCATGGGGGAATTTGTCACAGCCCAGGTAAACTGAGAGCTCCAGGCAGTTGGTGTGCAGGTAGCTGAAGTCATTCATACCTGCAAGAGCACAGACACGCCCACCCAGCCCCTCACTCACCTGCCAGTGGCCGGGTTGTGGGGCAGCCAGGCCAGTGTCCCCAACTCACTGCCAGCCCGGGGCCGCCACTTGGCGCCCTGCACGATGCCCATGGCGTCCGTGACGTCCTGCGCGTGGCAGCCCCCGCGGAAGGTCTCGGCCATGCTCAGGTGTGCCGAGGCGTAGGAGATGGCGAGCCAGCGGAACACGGCGTGGTCGGGGGTCTCCTGCAGCTCGGGCCGCTCGTCCTCGTAGTCCAGCGGGCGGGGGGCAGCCGCCGGCGTCGGGGGGCTGGGCCGGGCCGTGTCGAAGGGGAAGGACACTAGCTTCTCCCCGCCCTGCAGGTTGGCTCCCAGCACGAAGGGGTTCTTGTCCATCCATGCCATCACAGCCCGTGTCTCCACTGCCACCTGTGAGGTGGGCACGGGGCATCAGGTGTCACCCCCTGCCACCCTGTCCCCGGCCCCGTGCCCTGTGCCGCACTTACCGCCGCGTCCTCGGACAGGTAGTGCTCCGGGATGGGGATGTGGTGGTTGGGGAACTGGTGGGGCACCAGCCGCCTCTCCTCGGCTGCCCACAGTGCCGAGGCCAGGTCGGGGAAGTTCTCAAAGAGGTCAAAGCCTTCCTCTGTCCAATGGCCCAGTGCCCAGTTGCCCAGTTCGGAGCCCTGTGGGCAGCCCAGGACACTGGTGAGTCCAGGGGGGCTGCATCCCACCACCCACATGCCATCCCACTGCTCCAGGTCCCATCCCCTTCCCTGACACATCTCAAGTGCCCAGCTTGGAGCCCTGCAGCCAGCCCAGGGCACTGGTGAGCTGTGAGGGGGGAGCTGCATCCTACTGCTTTCCCATCCCATCCCATCCCATCCCATCCCATCCCATCCCATCCCATCCCATCCCATCCCATCCCATCCCACTGCCCCACAGCCCACCCCAGCACCCCAAATCCTCCCCTGCTGCTCCCCTGCCCCATCCCACTGCCCCATGGCCCCCTCACCGCCTCGTGGGCCAGCTCGTAGCCGTCGGGGTTGAGGGAGGGGACCAGGTGGATGCGGGTGTCGCTGACCAGGCCCCGCACGCGGGGATTCCCATCCTGGTACTCCTTGCACAGGAACTGCATCAGCAGCAGCAGCAGCTCCCGGCCCAGCGCCTCATTGCCGTGCAGCCCCGCCGTGTAGCGGAACTCGGGCTCACCTGGAGGGGCCCAGCAGGGTCAGCAAACACCCGGGACCCTGGCTGGGGGCCCCGGTCCCTCACACCTCGCTCACCCGTCTCGTGCTCGCCCGGGTTGTCAGAGATCTCCATGGCGTAGATCTTCAGCCCCCGTGAGCTCTTGCCAATGTTGTAGATGCGGGTGATGGTGGGACACTCCTCATTCACCACCTTCATCAGCTGCAGGGTGGGGAGACATGGGGCAGTGCTTGGGGGATGAGCTCAGAGCTGCAGAGGATCCCATGCCCATGGAGGGTCCCACCCTATGAAGATGCCCACAACCACAGAGAATGCCATGCCCCAAAGATGTGCCCACCACCACAGAGGTGCCCACTCCTCATGGAGGATCCCACCATCATGAAGGATCCCACCACCACGGGTGTCTCATCCCCTACAGAGGATCCTGCCCCCCAGCAGTGCCCACCTGCCTCATGTCCTTGTAGGAATGGTGTCGGAAGTCCAGGTTGTCCGTGGAGGTCACCTCGTTCTGCTGGCTGTAGTAGCTGCTGACAGCTGTGGAGGGGACAGGGACAGAGCAGCGGGGGATGGCTGCAGAGGTCCCACCCCCGCGGCGCCCAGGCTGCTTTGGGGTGACTGTTACCCGAGAGGGGACACCCCAGGACCTCCAGGCGCAGGCAGAGGCTCCCGTTCCAGCGCTGAGGGTAGATGCGGATGTAGCGGGCCACCACGGGCTCGGGGAACTCGCTCAGCACCGGCGTGTCCTTGTCCACGTTGCCATAAAACATCTGCCAGGAGGGAGAGATGTACCCCAGAGCCTCCCTCCCCGTGTCTGCCCCGTCACCCACCCAGAACAGTCCCCACCATCTCCTCGTAGCCGTTGCTGTACATCACCCAGTGCTGGCTGTCGTTGCTGAAGCCCACGTAGAAGCTGGTGACAAAGTCATCGCTGTGGGAGGACAGGGACAGGTTGGGATGGGGGTCCCCACGCTGCTGCCCCCCCCCCCCAGGCCCCCGCTGCAGCCCCGGGTGGCCGTACTGGATCTGGGAGTCGCGGCCCTGGGTGATGACCCCGGTGAAGAGCGTGACGCGGCGCGTGTCCACCTCCAGCCAGTGCGCGCGGCTGTCGTCCTCCGCGCACCACGCGCCGTCGAAGAAATCCTCCTCGTTGGGGCCCGCCTGGGGACAGGGAGGGGGCGTGGGCAGGGTGCCACCATGGGATGGGCACTGGGGGTGTCACTGTGACCCGAGGGGCAAGGGCTGGGGTGTCACCGTGGAGCAGGGGCTGGGGCTGTCACTGTGGCTGTGGGGCGGGCACTGGGGGTGTCACTGTGACCCATGGGGCAGGGGCATCACTGTGGGGCAGGGGCTGGGGTGCCCCTTCTCACCTGCATGTTGAGGCGGCCGCGCTGGGCGCCCAGGCCGTGGCGCAACATGGACGAGGCCAGGATCTGGTCATCCTCGATGCGGTGGGACTCCAGCCCGATTGGGGGACACCCTGGGGACAGCAGGGGGTGAGGGGCTCACCCCTCCCAGCAGGGTGTCCCTGTCACCCCAGCAATGGGGACACTCACTTTTCTTCTCTGCTGGAGGGGCCCATTCTTCCTCCTCTGGATCCCACTTCTTCCCTCCTGGTTTTTTGGGTTTTCCTAGCAAAGGAGAAGGCACAGTGAGGGTGCAGGGACAGAGACAGGTGTGAGGGGACAGGAATGGGAGCTGGCACCCACCTTTGGGTGTGAGGGGACAGGAATGGGGGCTGGCACCCACCTTTGCGGTCCTGGCCCTTCTCCTCCGCCCAGTGCTCCTCCTCCTCCTCCTCGTCTTTCTTGGGCTTCGCTGTTGGTGAGGTGACACCCACGCCAGGGACAGTGACACCAGTCCCAGGGACACGCCACCCCCCCCAAGGAAGGTGCCACTGATGCTACGGGTGTGACACCCACCCTGGGGACACGCCACCTCCCTCACCATGCAGCCATGCCACTCACCCCAGGGACATGCCACCCACCCCAGGGATGTGCCACCATCCCTGAAGACATGACACCCACTCCAGGGAGGTGACACTCACCACGCAGATGTGTCACCTGTCCCAGGGACATGCCACTGGCCTCGGGACATGTGACCGACCCTGGTGATGTGCCACCCACCGCGGGGATGGAACCCAGCCCAGGGACATGCCACCCTCCCTGTGGCTCTGCCATCGACCCTGGGGCACACGTGTGCCCCCAGCCCACCCCCCAGCCCCCTCCACCAGGCCCAGCCCACCCCCCAGCCCCTCCACCCCTCTCACAGGCTCTGATTTTCTCCTCATCCGTCTCCATCCCGTCCTCCTTGTCCGGGTGCTCGTTGGGCTTGCTGGGGGGGGGCAGCCCGTAGGACCCTGGGGGGCACAGGGGGGGCTGGGCAGCGTTCTGGGGACGGGGGGCGGGGATGGGGGGCAGGGAGGGGGGCGCTGGGGCTCCCCGTGCCTCCCGTTCTCACTCACAGTCGCCGTAGTCCGGCGGCTCGAAGCCCTCGCCGTAATCGCCCTCGGTCACGGGGCCGGGCGGGGGGGGCGGCGGGAGCGGCTGCGGGGGGGGCCGCGGGGGGGGCTCCTCGGGCTCTGCTGGGGGAGGCGAGGGGCTGTGCTGGAGATGGGGGGGCAGCGAGGGTCCCCATGTCCCTGCAGGGCTCCCTCTGTGTCCCCACAGGGTTCCCATGTCCCTGCAGGGTTCTCTGTGTCCCCACAGGACCCCCGTGCCACCAAGAGACCCCCACACCCTACAGGGTCCCTACACCCCTTACGCTGTCCCCATGTCCAGCCCAGCTCCAGCTGCCCCAAAGT
Source organism: Loriotus luctuosus (assembly GCA_035582745.1). Classification (NCBI taxonomy): domain Eukaryota; kingdom Metazoa; phylum Chordata; class Aves; order Passeriformes; family Thraupidae; genus Loriotus; species Loriotus luctuosus. The sequence goes on from JAWWEY010000079.1 coordinate 118,117, forward strand.
TCTGCTTCCCTGGGTTCCCAAGGCTGGGGACAGTCCCCAGTGCCACCCTGAGGGGTGCCATTCCCGTGTCCCCTCCCTCACGCACGTGTCTCCTCGGGCTGGGGCCACACCCGCTCGGGTCTCCTCCTGCCCGGGGGCTTGGGGGGCTTCTGCTGCCTCCGGATGAACTCGACTGGGGACACAGAGGGTGGTGCTGAGGGCAGGGGGACATGCCCAGTGCCCCCAGTGCCCCTCATGCCCCCAGTCTCCCCCATGCCCCCCATGCCAGCCCAGCTCCCTACAGTCCTCGTAGTCCTCCCGCTCCAGCTGCTCGTTGTAGTCCAGGGTCGGGGGCTCCGGCTCCTCGGGCACCTCTGCGGAGAAGGGACACGGGGGGTGAGGCAGGGGACAGCAGGGGGGTGGCACCTGAGAACGGGAGGGAGGCCCTGAGGGGAGGGTGGTGGCCCCGGGGCACACAGGAGGTGACACTTGGGAGCAGGGCAGGGACACCAGGGAGAAGGGAGGGGGCCCTGGCAGCAAGGGCATGGCACTGGGTGCAGGGAGATGGTGCTGGGACACAGGAAGGTGACACAGCGGTGCAGGAAGGTGGCGTTTGGTGACAGGGAGATGGCCTGTGTTGCAGGAGCATGGCCCTGGGGAGCTGGGATGTGACACTGGGGCGCAGGAAGGTGACATCTGGGGACAGGGAGGGAGGCCCAAGACACCAGGAGGTGGCCCCAGGGTGCAGAGCGGTGCCCTGGCCCGCAAAGGAGCGTGCCCAGGACATGGGATGGTGGCCCTGGGCTGGGGGTCTCACCTGGCTCAGGGCTCCAGTGCTCCTGGCCTGGCCCCCAGCGCTCCTCTGGGGGCTCCTCCAGCTCTCCTGGGGACAGGGACAGAGTGAGGGGCTGGCACAGCCACCCCCGGCCCTGCCCTGGCCCCCCAGCCCCACAGTGGGAAGGAAAGTGGGGGGACAGAGGGGGGACAGAGGGGACACCCAGGGGAACGGAGCCCGGCCAGCTGTGGGAAGCTGCCAGGACGTGGGGTGAAGCTTTGTTGGGTTGAGACCTCAACCCCAACCCCACTAGGGGCAAGATGGGTGCCCCCAAATCTCACCTCGGACACCTCCATCCTCCTCCTCCTCCTTGTGGGAAGGCTCCAGGACCTCGGGAATCTCTCCATCCTCCTTGCCCTGTGGGGGCTGCTGGAGAGTGGGGGGGCTCGGTGCCACTGGTGGCTTCTTGCCAGAGGCTTTGGTGGCCTTGGGTGGCTTCTCCTTGGGCTTTTTAGAGCCTTTTGGGGGCTTTTCAGAGCCTTTTTGGGGTTTTTCGGAGCCTTTTGGAGTTTTTTCTGAGCCTTTGGGTGGCTTCTCCTTGGGTTTCTTGGGGGGTTTGCTCTTGCCCCGCTCCTTGTCCTTGTCCTTCTTGGGGCCCCGGGGTCTCTCCTTGGCTTTCTTGGGGGGCTTTTCCTTCTTGCCCTTCCTGGGTTTCTCCGGCTCCGGCAGCGACTCCGGAGCGCCTGCGGGGACAGAGGGGGAGCGGGGCCGAGCGGGGTGAGCGCGGCCCGGGGCAGCCCCGGCCGGTTCCCGGGATCCCGGTGCCCATCACTCACCCGTGCCGGTGCCGGTGCCGAGGTCGGTGCCGAAGCCCAGCTCGGTGCCGTCCCCGTCCCGGTGCCCGTCCCGGTCCCCGCCGTCGCCGGGCGCGAGGAAGCCCCGCAGGAACTCCTCGATCTCGGCGTCGGTGAGCGCGGGGGGCCCCGGGGCCGCTCCCGGCGCCGGTACCGGCAGCAGCGGCAGCAGCGCGGCCGTCAGCAGCAGGCAGGAGCGGGGCGGCCCCGCCCGGACCATCGCGCCGCGCACCGGGCCCGGTACCGGAGAGCCCCGAGAGCCCCGCGAGGGCGGGCGGGGGGCGGCGCTCGGCCGAGGGCGGGACCCGCTCGGCACCGGCGCTGAGCGGGACCGGGATGGTACTGGACGGGACGAGCACCGGCACCGGCACCGGGACTGCCGGGAGCCCGCACGGAACCCGCGCTGGCACCGGCACCGGCACCGGGATTAGCACCGGGACTACCGGGAACCCGCACGGAACCCGCACCGGCACCGAGATCGGCACCGGGACTGCCTGGGACCCGCGCTGCCTGGCACCGCCACCGGGACTGGCACCGGGACCGCCCGGGACCGGTACCGAGCCCGCACCGGCGCCGTGCGGGGCCCGGCCCGCGGGGTCTGACCGGCATCAGCGCTCACACGGCCTGGGCACCGGCAGGACACCGGTGCCACCGGCCCGGCCCCAGGTGCCGTGAAAGGGCCCCGGGGCTGGCACCGACACCGCGATCCCAGAACGGGCGGGCACACGGCACAGCCTGTACATCTGTGCCCCCAAACTGGCACAACCTGTGCCCCTGTGCCCCCATACCCCTGTGCCCAGCACGCCCTGTATTTCTGTGCCCCAAACCCGGCACACCCTGTACGCCCACACCCCTGTACCCCCTGCACTCCCAGACCCAGCACCACCTGTGCCCCTGTGCCCCCATACCTGGCACCGCCTGTATGTCTGTGCCCCAAATCCGGCACCAGCTGTGCCCCCACACCCCAGCGCCCCCTGTGCCCCTGCACCCTGGCATACCCTGTGCCCCCGTACCCTGGCACACCCTGCACACCCAGATCACACAGGAGATCCCACACAAACACAGAACATGCACAGCACATGGCACCATGGGTCACAGAGGGCACAGGGACCCTGCACACGCCTGGCAGTGCCCAGGGCTCCTGCACACACAGGGGATGCAGGGCACACTCTGCACACACAGGAGATGCAGGGGATGCAGGGCACACACTCTGCACACACAGGGGATGCAGGGCACACGCTCTGCACACACAGGGCACACAGGGCACACGCTCTGCACACACATCACACACTGTGACCCCCCCAGCCGGCAGGGTTGGGGCTCAGGCTGGGGGAGCACACCCAGGCAGCCCCCGGGTGATGCCGGGGGTGTCCCGGGTGTCCCCCCGCTGCCGGCCCCGCAGGCTCCCCGGGCCCCGCTGGCGGCAGGGCCACGTGGCAGCTCGGCCCCGGCACACGCGCGGCCCCCCCGGCCGTGACTCACTGCCCAGCAATGCCGGGGCCTGCCCGGAGCTGGGGGGCCCCCCCTGCGCCTCCCCAAACCCCGGCAGGAGCCTGCTGCAGCCATCACCAAAGAAAAGCCCTTTTATTGATGCTGGGGAGGGCCGGGGGCAGCAGGGAGGAGAAGGAGCTCGGGGAGGGGCTCAGAGAAGCCACCACGGCCCCCAGCACCTGCAGGAGGGGGGGCTGAGCTGGGACCCCCCGAGCCTTTCTCTCCTTTTACTCCTAAAGTGACAGCAGGGCAGGAAACTCCAAAGGGACGGGCTGGGCTGGGCTTTTCCTTGTTCACAGTGAGTTTGGGGTGGGGAGGGGTCCCAGGCGCCTGGCCAGGCCGGGTCTGTGCTGCAGGGCAGGATTTTCACCCCCAGGTCAAATCCCAGAGCAGGTTTGGGGTGAGGGAACAGGGGGGGAGCAGGGAGGGGAGCACAGGACGGTCACACGTGGGGAGCTCGGGGTGCTGCTGCTGGGGAGCAGGGCCAGGAGCCACTCTGTGCCCATGTCAGACCCTGCAGGAGCCCAGAACTGCTCTGCTGAGCTTCTGCAATGAAATGAGCCTGGGAAAGCTCAGTGTGGCCATGGCAGGTCCGAGGTCACAGGGAGGGAGCACAGGGGGGAGGTAATTTCTTAATTTGTTCCCTGAAAATTCCCGTGAGGGATTTGTCACACCCCAGAGCCCAGGGAGGAGGGCTCAGGGTGGGATGGGACCCTTCCTCCCCCCACCCAAGGGCAGCTGGGGGGACAGGGGGCAGCTCTGGGGGGCCCCACTGCCGAGGGACGGGGGAATGGCACTTCACTGAGAGAGAGAGAGAGAAAGAAGAAAAAGCCACGTGTCGTTGGAAGAGCAGGCGGAGCTGGGTGGGCCCGGGGTCCGGAGCAGCCCCGGGGGTCTGGAGCAGCCCCCCAGCAGCCCCCTACTCGAGCAGCTCCACGTAGTTGGCGGGGAACATCCCGAAGTGGCCGTCGGGGCCGAAGCCGCGCCACCAGCCCTCGTCGATCATCTCGATGTTGGTGATGATGTTCTCGGGGTCGAAGGAGATCTCGGTGTCATCGGCTGTGAGGGGACACAGGGGGCAGAGCACCTGAGCCACCCCAGCCCTGGGCTCTCAGGGTAACGGGGATGTGGAGCTGCCCCAAGGGCTGGGGCCCCTCTGCCATGGGGACACACTGGGAGAGCAGGGAATGCTCCCCAGGGGCAGGGAAAGCTCCAGGGAAACCCTTCCAGGGCCTGAAGGGGCTCCAGGAGAGCTGGGACTGCTCCCCAGGGGCAGGGAAAGCTCCAGGGAGATCCTTCCAGGGCCTGAAGGGCTCCCACAGAGCTGGGGAGGGACTGGGACAGGGGCAGCAGGGCTCAGAGGGTCTCACCAGCCTGGTAGTCATAGAGTGCCCGGGCACAGAGCCCCTTCCCTGCCAGGTCTGGGGGCTCCTGGAACTCCACCCTGTAGTCGTACTTGGCATCGTCAGCTGGCTCCTTCGGGAGGGAGAGCAGAGCAGGATCAGCAGCAGAACGGTGGGAGGGAGGAGAACAATGCCCAGCAATGCCCATCAGCCCCCCCAGGCCTGGGGAGCTGGGGCTGGAGGGTCTGGGTGCCCCCTGGAACAAAACCCGGGCTCCAGGGCAGCTGTGCCATGGGAGCAAAGCAGCTCTGAGCCCAAGAGCCAAGGCTCATCCCCAACAGACAGGCTCCAGCCTCTGAACCCTCCTGCCAGAGCCTGGGCTGGCTGAGGTTGGCTTTGCTCAGCAAAGGCCGAGGGGATCACTGAGCCCACCCCCCCTGGGATCCCCTGGGACCTGCTGGACACCCCCAGATGAGCTCCAGAAGGAGAAAACCCTTGGGATGCTGATGGTTTGGTGAACAAAGCAGAGGGGCAGCACAGCACAACCCCAGAAGAGCTGCTGGGATGGCCCAGAGGGGCAGGGAAGCAGCAGGAGGAGAAAGGGCTTTGGAGGAGGCTGGTGTGGATCCTCTGCCCACGCTGGCTCTGGGATGGGGCACTGACAGCAGCTGGAGCAGCCCTGGGGCACAGGGGGTGCCAGGGATCAGCACCAGTGTCCCCACTGGGAGGGGACACAGCAGCACCTGAGCTCTGAGCACCCCTGAGCTCTGGGGTTCCCCATTTTCAGTGATTTCAGCTCAGACTTCAGTTCCAGCTCATCCCAGGGGTGGGACAAGCCGCGCTCCCCCCCAGACCCAGACCCCAGACTCACCTGGGGGGGCTCCTCGTAGATGGCCGCGGGCTCGGGGGGCTCCTCGTACAGGTTCTCCTCCCCATGGGGGCCTGGCACCCCAGAGCTGTACCCAGAGTCCCGTCCTGAGGAGGAACCAGGGCTCTGTCACCCGGGCCAGGCCCTGTCCCCTCCCCAGGCTCATCCCGGGGGTCCCCGGGACCCCTGCCCAGCAGAGATGGAGTGAGGAGGGGTCCGGGGAGCAGAGGGGAGGACAAAGCACAGCTCTGCCAGGGGAGGGATGGACTGGGACCATTGCCATGGAGGGAGGGGCAGAGCAGAGCCCTGGCCAAGAGCAGCATCTAGTGGTGACAGTGGTGACAGTGGTGACACTGGCCTGGGGACACCGAGCCCAGCACGGCCCCGGGGGGAGCCGGGTGCTCCCTGAGACCCCTGCCCAGCCCAACCAACCCGTGCCCCGTGATCTGGGGACCAGGGCAGCCCCCAGTGCCACCCCCAGCACACGGGAGAGCTCTGGGCACAGCCAGCCCTACCTGGAGGCAACTCCTGCCCAGAGCACTGGGCACTGGCTGGGCAGGGACACCCCCCCGTGCCCCAGGAGCTCCAAACCCCAGTGCCCAGCCTGGCCTTGGCACCTGAGGACAAGCAGGAACCCTCCTCACCCTGCACCCCCCTCAGCCCTGGCTGCGGGCAGAGCCCGGGGGCAAGCACCCAATGGAATCCCCAAACCCCAAACGTGTGAGAGATGCGGCTGCAGAGAGCAGGGGAGCAGCCCTGGGGAGAGCAGGGAGCTGAGCACCCACCCACCTGCTGCAGGGCCTGGGGAGCCCGGGGGGGACCCCCAGAGCTCCCTGCTGGGGGAGGCAGGGCTGGGGCTCGGCTCCTTCTGCAGGAACGGGCTGTGCAGCTTGCCTGGGGGAGAGCAGGGCTGCTCAGGGAGGGACCCCCAGACTGCATGGGGACCCCAGAGAGCAGGGCTGCTCAGGGAGGGACCCCCGGGGCACACAGAGAGGGGAAGGGGCTGCTCAGGGTCTCCCACCCCCACGCTGCTGCCTCTCCCTCCCCAGCAGGATTTTCCAGCTCCAGCCCTGCCTGTGGAAAACGAGTTTGGCGACTGGCTGCAGCAGCAGCAGCCAAGGAGAGATGTAAAGAATAAATGAATAAATGAATGAATGAATGAATAAATGAATGAATGAACGAATAAATGAATGAATGGATGTGTTCCTGGGGAGGAGGGAGGGCTGCAGCCTGTGCTCCCCGTGGGAGGCAAGGCACAGACAGGCTGGGAGGAGAGGATGCACGCTGGTTCCTGCAGTGCATTTCCTGTGGCACGAGGTAACTGAGCTGCCATCTCCTCATCTCCACCTCCAAACCAAACCAAAGCTGAGGAGAATTCCTGGATCAGCCCTGCCAGCACCAGGACTCCTGCCCACCCTTATCTCTGATCAGCTCCAGGGCATTTATCTGCCTTTCCTCCATGAAACATCTCAGTCTCTCCTCATGATCAAAAAAGACATTTTCAACCATCCAAACCACCAAAAAAGACATTTTCAACCACCAAAAAAGGCGTTTTCCCAGCGTGGCATCCCCTCCTCTCCCCCCCAGGGATCCCTGCTCCTGTCACCAAGTGGAAGTGATTGCTCTGATCAATTCCAGGTGCTTTGGAGGGGGCTGGGCTGAGGAGGAGGAGGATGAGGAGGAGGCAGAGGCAGTCACCCAGGGGTGTCACGAGTCACAGCCACTTCCTCAGCTGCTCTCAGCTCTGCCTTGCAAACTTCCTGATTTCTGTCTGAGAGATCAGGCCAGGCCCTGCTGACAGCACAAGGCTCTGCCTGGCTGGGGCAGTGCAAAAATCTGGGTGAAATTTCACTCAGTGGGGACAGACTGCAATAATGACGTTTTCCTGGTGTTAACAGATTGAACTCCAATTTAAAAAACCATTAAAAATAACCTTAAGGCTCAGAAGGGGAATCAGAGTGTGGAAATCTGTTGTCTTTGTGATTAAAACTTGGCTGGGGCTGGACACGGAGCAGAGAGCAGCAGTGTGGCTCCTCAACATCACTGCCCCAGGGGGACCCCTCCTCAAGCAGAGGGACCCAGGGGGGGCTGGGACTGCCCCCAGCCCCTGGCAGTGTCCCCAGGCCATACCTGGCTGTGCTGGCAGCCCCAAGCCATACCTGACTGTGTCCCCAGCCCCTTGCAGTGTCCCCAGGCCGTACCTGACTGTGTCCCCAGCCCCTTGCAGTGTCCCCAGGCCGTACCTGGCTGTGCTGGCAGCCCCGTGTCCCCTGGCCCCGCTCTCTCCCTCTGCTTGAAGATGTCCCGGGGGTTGACGGCTCTCTGCGCGATCAGCGTGGCTGCCTCCTGCCCGGGGAGGGGGCACAGGGTCAGTCAGGGCCTGGGGGCACAGGGCAGGGCCCGGGCAGCCCCCCCTGCCCCGGGGACAGGTGAGTTCCCCACCTGGGCTTTCTCCACCGACTGGCTCCTCCTGACGCCGCGGCGCGCCTCATCCTCCTCGGCGTGCTCCTGCTGCACCAGGGCACGGGGACAGGGACAGGGCTGGGCTACCAGGCACCCTGCAGCCCTGCCAGAGCCACTCCTGCCCCTCCTGCCCCCCACAGCCCTGCCAGAGCCACTCCTGCCCCTCCTTTGGGTGGGAAAACCCCTGAGAGCATCGAGTGCAGCTGCTCCCCAGCACTGCCACGGCCACTGCTGCCCCGTGTCTCCAGGTGCCGCATCCCCACAGCTGGGACATCCCCCAGGAACAGGACCCCAGCCCTGGGCAGCTGTGCCAGGGCTGCACAGCCCCTCCCATGAAGGAATTTCCCCAATATCCAACTCAAACCTCCCCTGGGCAGCTTGGGGGGCCATTCCCACTCGTCCTGTCCCCTCCACCCTGGGCAATCCTCGCCTGGGGCCAGCACAGAGCTCACCCACTGCTGCTGCTCCCTGTCCCTGCTCTCAGCCTCCTGCTGCTGCTGGAGCCTCCTGTGGGGACAAATGGGTTAAAACTGAGCGTTTGAGACCCCTCCCCACTAGCCCAGGTCCAGGAACAGCACGTGAAGGCCGCCCCTCACTGCAGGGCCAGACAAGGTGCTGCAGCCACCCTCGAGGAGAGGAGCAGGGCGAGAGGGGCAGGAGCTGCTCCAGGCACTGGGACCATCCCAGGGAAATCTCCTTGGGGACAGGGACATGAGCACCTCACACGGGAGCTGGGCAGGCTTCCCTGAGCCATCCCTGTGGGGCTGCAGCTCCCTGGAGCTCTGACACCCCAAAACAGGGCCGTGGGTGCCAGGCAAGATTCGGGGAGCAAAAGGGGGAGAGGCCTGAAGCAGGACTCATGGGCAGGGAGGCTCAGCGGTGATGCTGGGGAGGATCAGGATCCCCTCACATCTGTAGTCCTATAGATTTCCTGCAGGAATCCCAGCACGGGACACGCAGAGAACCCTCCCCTCGGTGAGGAACAAACGAGTGGGGGCAGATCGGAGGGGCAGTGACAGGGACAGCAGCACCCGGAGGGCAGCAGGGGCAGGATCTCCCCGAACCCCGCTCACTTGTGCGCCTCGATCTCACTGGCCCGGGCCTGGCAGAGCCGCTCCCGCCCCGCCGCCTCCCGCAGCTCCCGCTGGCGCCGCTCCTGCTCCAGGCGCTGCCGCTCCTGCTCCGCCCGCCGCCGCTCCTGCTCCCGCCGCTCCTGCTCGTCCTTCTGCGGGCGGGGACACGGGGCTGGGGTGCGGGGCTCACGGGGCTGGGGGATACTGGGCTCAGAGGGCACGGTGGGGGTGGCACGGTGGGCACACAGGGCTGGGGGCTGCGGGGCTCACAGGGGCGGGGGTCCCACTGCCAGGGCTCCGAGCCCCCCAGCCCTCCACACCCCGGGGCACAGGGCAGGGCTGGGGGACACAGCGGGTTCAAGGGACATGGGCACATCCCTGGGACACACAGAGCACACCCCTGGGCACACGGTGGGTCCTGGGGCTCGTGGTGGAGCCCAAGGACACAGCACATCCCAGCGCACACAGCACGTCCCAGGGGAGGACATGGTGGATCCCAAGGAAATGGCACATCCTGGGCACACAGCACGTCCCTGGGCACACAGTGGATCCCAAGGACACACCACGCCCCTGGGGACACGGTGGATCCCAAGGACACACCATGGATCCCAGGGGCACACAGCAGGTCCTGGGGCCCATGGTGGATCCCAAGGCACGTTTCCAGTCAGAAGGTTCACCCGTTATTGCCCAACCCCATAAAACCCCAGGTGCCAGGGAAGGACAGAGGGAGCAGCCTGCAGAGTCACAGCCCAGTCTCCCCACCCTGCCAGGGTTTGCTGGGAGCTGGGATCCAGAGCCAGGCCCAGGTGAGACGCAGGAGATGCAGCAGCACCTGCAGCCCCTCCTCGGGAGCACCCAGGGCAGAGCTCTGCCCTTCCCTGGGCCCAGGCAGGACTCAGAACAAGGCTGTAGAACAACTCCAGCTACCCCAGACACGCTGTGCCCACGTTCACCCACCTCTGCTTTGGCCCAGAAGTTGTCCTTGTTGACCCTCTTGATCTCAGACATGGCGTTTGTCTTCTGGTACACAGAGCCCTGAGCAGACACAGACAGAACACCTTTCTGGCATCTTCTGTCACAAATGAGCCCAAACCAGCCCAGCCTGGGACCTCCCTGAGAACTCCCACAGCCTGATGCTTTGTTTAAAGGAGGGCTGGGCGAGGCCAGTGATGTCCACATTGCCAAAATTGGGGAATTGCTGGCCCTGGCACAGGTGGCTGCTCCATCCCCAGAACGTCCCAGGCCAGGCTGCATGGGGCTTGGAGCCCCCTGGGATGGTGGGAGGTGTCCCTGCCATGGCAGGGGTGGCACTGCATGGGCCAGAACCCCTCCAGGTGCTGGAAGGGGCCCCAAGTTCCCCCTGGGCCCTTTTATTCCCCAGGCTGACCATCCACAGAGGGGTCAACGCCCAGGGTGCCCCTCCCACCGTGGCATCAAAGAGGCCCCAGAGGCCCCCAGAGCCCCCCTGCCCCAGCTCACCACGGGGCCCTGGGGCCCTGAGTCCTGGAACTTGCTGCTCTCCTTGTGGAAGCTGTAGTTGGCCCCCGAGGCCTTGGCCACCTTCTCCATGATGAGCTCGGGCTCCACGTCCTCCTCGGCCCGGGCGTTGATGGTGACGTGAGCCCCCTGAGCAGGGGGGCAGCAGGGCTCAGGGCTGGCCAGGGAGCCCCCAGACCCAGCAGGGGCTCAGGGCTCATCCCAGGAGCCCCCAGACCCAGCAAAGCTCAGCCTGGGAGCCCCCAGACCCAGCAGCTGCCCCAGAGCTCCCAGGGCAGGGAAAAGGAGGAGATCTCCAGGGGGATCATTTGGGCAAGGGGCTCTACTGGAGAATGCCCCTGAGGGTGGCAGGGGGGCACAGGGGGGTGGTCTCAGCTCCCCCCCACCCAGAACATTCCCTGAGGGAGGGCAGAGCAGGCTCAGACCTTCAGGAAGTTGGCCACAGTGCTGACGTGGTTGGCACAGGCTCCTTTCCTCACGTCATTGACACCTTCACCTGTCTGCAGGGGACACCAGCAGCTCACCTGAGCCCCTCCCCAGCCCACCTGAGCCCCTCCCCAGCCCACCTGAGCCCCCCAGGGCACTGCAGAGAGCTCTGAGATGCCCCCGAGCTGTCTCCTCTCCAGGCTGGGCACCCCAGGTGTCCCCTCCCAGCTGTCCCAGGGCTGTCCCCACTCACCCAGGGCTGTCCCCAGCTCTGTCCCCACTCACCCAGTTGACCAGGACGTATTTGGGCAGCCCCGAGTTGGGGTCCCTGACGCGGCAGAAGCCGTACATCACCTTCCCACTGTTGAGCTCCTCCACCATCTCCTGCAGGCCCCCCTCTGCCCCGGGGGGGAGCACGGGGGTGAGCCCAGGCTGCTCTGAGCCCGGGGGAGCAGCCAGAGCCCCCCCAAGCCCCCCCAGGTTTCCCCACGAGCTGAGGGCTGCCCCCAGCCCCTCTGTGTTTGCTTTGAGAACCTGAGCATCCCACACCCAGCCCCAGCAGCCTCCTCTCACCCACCCCCACTCCCAGCAGCCTTCATCACCCCACTCCTCCTCCTCAGGCCCCCCAAACCCACCGTGGCTCTGAGATCTGCACCCCACCCGGGTGAGGGAGAGGGGGAAGGAGTTGCTGACACCCCCGGATCCATCGGGAGCTCGAATGGCAGCTTTGCCCACAGGTTCCTGCACAGAACCACGCTCAGGGAGGGGGAACGGGGCTGGGCAGTGCTGGAGGAACTGGCTGGGCCTGGTTCCTGCTCTGCCAGACGGGAAGCAGAGGAGGAACCAAAAGGGGCAAGGTCCTGCTAGAGCACCACGGGGAAACTCCTGCTTCAATCTTCCCTCCCTGTGACACCCACCTGGAGAGGCCCCAGAGCTGCTCTGGGCATTTGGGAGCAAACCCCGAGGGAAAATCCCACTGGGGGCTCAGGCAGGGCAATGGGAAGGGAGCAGCTCGCTCCCCCTGCACCAACAAGCCACCAGGAAAGGAGCAAAGCCACCAAAAACGCTCACTCCCATCCCAAAGCCATCCCCACAGAGCACAGCTCCTGCTGGGTGAGCCCTGGGCAGTGGGAGAGGAGCCTCGGGGCCTTATCAGCCCTGCAGGAACAGTGAGCCCAGCACGGCTCACCCTGCTCTGCCCAGCACAGCTCAGCCTGCTCTGCCCAGCACCCGGATCGTTTCCTCCTGCCCATTAAACATTCATGGCTTGCCTCTAAATTTGGCTCCAAACCTGGCAGGGAAGTTGGGGGTTGGAAGTCTGGAGCTGGTTGGGTGAGGGAATGCTGGGGCACACCCTCTGCAGCCCCCCAAAACCCCCCAAAAAAAACCCAAAAAAACCCCTCTCAAAAAAACAACAAAAAAAAACCACCCCCAAAAACTCCCCCAAAAATCCTCATTTGGGACCCAGCAAGAGTCTTCCTCAACAAAACTCCCCAGCACCAACCCCCCGGGCTCCACCAGGCCCAGGAACTTCCAGAGGCTGGGAAAAGCTGCTGGGAACGGAGGGAGGAGCTGGGCAGGGATGAGAGGATGCAAACCCCCAGCCTGGATGTGCTGCTGCTGCTTCCTGCAGGCTGGGGCTGCCCAGCCAGGGGGGTCTCGGGCACAGAACGAACAGAAAAGAATGGCAGGTAGGAGGGAACTGGGCACGAGGGGCTTTGGGAGCACTGAGCAGGGTCAGAGCTGAGTGAGTGGCTCTGAGGCCCTGCCCAAACCTGGGATTTAAACACCCCAGGGGTGAAAGGAGCAGCCAAAATCAGCCCCCAGACCCTGGAAACAGGGTATGGTCCCCAAAATCAGCCCCAAACCCCTGGAAACAGGGGATGGTCCCCCAAATCCTCACCTCCGGAGCCGGCCACTCGCAGGTCATTGCTGTTGCCTTCATAAGTGAACAGGGCCCTAAAATTAAGGCAGAAATGGGATTTTTAACCAGCTTTGGTGCTTACCTGTGGTGCTTACACACCCCTGGCACCTTCTGAAGTGCAGAACCCCATAGGGACCCCCATAGCCCCCCAGGGACCCCCTGAGCCTCCAGGGACCCCCTCCCCCCACCCCACATCCCCCACCCTGTCCCCTGCCACCTCTATCCTTCCCAGCCCCCCCCGGGCCCATCCCCCATCCCCTCCCCATCCCCCACCCCGGCCCCCCCGAGCCCCCTCCCCATCCATCCCCCTCCATCCCCTCCCGGTACCGGCCCCGGTTCCCCCGGTC
>JAWWEY010000079.1:144190-172661 GCA_035582745.1 Loriotus luctuosus
TGGGGTGGATTTGGGGTTTCTAGGATGGATTTGGGGTTTCTAGGGAAGATTTGGGGTTTCTGGGGTGGATTTGGGGTTTCTAGGATGGATTTGGGGTTTCTAGGGAAGATTTGGGGTTTCTGGGGTGGATTTGGGGTCTCTAGGGCAGATTGGAGTTTCTGGGGTGGATTTGAGGTCTCTAGAGTGGGCTGGGGTTCCAGCACGGTTTTGGGGGTTCCGGTGTGCATTTTGGGTTCTGTCACATTCTTGGGGCTCCCAGCTGGGTTGGGGCAGGTGCTCTCTGATCCCAGGCGGTTCTGGGGGTGTCCCTGGCTGTCTGTCCCACCCGTGCTGTCTGTCCCCCGTGCAGTTTGATGTCCAGCCGCTTCTCCCCGCACGTGGTGCCCCCGCCGGCGCACGGGCTGCACCCCTCGGGCATCCCCCACCCCACCATCGTGTCCCCCATCGTCAAGCAGGAGCCCCCCCAGCCCAGCTCCAGCCCCGCCGGCACCTCGTGAGTGGGAGACAGGGATGGGGGCTGCTCTGGGGGTCCTGACCCGGGGTGGTGCTCGCAGGGGTCCCGGGACGAGGAAAGAGAACCTTGACTCCGTGTGTCAGAAGGCTGGTTTATTATTTTGTGATGTATATTATATTAAAATGATATATAATAATATATTATAAATTTAAACCTAAATTTAAAAAATTAATTTAATTTTTAAAATAAAAATTTAAAAATTTAAAAATTGAAATTTAACTAAATTCATATATTATATAAAAATTATATATTATTATATTATAATATAGAATATATTATATATTGTATATTATTATAGTATGTATTATTAATTGTATATTAATACATTATTATACATCAAATATTATAATATAATATATTAATATATTAAAATATTGTAATGTTTAAATTATATATTAATATATTAAAATGATATATTGGTATATTATAATAGATAAAATATTGTCTATTGCTATATGATATATATTATTACTTAGTTATATATTAAAATACTATGATATATTAATATAATATATTTTATAATATATAGTATGTATTGATATAATATAATAGATTAATGTATTATAGCATTATAATATATAAATGATGTATTAATATATCATTTATTAAAAAGATATATTAAAACTATACCAAAAGAATAGAAGAAAGGATTTCATCAGAAAGCTAGCAAGGAATAGAAAGAAATTATAATAAAAGAATAGAAATGAATGATAATAAAAGCTTGTGACTGACCAGAGAGTCCAAGCCAGCTGACTGTGACTGGCCATTAGTTAGAAACAACCACATGAGACCAATCACAGATGCACCTGTTGCATTCCACAGCAGCAGATAACCATTGGTTACATTTTGTTCCTGAGGCCTCTCAGCTTCTCAGGAGGAAGAATTCCTAACGAAGGGATTTTTAATGAAGTATGTCTGTGATTTTTCATAAAACGTGTCCGTGGCACTGACCCCCTGTCCCGCTGCCCCCTGGCAGGAAATCCCCCGTGGCTGTGAAGAAGGAGGAGGAGAAGAAGCCGCACATCAAGAAGCCTCTGAACGCCTTCATGCTGTACATGAAGGAGATGAGGGCCAAGGTGGTGGCCGAGTGCACGCTGAAGGAGAGCGCGGCCATCAACCAGATCCTGGGACGGAGGGTACGGGGTGGGACGGGGACCCTGCAGAGCCCCCACACCTGGGCACTGCCAGCCTGGGGAGCCTTCAGACCCCACGCCTGGGCACTGCCCCAGGGACCCTGCAGAGCCCCCACACCTGGGCACTGCCAGCCTGGGGAGCCTTCAGACCGCACACCCGGGCACTGCCAGCCCAGGGAGCCCCAGGGAGCTGCTGCTGACTTGGGATGGGGTGGGCAGCAGGTCCTTGGGGTCAGCAGTGTGGATTTGGGAATTCCAGCCACCTCTGGGTCCCCAGCGTGGCTCTGGGGGCCCCTGGGGCGGATCTGGAGGTTCCCAGTGTGGCTCTGGGGGTCCCTGGGGTGGATCTGGAGGTTCCCAGTGTGGCTCTGGGGGTCCCTGGGATGGCTCTGGGGTCCCTGGAGTGGCTCTGGGGTCCCTGGAGTGGATCTGGGGGTTCCCAGTGTGAATCTGGGGGTTCCTGGAGTGCCTCTGGGGTCCCCAGCGTGGCTCTGGGGTCCCTGGGGCGGTTCTGGGGTCCCCAGCGTGGCTCTGGGGTCCCTGGGGCAGTTCTGGGGTCCCCAGCGTGGCTCTGGGGTCCCTGGGGCAGTTCTGGGGTCCCCAGCGTGCTGTCCCCGCAGTGGCACTCGCTCTCCCGGGAGGAGCAGGCCAAGTACTACGAGCTGGCGCGGAAGGAGCGGCAGCTGCACTCGCAGCTCTACCCGACCTGGTCAGCGAGGGACAACTACGTACGTGTGACCCTCCCTGGGGCCCCCAGCCCCTTCCTGGGCTCTGGCTGCTGGGGAGGGGGCTGGCTGTGCTCGGGGGCAGTTTTGGGGTGCTGGGAGGGCCTGGCTGTGCTCAGGGGCAGAATTTGGGGTGCTTGGAATGGTCTGGCTGTGCTCAGGGGTAGTTTTGGGGTGCTGGGAGGGGGCTGGCTGTGCTCGGGGACAGAATTCAGGCTGCTGGGGCAGTGTGTGATGGTTCCAAGCCCCTCCACGTGCTCTCCCAGCCATGTTTCCCACCCCAGCACCCCCGCAGCGGCCAGGAGCCGCGGCAGGAGCTGAAACTCTCTCGTTCAGGGCAAGAAGAAGAAGCGGAAGCGCGAGAAGCTGGCCCAGCAGCAGCAGCAGCAGGGCCCCGATGCCGATGGTGAGTGCCCCCCATGCCCCTCTGCCGAATGGGCTAAAACAGCCCCTTTTTATAGGGTATAGGTGGATCCAAACTTGTCCAATAGTAAGGGTTAGGGGAAAAGTGATCTATGGGGTCACAGAGATAAGCTATGGGTTGAGAAGCTGAAGACAGGAGCTTATTTTGCTGTCTCATCACGACTGAGCAGTTCCTACTGTAAAGTCTCAGGCCTCCATGGAGCTCTAGCCAGCTCCATGGAGTCTGCTACACCTCACGCTGTCCCTGTCCCCTCACGCTGTCCCTGTCCCCTCACGCCCCCTACATCCCTCACGCCATCCCTGTCCCCTCACGCCGTCCCTGTCCCCTCACGCTGTCCCTGTCCCCTCACACCCCCCGCACCCCTCACGCTGTCTCTGTCCCTGCAGGCTCGCTGCCCGCCCGGAGCAAGAAGCCCTGCGTGGTGCCCTTCCTGCCCGAGAAGCCGTGCCCCAGCCCGGCCTCGTCGCACGGCTCCATGCTGGACTCCCCGGCCACGCCGTCGGCCGCCCTGGCCTCGCCGGCCGCGCCGGCCGCCACGCACTCGGAGCAGGCCCAGCCACTCTCGCTCACCACCAAGCCCGAGGCCCGGGCCCAGCTCAGCAAATCCTCCTCCTCCTCCTCCTCGCTGCTCTCCAGGCCCGTCCCCTTCACCTCAGGGCCCTCCTTGGCCCTGCTGGGCTCCCCTCCCGGCGCCGTGCCGGCCGCCCTGGCCACGCTGCAGACGCAGCCGCTGTCCCTGGTCACCAAACCCGCTGACTGAGGGACAAACCTCCCCTCCTTGTCCTTCCCCACCCCGTCCCCTCCCCGCTGTACATTGCAGAAGCCACAATCAAGATTCGAACGCAGCCAAAACCGTTTTTGGTCAATATTTGACCCTTTCTGAACTCTTTGGGGAGCAGGCTCTGGAGGGAAGGGGCTTTCTGCTCAGAGCTGCTGCCAGCGGTCAACCTAAAGACTGTTTTTGTTAAAAAAAAAGGAGAGAAAACAAAAAAAAAAAAGGAAAAAAAAAATAATGGAATAGACCCTCCAGAAGGTGCTGCTGAGGGGGATCTCTGAGGGAGGAACTGGTGCCCATCGCTGCCGTGGGGCACAGGGATGGACCCTCACGGTGGTGCCAGCCCCAAACACGGCAGGCGTGGGCTGGGACTGGCTCTCCATCCCGGATCCAGGAGCAGGAACGCCTCCAGGTGCTCCCAGAATCTGCTCCACGCCCTGGCACGGAGCTGGTGCTGCCCCGGGGGTGCTGCTCCGCTGGTGCTGCTCCTGCCCTCCTTCCTGCTGGGCTGGGCAGGGCCTGGGGCTGAGCCCTGGGAGGGGTTGTGTTTTTATCACCTCAAAAAATCCTGTTATTTTTCACAAAAGGAAATAAAAACTGCAGCTGCAGCCGGCGGTGTGAGTGTGGTCTGTGTGGGAAGCTCTTGCCACTTTTCCTCTGCCACTTTCCTGGGAAATACCTCGGGATGGAATTCCTGCTCCCAAGGTCCAACATCCTTAAATACCTCTGTCCATGGGCTCAGGGGCATTTTGGGGTGCCACCAAGAGGGTACAGCTTGCTGGACTCACCCAGGCATCAGGACAGGGGGCGTTGGGTGAAGCAGTGCCTGAGAAACCGGGCACTGGGAGTTACTGGTGTGTGCTGGGTGCGCTGGGGCTGCTTCTTCCAAACCAGGCAGGAAAAAGGACCAGCAGAAAACCAACCCCATGGATTTTCAGCCCACTTGGAGTCCTCATTCAGCTCCATACTTGGGTGTATCAGGACTCTTCCCTCTCCTCATATTTCAGCAGAAAAAAAAAACCACCAACAATTTTCCCCCTGGAACTCACAGTTTTGTCTCTGTTGCAGACTGACCTGGAGGTGCACCTGCCTGGAGTTAATTTACGGGGTTCACAGCCCTGTTCCATTCCCCCCTGGAACTGCCTGCCCTGCTCCTGCCTCCCAGGCCCAGCCTGGCTGCTCTCTGCCTGCCCCTCACCTTTATTTTTGTCCCCCCAGCTACCACAGAACATCACTGACGGGTGAGCCCATCCACAGCTGCTGGGTCTGCTGGGACTTTGGTGCATTTGTGACACTTTTTCCTCCTGTTGTGCCATTTCTCCTTTGCAGTGCTGAGGAGCCCCCAGGGAAGTGTTTGTGAGGAAATGGAGCAGCAGCAGGCACCCGTCTGCAGGTAGAGGGCAAAGGGAACTTCATGGGAGTGAGGAGGATCTGTCCGTGTTTTCCAGATGTGGGAGGTGTTGGCATCCATATGTGCAGCAGAAAACACCTGGATTGGAGGATTTTCATACAGAAATCCTCATACAGTTTTTCATATAGCTGGGCAGAACTACAGAAACTCACACGTGAACCAGGTCCCAGCCACAGGCACTGACCTGAGCCCTGGGGACACACCTGGGGCCAGCTCCAACACCTTGAGAAAGCTCCTGGTGCCTTTGCAAGCTCCAGCAGGTGCGTGGCTGCTCTATCCAGCTCAGGACCATCATGCGGGCACAGCTGGAATTGCCAGCTTGGAGCATCTCTGAGCTGTCAGAGACAAGATTTGGAAGGTGCTTCCATTATTTAAATTTCCAAATTATTTAAATTTCTTGCTTTCAGAGAGAAAAACCTGTGTGAATTCTGGCCTGGAGCTGGGGAGGAGCAGCCACGTGTCATACAGCCAGGGCTGAGGGGATTAGGGTGTCACCCAGAGCGTGCATGAGCCAAAAAGAGCAGAAATTGAGCTTTTTTTTTTTGAGAGAAACCGTTCCAAGAAAGTGATTTTTGGTGAGGAGGACGCTCAGCCCCGCTCTCCCCAGCACCAGGAGCAGGCTGGGGACAAGCAGCCCCTGGGATTGGATTTCATGGGACATTAGAGGCATGGAGAGCCCTGTCACAGGGATTAAACCCCAGCCAGAGCCAGACAGCCCCAAACAGATGTTGGGCTCCAGCAGGAGAATATTCCTTTGTTTGACTCAGTGCTTTCCCATAGGGACAGGGAACATCTGTTCCACTGCCTGGCGGTGCTCGGGAGCTGGGGCAGGCTGGGCTGAGCCCTGCCAGGGGCAGCTGGTGCCCAGGCCCTGCTCCTGGGCAGGAGGTGGCACAGGGGAGCAGTGCTGTCCACAGAAATTGGGTCCTTTTTGGATTTTATTGTCCTCTGGGATGCTTCCACAGGAGCTGTGTCTGCCCACGGGGGTGAAAATGCAGGATTCAGAGTGGCTGTCCATGGAAAATGGGTCCTTTTGGATTTTATTGTCCTCTGGAATACAGGAGCTGTGTCTGCCCACGGGAGGGGACTGGAGTTGTTCTTTAAGGTTCCTTCCAACCTAAACCATTCCCTGGTTCTAGACAAGGGAAACTCTGGGGTTTATCTTTGTTGTAGAAAAAAAAAACCTGAAAAAATCCAGTGTATTTCCACTTGAGATGGTGTGATCAGGAGGCCCCACTCGGCTTTGGACAGGTTTTGGGTGATGTTCCTCATGATTTAACCTGTCCTCAGAGCTGGGGGTGAAATGGAGCTGGCAGCTCAGGGTGAGGGAGGCCTGGGATGCTGCCCAGCGGGGTTTGGTTCTGTGGATGTGCCTCAAGGGGATCCAGGAGAGCTTTCTGGGCACCTTGGGCAGCTCTCCTGGCTGCTCTAAGGACACCTTGGCAGCACCTGGAGCTCTCCTGGCTCTTTCTGGATACGGGGCTCCTCCTGTCACCTCCTCCCGATTGTTGAATTGCGGCCCTGCCCCCCTGCAGGCTGGCCAGGCGCTAATTGAAAAGCCTAATGAGGTCCCGGGGGTCTCCTGCGGAGATGGAGCTAATTAGGGGCCGCACCGCGAGCTCCGAGTTTCTCCAAACCCCTTTTTCCCTTTTTCCTCGGGGGCTGGAGGGGAGGCCGCGCCAGATGTCCGGGGTGAGGCCGCAGCTCCCGTCCTCGGGGCTGCTGCCAAAGCAGCTGCTGCAGAGGCACTGGCTACACTTAATACATTTTAATTAGCGTCATTAAATTCTTCCATTTGCTAATTGTTCCTCCTTTTGATCCTTTATCCCGAGCAGATTAGCCCTCGGGGGGAAGGGGCGGGCTGGGGGACGCAGACACGTCGGGCGAGGTGAGGACTTTATTATCCTGACACCAGACCTAGGGGCAGTGGTGAAAACACCCCAATTAGCGCTAATTAGGGCCAGATCTGCGCGTCCAGCCTGCTCCGGGAAAGAGCCATCCCCAAAAAGTGAATTTGCAGGGATTGGCGAGAGCAGAGGGCACCGGGAGCGTCCCAAAGCTGAAGGTGGGATGGAGCTCTGCTCAGGTGAGAACGGGCTCAGGTGTTGGGGGTCCCTGGGGTCCCTCCCAGCCCGGGATACCCCAGGATCCATGGCCAGGGGGCGAGGGGAGGTCACTGGTGCTCCTCATCCTCAGAAACGCTGGATCCTGTGCTGGCCACGGTGCTCGGGGCAGAATCCCAACCCCAGAGGCACAAACTTGGCCTGAGCTCAGCCACTCCGCACTTCCAGGGGGTGGGTGGAAGCCGAGCATGAGAAACAGCCTCAGCTTTCTGTTTAAATCCCAAAAAAGCGCTGGGCCAGCTGCTCTGGTCTCCCTGGAAAGGCTGGCACGGGCAGCAGGGACTGCTGGAATGTGCTGAATGGAGCTGAGATTCCCCAGAGATCGGGAAAAAGAAACCATGAGAGCAGAAATTCAGCCGCATCTCCCGCCACACTCCAAGGCAGGATTATTCCCTGTGTTGGTTTCCATGTGATGTTTTTCCTGTGTTTTAGGGTCAAAACTAAAGCGACTGCAGTGGGCCATGGACCCATGGAAGTGTGTGATTCCTGCTGGAGACAGATTCCTGGATATTCAGCCCGGGGAAGGGAGATTTAACAGTCTAAACCAGACAAACTGAAAGAAGTGAACAGGCCTGGGTGCCTACTGACAGTTTCCTGCTCTGCTGGGAATCGCTGCTGTGCAGCAGGACATGGCTGCTTGGGCCAAAAAAGAGAAACAACAGGTTATCAAAAAAAGTGAAACAGCATCCGAAAAATAACAGGTAATCAAAAAAAATCTAAAATCTGAAAAACAACAGGGTATTAAAGAAAATAAAAATAATACCCGAAAAATAGCGGGTTATCCAAATCCAGCAGGTTCTCCAGAACTATCCTGGAGGAACGGGGAAAGGAAAAGGAAAGGGAAAGGGAAAAGGAAGCAGCCCTGATTTCCTGCCGGCTGTCCCCCAGCCTCGCCCACTCCAGAGCCGGGAGTGCACTCCCAGTGCCCGCCTGGGGCTCCCAGGGCCGGGAAACAGACCCCAAACCGGCGGGTTTTACCCCAAACCCTCGGGTTTTACCCCAAAATTCGGCTGTGACCGCCAGAGGGCGCCAACCGCCTCCCAAAGGGGCTCCCCAAGCCCCGCCCCCAGCCGGAACAAGCCCCGCCCCACCCGCGCGGTGACGTCCACAACCCCGCCCCTTGGTGAGCCCCGCCCCACATAGAGATGCTCCGCCTGAATATGCAAATCACATTCAGTCTCCGCCCCCTCAGCGCCGTTCTCGCGCCCTCCCCGCTCTCGCGAGAGCCGCGGCCGGAAGCGGCCGAGCCGGCGCTGAGGGCCCGCCCGCCATGGAGGCCTCGCGGGCGCTGCCGCTGCTCTCGGTGCTGTCGGTGCTGCTCCTGCTGCTCCTGGGGCTCTGCGCCGCCGGTACGCCGCGCCGGGACACTGCCGCGGGGGCGGGAGGGGGCACCGAAACCCTGGGGCCGTGGTGGGGGGTGGGGGCAGGCACCGCACTCTGTTTGGGGGCTTCCTCTGCCCTTGGGGTTCTGCCGCGTTCGGTCACCGGGGTTCCCCCTCCGCCCTCGGTAACCGCCGGTCCCCGAGGTTCCCGTCCCCCTCTGCTCCCCTCTGGGCTCCCTGGGTCCCGCCGCCCCTCTCGGGCTCTCCCCCCGTTTCCCCGGTGCCCGCTGACCGGGCTCCCCGTGTTTGCCGCTGCAGACGCCCCGCAGACGGAGCCCGGCAGATCTTCCTCGGTGTCTAAGGGAGCCGGAGCAGGTGACAACCGGGATAACACCGACACAGCCCAAGGGAATGGAAACGAGCAGAAAAACAACGGTAACTCCAACAATGGCGACGCCCAAACAGACGCGAGCAGCAGGACCAACGCGGATCAAAACGTGGCAAACAAACAGCAGCAAAACAACCCAACTGTAAACGGCAGCAACGACGACAAGGAGAAGGAGAAGAAGAAGGAGAAAGAGGAGTCACAGAAAGGCAGCAGCACACAGGCTGCTCAGCAGAGCCAAGGTGAAAATGGCAATGATGGAACCAGCAATGGAGGAGATGGGGGACAAGGAAGTGAAAGCCAGAACAGGAACAGCGCTAACATGGGCAGTGCTAACGCAGGCAAGACAGGCAGTGATGGCCAGGACAACTCAGGCAGCAGCACTGGTGTCCAGGGCAACCCAAACGGTGCCACTGGCAGCCAGGACAATGCAGGGACCAGCAGTGGTGGCCAGGGCAGTGATGGCCAGAGCGGTAAAGAGTCCAACACTGCAGACACGGGCAGCCAAAGCAGTGGCACTGGTAGCCAGGGCAATACAGGGGGCAGCATTAACGGTGAAAGTGGCAGCCAGAACAACCAAAATCATCAGCAGAACAGTGTCAGCGAGAACAGCCAGGCTGGCAACCAGGCAGGGGGCACCGAGGAGGAGGAGAGCAAGGATGGCAAGAGCAAGAGCAGCAATGACAAGGGCACCAGTGGCAAGGACAGTGAGAACACAAATGGCAGCAGCAACCAGAGCAACAACCGAGACAGCACCAACAAGGACAACAGCAACAACAACGAAGGCAACAACAGCAAGGGCACTGATGGCAAGGAGAGCGAGAATACAAATGGCAGCACCAACCAGAAGAGCAACAACCAGGACAGCACCAACCAGGAGCATGGCAACACCCAGGGTGGCACCAACCAGGAGCATGGCAACACCCAGGGTGGCACCAACCAGGACAGCACTGGCAAGAACCAGGCTGCCAACGAGGCCACCAGCCAAGGAGGGCAGCCAGGCCAGGGCGAGAGCCAGGGCAGTGCTGCTGGTGAGCAGCCCCACGGCCAGGACAGTGCTCAGAACTCGCAGGAGGAGCAGAGCCCCGTGTCCCACTCTGCTGCCCCCGCTGGGGACGGTGACAGCTCCTTGGAGAACGAGGAGAGCGCCGTGGAGGACGTGGCCAAGGCTGAGGAGGGCAGTGACACCTCCCCGGAGCAGGACAGGGACAGGAGTGTCCCCTCCCTGCCCCGGCCCCGCTCGGAGAGCAGCCACTTCTTTGCCTACCTGGTGACCACAGCTGTCATCGTGGCAGCCCTGTACGTGGCCTACCACAACAAACGCAAGGTGAGCGCCCCGCTGGCACCTGCCAGCCCTTTCCCCTCCTCCTGACTGGTTCCACACCAGCATCTCCCAGTCTGCTCCACGTTCCTGTGGTCCCACAGCAGCGGGAGGGTTCCTGTGACCAGGAATGGGCGGGATGTGGTGGGAACTGGGTGTTCTCAGCTCTGCTGCTGGATTCCAGCTGAGAGGTGAAACCACAAAGGGGTGTGGATCCCTCCATCTTATCTCTGACAATTTGCTCCTGACAGTTTTCTGTAGCAGCATCACAAGGTTGGGGTTGGTTTTCCTCACATAAAGCTGGTTTTGAGGGAGAACAAAAAAAAGGAAAATTCTTCCTATTTTCTGCTTCTTGTGCAAACCTCATTATCCATCTTAGGAATGGTTGAGTACTGGCATTTACATGTTTCAAGTGCTTGGTCACAGGAAAAGGGTTGTGGGAGCAGGAAAATGAGAATCCAGAGGTGAGCCTGTGTTGGAAGCTGCTGTTCCACTCACCCTGTCTCCATTTTTCTCTCTCCAAAGATCATTGCTTTTGCTCTGGAAGGAAAAAGATCAAAAACTGGTCGGAGGCCCAAGTCTGGTGATTATCAGAGACTGGATCAGAAGGTGAGAGCCAGCCCAAAGTGGGGGTTGGCGTGCCTGGTATGTGTTGGAAATACAAAATATTGGCCCTTTGCATTGGAAAGGGTCCCAAAGCCCCAGCTGAGGCAGTTTGGGAAGCACAGTTTGGTGCAGAAACAGGGTTTTGCCAGAAGTGGAGAGAGTGAGACTGAGGAGTGCTGGCAGAGCTGCCCAGGGCACAGATGAGAGCTGGGCTGTGCTGGATGTCGCTGATCCAATGACTTGTCAGAGAGGATTTTAGAGGGAGAAGGGTAGGATTTGTGGAGAAATGCCTTTCTTCTCTCCCTTGACACCTTGTTCCACCTCTTGCCTTTCAGATGTGCCTGTAATTATCTTTTGTCATAGGAAGAGGAAAGTTAGGAAAGCAAAGGCAGGAGCTTGTGCTTGCTTTGGGAGTTTCTGAGCCCATTGAAGCCTGGACAGAACAGCAGAGTAATTCTGAGCTTCCAGGCAGTGCCAACCTTTCCTTTTGCCTTTGCAGATCTGATTCCTGCTCAGAGGATGGTGGGGACGCAGTGCTGCCACAGCTGGATTCCAGGCCACGGGAAGGAGGGGAAACGCTTTTTGTTTTGCACCTGCACCTTGATAAAACCTCTCACTTCCCTGAATTGCTCCTTCCCCAGCTGCCTTGTTTTCTCCCTGGGTGTCTGGCTGCTGGAAAAGCCAGAGCCAGGATTTGTGTCCCAATGCAATGGAATTTGCCATCTGCTGGACTGACCCCTCCTTTTGGGGGGAATTGAGGATCTGCTGCACAATGAGCCATGGGACTGTCCCTTGCCTGGGAACGAAGCTGCCTTGGGCTCCTCCTGCCCCTCCTTCTCCACCTGCTGGGTTTGGATGCTCAGGTTGGAAGCACCTGAGTTCTCTCCTTTGGCATTGACCCAGCACAGACTCAGATTTGGGTTTTATCTCCCTGATCCGTCTCACACCCAGCTTCCCTTTTTCACACACACCCCTGGCCATGCTGAAGCAGTTTTTGTAGCTCAAACCCTTTGTGCTCCATGCAGGTCCCTTCCCTCCCAGTGCTCCCAGTTCAGCTGTGTGCACTGGGGGTGTTGGTGGTGGAGGAGGGGGTCAGGCTGGGCAATCCATGCCTTCTTGGCTCAGGGATTCAGATGGGAAGATTGTTCCCTGCCCTTGCCAGGTGTGGGAAGGAGGGAATGTAAATCCCTGAGGGGTTTGGGATGAGGGAGGCTCCCAGTCCCTGCAGTGCTGGGCTGGTGCTGGTCAGCCCAAGGGTTGGTGCCCCACTTACACCTGTGAGGTTTTCATTCCTGCAGCTCTACTCCCCAGAGGCTTCTCCAAGCTGGGATGTTTCTGCAGAGGGCACAAAGTACCTGCTTGGCTCCTGCTTTGGATTTTTCAGAAAAAAAAAGAGGATTTGAGGAGCCCAGAGCTCCTCACGTGGGCATCCAGCTGTGCCACATCGGGTGCCAGGTGTGTGCCAGTCCTGCACTGACTGCATGGGGAGAGTCCCAGGATGGTTAAGTTCCCTCCTGGGGGGCTTTGTTTGGCCATGCCAGGCTTGGGAGCAGTCAGCTCCTCGCCCTGTGGTCACCCTGGACAAGGGCAGAGCCATTTCCTGGTCACTGTGAAAGCTGCAGCTCTAGTTTGATTTCCTAGTGGTTCATTCCAAGAGGGGAGAGAGGGCCTGGCCTTCTCCAAACCCTAAAACCATCCTTTCCCTTTCTGCTGGCTCTTGGCAAGCATCAGAGTCCCTCTTGGCTCTGAAGAGTTCTCAGGGTTTCCCTAGGAAACATCTTGGATGCTGAAAGGACTTCCAGGAGTTGTTTGGAGAGCAGGAGGGTGGGGAAAGGGAAACAGGGCTGGCAATGCAGCTCTGGGGAAAAGGGTGGGAGCCTCCTGCTGCAGAGCCCTGGGGGATCAGCCAGGCTGGGGAGGGGTTTCTGCCTTTTTGGGCACAGCAGGCAGACAAACCCTGCTGCAGTGTGTGGGATGCCATGTGCTGCTCTGGCCAGGGTTCTTGGAGTGCGTGTGCTTTTTGCAGTGTGAGTGGTCTGCGCTGGTTTTGTCCTGGTTTGTGTTTTTTTTTTTAAATTGGATAATAATTTAGAAAGGCTTTTTATTTTTTCACTGTCTGCTTGCTTTTCTGTCCTGGGAGCTGTTTCAAACCCTCTATTGCTCCAGGCTGTGGGAATCCCACCCTGCTGCCAGCAGGGGAGGGAATATTTTGGACCTGGAGCACCAATCCCAGGCTGAGCCAAGCATTCCTTAGGGTGGTGAGGACACACCTCAGGGTCTGGGGAGAGGCAGGGCTCACAGCAGGCTGAATTGTGGGGTTTTGCCCCAGAATCTCCCCACCAGCACTTCCCTGTGTTCTGCCAACAGCCTGGGCTGCCCCAAACCCCTGGGACTGCTCCTGGTTTGTTGAGTTTTGTGGTGTTTGTGCAACGTGTCCCAGAGGGATCAAGGTGCACAGAACCTTCTCCCTTTGGACACACATGTTTTCCGTGGATGCTATCTGTTGGTACAGAGGGGTTTTTTGCCAAATATTCCTACTTTTTAGGCTTGAGCCAGCACATGATTTGTTTTCTGCTGCAGTGCAATGCACCTTGCTTGGAAGGATCAGAATTTTTTACAGTTCTTTGTACTGTTTTTTTTTCTGTGTGGTGAAATCAGTAAATGGATTAAAAAAGACACAAAAGATTGAGTTTTCACTTCTCTCTTGGTTTTGTTTTTTTCACGTTCATTGTATGGCTTTCATTGACACCTGGCACCAAAGGTGCAGGGTGGCTCCTCTTTATGCAAAACCCCTTTGATTTTGATAAAACCCTGTTTTTGTGGAGCTGTCTGTGCTCAGAGCTCCGTGTGCAGCCGGAAGGGGCCCAGACAGGCCCGGGCCAGAGCGGATTTGAAGTTTCCAGTCTGCTTTCCAGGGCCCAGCATCAGCCCAGCTCCACTGGGTGCTCTCAGGTCAGGGCCCAAGGGGAGATTA
The DNA here is from genome assembly GCA_035582745.1 of Loriotus luctuosus. NCBI lineage: Eukaryota > Metazoa > Chordata > Aves > Passeriformes > Thraupidae > Loriotus > Loriotus luctuosus. The sequence continues at coordinate 157,904 of JAWWEY010000079.1, forward strand.
AACTGCTCTGGACACAGCTTAGTCCTGAGCTCTCCTCTGGGATTTCTTCTTTCTCCTGCAGAGAGCCCCAGAGGGCGATGCCAGCGTGTCCCAGCTGGAGAGGTGTGGAACAGGGAGGAGAAGGTGCCCAGGGCACTCTGGGGAAGGCTTCCTCCACGAATGGAAGCAAGTCCCTCCTTTCCCCCGCCTCCTTTCCCTCCCAGGGGGAAATCCCGCCTTCCCCTCTGCTCCAGTCCCAGCTGGGAACAGGGAGAGGCGCTGCTTTTCCTGGGGGTGTGCTACTGACAGCTTGCAGCAGGAAAAATGGCAAAAATGGGGGATCAAAGGAAGATTCCCATGGGGATGTGGGGTTGGGAGAGACCTTACAGACCCCCAGTTCCCAGGCTTGCTGCCAGGGGATCAGAGCTGTGCTCTGCTCGGTGTCCTTAGGGTGATTTCCCAAAAAAACCCACTGCACTGTGCTCCCAGAGCTCAGGAACCCCTGCCTGCTCCCACCCTGATGTCAGAGGGATGGAAAGAGCCCAGAATGCTTTGGCAGGCAGGGCAGCTCCTGTCCCTGCTGCAGGAGGCACTGGGGGCATCCCAGGGCTGGGGACTGCCCCCGAGCCAAAGTCCATGAGTGGAAATAACACCAGATAAAATCAGAAATGCTTTGCCAGCTGGGCTGGGCCCTGCTTGTCAGGGCAGGATTGAGACATTCTGATAGCAGCAGTTCAGCAGAGAGGCCCTGAGGGTGGAGGAGATTTCGTGCATGAGAAACTGGGTGAAAGTGGGCATGGGGCTGGGCTGTGCCCTTCAGCCCTCCTGCTGCACTGCAGAGTGCAGCTCTCCCCAGCTGGGGCTGGGCTCTGCTGACAGGACAGGATCAGAGGAAACGGCCTCAGGCTGTCCCAGGTTGGGTTTTGGGAAGATTCCTGCATGGAAACAGCAGGCCAGGCCTGAGCAGGGGTGCAGACCCCATCCCTGGGGGATTTAGCAGCTGTGGGGATGTGGCACCTGGGGACATGGAGCACTGGTGGCCTTGGCAGTTGGACTTGGTGGTCCCAGGGCTTTCCCAGCACAGAGGATTCCAGGGTTTTGTGAAATGCTGCTGCGGCCACTCCCTGAGCTCCACTGTGCCCCCCTAGCCTGCAAACCCCATTAACCTCCCTGGGTTTGTTTGATCTCATCTTCCTCTTCCAGAAGCTTTGAGTCCTGCACGGCCTCCTGGGCAAACAGCTGAACCTGGCTGATCTCACAGCAGGTATTTTCCTTATGGGCAGGGCACCAGCCAAGCAAACACATCAGCTTTGCCTCTGCATGACAAATTCCATGGCCTGGAACCGTCTGTGTGGGTTAAGAAAACATGATCCCTCCGGTGCTGGAGCAGAGCTGGGGGAAGCTCTGCAGGTGGGGTCTCAGCTGGGCTGGAGGTGCCCAGAGCAGCCTCCCCAGCGCCCTGCTGTGCCCCTGGGTTCCTCAAGGGGCTGACTCTGGGTGATCTCTCCTGGCAGAGCTCACCTTCTCTGCAAATCCCATCCCATCACTGAATTATCTCTCTGCTCAGTGATCTAATCCTCTTTGCCAGATCAGCCTTCAAGCCTCTTTCCAGGGCTCCTTTCCAGCACGGTCACACTATTCCCTGCTCGGTCACACTGCTCAGCAGCTGGCTCTGGGCTCTGTTTTTCCATGCTTCCATGTTTTTCCATGTTCCATCAGCACGTTCCATTCTGCTTCCCCTTCCCCTTCTCCCTCAGCACCCCCAGCCCCACTGACCCATCATGAGGCACAAATCCCAGGATCATGATCACTGTTTTATTACTTCCAGTCTCACGTGCCTCCCTTCCCATCTGGAGAGGGCTTTCATCCTGTTCCCAAGCTGTTTTACCAGCAGACAGAAGGACTTTGTTGCTGCTACAGGAGCATGAGCTTGTGCCTTGGGGCAACGGGGGGAAAGCAGCACCCAAACACTGGGAATTCTGGAGGGCTGGGGTCCTGCTGCTCCCAGGAATGACTCTGGAAGCACTGGACAGGCTGCAGGCTCTCAGGCAGCCCTGGGGCTGCAGGGGGAGCTGGGCTTTGCCTGGGGGCTGCAGGGGAGCTGGGCTTTGCCTGGGGGCTTTGGCTGGGCTCAGTGATCCCCATGGGATCAAGCAGCCACGGGACCTGCTGGTGCTCCTGTTTTGGGGTTATCTTGACTTCTCTCCTGGCCACAACAGCTCCTGGGGACTCCCTTCATGGCCAGGGACCAGCACAGGACATGATGGTGGAAGGGGATGCATTTTTTTAGGGGAGTGAGGTCCAACACAATCTGTCTGGGAACGGGAACGGCATCGCCCTGAATGAAATCCCTCAGCTTGGCACAGAGACAGGTCTGCTACAGGTGTGTGGCAGGGGAGGGTGAGGTGGGGTGCTGTCCTGGGGAGCAGGGGGCCCTGCTGGGGGGCTGGCAGCCTTTAGTCTCCCTTCTTGGTGTGGGTGGCCTGCAGGCGCATCTTCAGCCACGCCACGTCCGCGTAGAGGTTGCGCTTGAGGATGGTGCTGGTGCAGACGATGGCTCCTTGCAGGGCCCCCATGAAACCCCCCAGGCACAAATCCTGCCCTGCAAGGAGGGAGCAGCAGATGAGGTCCCCCTGTGAGCAGCCCTCAGTCCCCACTCCATCCCAGCCAACCATCAGTGGTGGTTTGGGCATCACCTTCCAGCTGTCCCCGCACCATCCCCGGGGTCTGAACCACAACCCCTTCCCTTGTCTGCAGCAGGAAATGCCCAGCGTGCCCTGGGCAGGGAGGCAGCCTCCCAGAGCCGGGGCAGCACAGCCTTCCCTCCTCCCTGGCACCACGGAATTCTGCTTTTCCAGGCGTTATCCCATTGCCCCACAGCGGCTCTTCCCGTTATTCCATGTCAGGATTGCAGGTTTTCCCCGCCCCATCCTGCTCCCCCGGAGCTGTCCTGCTCTGGGGACGCTGGTGTGGCCCTGTCACCTGTCAGGTAGAGGTTGGGCACGGCCGTGTCTGCCCGCAGGGTGGCAATGGCCTCGGCCTGCAGGCGGGGGATGCCGTGGTCAGCGCCGTAGAACTCGCCGTGGGGACTGGCAAGGTAGTGCTGGTTGGTGAGGGGAGAGCCCCCCGAGACGTACTCGATCTGTGGGGGACAGGGACAGGCTGGTCATCCTGTGATGGTCATCCAGGTCTGCCCAGGCTGGGTGGGGATTGGAGCAACCTGATCTGGTGGAAGGTGTCTCTGCTCATGATGGGGTGGAACTGGATGAGCTTTACGGTCTTTTCCAACCCAAATTATTCCATGACTCCATGGTCATTGGGTAGGTAGAGGGGAGGACCCCTGAACCAGAGTTTGGGCCCCTGAGCCCCGAGTTTGGGACCCCTGAACCAGAGTTTGGGACCCTGAGCCCCGAGTTTCCTCACCCGGCCCTCGATGCGAGGGTAGAGCTTATAGACAGTCTGCATGATGGCATCCACAAAAGTCTTCTTCAGGTCCTCATAGTCATCCCCCCTCTTGTGGACCTGCGTGTCCTTCCACTCCTCGAACCACTCGTACCTGGCGAAGGTGATGATGGCCAGCGTGGATTTACCTGCAGGAGGACAAGGCTGGGGTGCTCGTCCCTCTGCCCCTGTCGCTGCCCCAAAGCCAGGGGATTTCCCCAGATCTTTGGGGTTCCCTGTCCTTCATCCAGGTGCATTCCATGAGCCCTGCCCAGCTTTGGCCATGGATGGCTGAGTGGAAACTCCTTGTTTGGGATCACCAAGCCCCATCAGGAGTTTTGAAGCCCCTCACAAGCATTTGTGGCTGGGTGTCAGCCTCACCTGGGTGCCTCATTTCCCACGTAGGGTCCTTGGCTGACGGCGAGGTGACAAAGAGCAGGGGGATGTTGTTGGCAGCTTCTTCTCTGGGGGAAGCCAGGTAGCGCTGCATGCTGCATGAGAGGGAAGGGCTGAGCTGGGGCTCAGGGCACAGCTCCCCCTGAATTGGCCAGACCCCTGAGTCACTGCCCGGGAATCCATCTCCTCACGCTCAACCAAGCACATCCGAGGCGAAGGCAAACCTACATTCCATCCAGGTCGTTCCCTGGGAACATGAAGTAGTTGATGGGCTCCAGCCCCAGCTCCTCCCTCGAGCCGCTGAGGCCGACGAAGACGGTGAAGCCCCCCTCGCCAGGGGTCAGCATGTGGAGCTGGCACTGGATCTCTGCAGCGTGGAGGGGAAAAGGGCAGTTAGGGGAGGAAATCGGGCTTTTCTAGGATTCCCGGATACAAAGAAGTGGTTTCTCCAATCCTGGTGCTTTCCCACCAAGCCCTGACCCTTCCCACCCACACAAACCATCCCCTTTCCACCCGGCTGTGCCCCTTCCACCTGGCTGTGCCCCTTCCACCTGGCTGTGCCCCTTCCACCTGTGACCCCTCCACCTGTGCCCCTTCCACCCAACTGTGCCCCTTCCCAAGCACCTCTGTCCCCTTCCCCCATCCTTCCCCCTTCCAGAAGATCTTCTAGGACATTCCACCAACTCCCAGGAATTTCGGGGCCCTGCACTGTGTATTTCAGGGACCCCTCGCACCAAACCAGGACCTCCCCAACCACAGCCAACTTGGGCCAGTTGCTTTAGGCTGAATAAACCCCCGTGAAGAAAGGAGCGGGCCAGCGGGCCAGGGCAGGGTTTGGAGGGCTGTGGCACAGGAGCGCCGGGGGTTTGCAGTGTTAATTGGTAAATCGGCTTTGCCCCGGGGCTCCGGGCGGGATTAACGCCGTAACCCCGGCGGAGCCCGGCGCTGACGCCGCACCCGGCAGAGCCCGCGCCTCCGCCGGCAGCAGCCGCTCGTAGGTGTTGAAGATCCCGGCGTCCGAAATGACCACGGGAGCCAAGATATCCACCGAGTCCTGGCCTTTCCTGACGCTCACACCTGGCAGGGGGAATCCAGAGGGGGGAGAATGAGGCGCTGCTGAAAGGAACCCCGCTTTGGGAGCAGCCCCGTGGCCGCAGCTCACCGCAGGCTCTGCCCTGGGCGTCCAGCAGGATCCTCTGCACCGGCGCCTTCCCAAAGACGTTTCCTCCGGCCCTGCGGATCACGGGGATGGTGTGGAAGGCGATTTCCCCCGCGCCGCCCTTGGGGTACCAGGCGCCGTGCAGGAAATGGTTCACCAGGATGCTGTGCATGGAGAAGCTGGCCTTGGAGGGGAGCACACCTGGGAAAAGGGGTGGGTGTGGGTAAATCATGGGCTTGGAGCTCATCCTAAATGTTTTAGGATGAGGAACACTTTGTACATTCCCTTCTACAGGAATGATGTCAGCCCATGGGGAAGATGAGGAATGCAGAAGGAAAGAGATGGAGATGAGCAATGGGGACGTGTCACCTGCCAGTGACTTGGGGACAAGGATGCTGGCAAAGCATCCACAGAACATTCGTGCAAACCTTCCAAAACAGGGGTTCTTACCTTTTTTCTGTTTCTAAAGGGTTTAACATCACCCCAGGGCCTCCTGGTCACCTACCATAGGTGGGGAAGAGGTAGCTGAGGACAGCCCGGAGCTCGGGGTTGGGGGTGAGCCCATCCACCACCTCCTTGAGGCTGCGGGAGGCCAGCTGGGAGAAGGAGCAGAGCCGTGGGAGCAGCCTGGAGCACGTCAGGAGCCTGGCCAGGAACCTCGGGAGCATCTTCAGGATCCCCAGCAGCACAACCCCACGGCCAGCGCTCTGCAGGGAGAGTCAGGGGCTCAGACACGCCCCAGAGGTGCTCCAAAGCAGTTTTTCCCCTTAAATTCACTGCTGGGGGAGCTGTGGGCAAGGAGAGTGAGTACTGGCTCCCTCAAAAACCTTCCCTCAAAAACCTCCTTCAAGAGAAGCTTACACAAAAAAACTTCCCCATTGAAACTCCCCCAGAGAGCTCCTCCCAAAAAACTTCCCCAAAAAATTGGTTCTTGAGAAAAGCTTCCTTAAAGACCTCTGCCCCAACTCCTTAAAGAACTTCTTCTTTAAAGAAATCTCCCCCAAACATCCACAATGCTGCATTTTTGAGGGAGAAAGGGGCGATTTTGCCTGATATTGCTGACTGGTGTGTTTCCCAACGCTTTTGGGGTGATGCCAGCATTCCCTGGGGGTGCCAGGGGGGCTCCCCTCGTTTTGTCACCTCCAGATCCAGGTTCCCCTGGTGTTACCCCACCCCAACGCTTTTGGGGTGATGCCAGCATTCCCTGGGGGTGCCAGGGGGGCTCCCCTCGTTGTGTGACCCCAGATCCAGGCTCCCCTGGTGTTACCCCACCTTCACCAGCCGCTGGAACTCGTCGATGGCCGCCGCCTCCCCGGGGAACTGCTCCTTCAGCCTCTGGAAATATTCCCTCTCCCCAGAATGGATGTGGAAGGTCTTGCCAGAGCCCTGGGGGTCCCCCAGCACCACGGCATCGTAGGTGGCCGGCAGTGGGGCCCACTCCAGCTGCCCATCTGTCAGCTGGTCCACCAGGAACCGCATCAGGGAGCCCTCCTGCATCTGCCCCACGTAGTGGATCCCTAAAACAGACATTTTTTTTTCCTTTATCTTCCTTTTTTTCCCCCTTATCTTTGCCTTCTTTTTTCTTTCATTTTCCCACCCCAGGACACACCAAACCCACCATCCCCACCCCACCAGCTCCCTGTGGAAGGGAAAGGGAAAATCTGGGATACACCTGCCTCGCAGCTGGGGTGAATGGCACTGACCACAGTGGTTTTAGCTGGTAATTCTGAGTTTTGTTACACTTTGCTATCCATCTCTGCTGTAAATAATCAATCCCGGGGATTCGGGGACACGCAGAGTTGGACTTTGTCTCAGCACAAGAAGTTTTCCAGCAAGAAATGTCCTGAGGTGACCATCCCCATGCTGAGAACCACACAGGGGCCTTGGTATCCTGCACCCAGTGGGTTTTGGGGTAAAAAGCAGGAGAATGGTTTGTGTAACAGGAGCTGAGTGCAGGGGATCTCCCGCACAGCTGTGGGGAATTTTGGGGATTTGGTATTTGGGGATTTTGGGGTGAAAAGCAGGAGAATGGTTTGTGTAACACGATCTGTGTGCAGGGGAGCTCCCACCCTGAGGGTCTCCCCTGCCCTTCCCCGGGCTCCGGGGGCATTTGGGGCCCCCGAACACGGTACCGGTGTCAAACTCGAAGCCCTTCTCGGTGAAGGTGTGGCAGCAGCCGCCCAGCTTGCCGTGCTGCTCCAGCACCAGCACCCGCCAGCCCGCCTTGGCCAGCAGCGCCGCGGCCGCCAGCCCGCCGATGCCGCTGCCCACCACGATGGCATCGAGCTCCGCGGGCACCTTCTCTGCCGAGAACACTGCGGGACACGGGGGCGTCAGCGGGGGGATCCCCACGGCACCGGGGACCCCGGAACCGCCGGGAGATGGGGGGACACTGGGGGACGATGCCACCCCGGGGGGGCCCGTGACAGCCGGGTGGTGCCACCCCGGGGGGATGTCGCTCCGGGGCCGCTGCCAGCCCGCGGAGGTGGTGCTGTCCCGGGCATGATCCACCCTGGGCTGGCGATGCCACCCCGGGTCTAACCCCGCCGGGCGGCTCGGTGGCCCCGGGGGTCCCGTACCTGTCTTGACGACGGTCCTGCGCACCGCCTTGTCGGTGACGAGCGGGCCGGGCGGGCGGCGGCTGTCGGTGGCGAAGGGGTTGCGGCTGCCCGAGCCCCGCAGGAGCACGAGGGAGAGGAGGACGAGGAGGAGGAGGAGAAGGGGGGCGAGGAAGAGCAGCGCCTGCGGCCACATGGTGCTGCGGGAGCCGCGCTGTGCCGGGAGCCGGGAACAGCGGCGGGGACGGGAACAGCGGGAACGGGGGTGGCTCCGGCACGGGGCGGGGGGACCGCGGGGAGGAGCGGGGGCGGGCACTGGGAGTTGGGACCGGGAAGTGGCGTTGGGCGCCGGGAGCTGGGAGTGGGCACTGGGAGCTGGGACTGGGCACCGGGAATTGGGACTGGGCACCGGGAGCTGGGACTGGGAAGGGGCATTGAGTACCAGGAGCTCATCCTGGGCACCGGGAGCTGATCCTGGGCACTGGGAATTGGGACTGGGCACCGGGAGCTAGTCCTGGGAAGTGAGAGCTGACACTGGGCACCAGGAGCTGGCACTGGGAGTTGGGACTGGCACTGGGCACTGGGGATGGCACTGGTGTCGCCAGGTCTGGTCGCCTCACTGCAGGCTCCGGGAACCCCGAGTCCCGTTCCGGACACCGGCCCCGCTCCAGCTCCGCCGCTTGGGCCCCGCCCTGCCCCACCCACTTTCGCCCCGCCCATCGGACCACGCCTTCGCCCCGTGCGCCTCCGTTTCCGCCTCGCGCGGTGCCCGCCGGGAATTGTAGTCCCGCGTGCGCTCCCTAGCGGGCGGAGGTGCGGACTACAGCTCCCGGCGTGCAGCGCAGCCGCGCCTGCGCAGTGCTGCGGCCTCGGGCTGGGGTAGCTGAGGGGTCAGAGGGGCTGGAACGGGAACGGGGCTGGAACGGGTCTGAAACGAGCCTGGAGCGGGTCTGGAAGGGGGTCCTGAGGGGCTCAGACGGGCGCCCGAGGGGCTGGGGGCGCCGAGGGCAGTAGGAGGCTCCTGAGGGTGGTCAGTCACCGGGACGCCCCCGTTCCCACCAGCCGGTGCCCTTCTCTCCCGCAGGCCATGAGCGGCGCCGCGGGCTCGGAGCGGCCGGAGGAGCGGCCGGAGGAGCGGCAGCGCGTTGTGCCCCCGGCAAGTCCCGTCCCGAGCGTGTCCGGCCGGAGCCCCCCCAGCCGAGACCCGCGGCGCCCCCACCTCAGGGGTGCCGGCCCCCACTTCCCCCCCCATTCCATTTCTACCGTTACAACCACATAAAATCCTCCCGAGGGTGCAGACCCTCCCTGAAGGGGCCTGAGCCGCCGGCACGGGGGCTGTTCCCTGGGGGGAGAGCTCGGGATTGGGGGCGGGCCGGAGTTTGGGGTCTGGTGCGGGGGTGACGCTGTGTTTGTTCCCTCTGTCCCCCTCAGATTCCAGCTCTGGGGCAGGGAGGTGTCCTGCAGGAGCTGGTGCTCGCAGAGGGGCAGCCCCCAGAGCCTGGTGAGCTTTTCCTGCTTCCCTTGGATCGGTCCTGGCGTTTCTGGTGGGAAAGTCACCCGCGAGCCTCCAGGGATCAAGCGGGGGGGATGTCTCAATCAAATCTCAGTCTGGTCCCACATCATTCCCCTAACTCACTCAAGACAAGCCTTGTGGGGTGGCTCCGGTTGGGATTTTCCTTGAAAAAGAGGAAACACAGCCGGAGGGTGTACTGAGCGGGGCTGGGGGCAGCCCCCACTCCGTGCCTGCCCCCCAGATCTGACTCCGGCGCCCCTTCCCTCGGGCAGGGATCAGCGAGGAGCAGCGCCGGGCCCGGGAGGAGTGGGAGGCTCTGGAAGAGATGCAGTCAGGTACTGGGACTAACTGGGAAGGGGGAAGGGAGCCGCGGTCGGGTGGGGGCGAAGCGGGGGCGTTATTTGGGGTGGAGGGGACGGGCGGTTCCTTTTTCCCCTTGTTCCCCACGGGTTCCTTCTCCTGGAACCGGGGTTAATTCGGGGTGACACCAGGGCTCCGTGCAGGTCTGACCCGCTCCCTGCCTCCCTGCAGGGTTGGGGGGCATCTCGGGCGCGGCCCCCCCTCCGATTTCCTTCACTGAGGCGCTGCAGCACTTCCAGAGCGCGGAGCTGCCCTCCAGCCGGGTACGGCCGGGCTCCGGCTCCGCTCCTTACCGGGAGAGGGGCACCGGCCCCTGCCCCGCCTCGGGCCGCGCTCGCTGAGCGCTCCGGGCTCTTCTCTCTCCCGCAGGGCACGGCCCGGGCTCCGGGGCGCCGCGGCATCCTGGCTGCCCTGCTCCGCTGCCTCCGCGGGCCGCCCCGGCTCCGCCCGCAGCTCCGCGGGGAACAGGAGCTGGCGCTGGCCATGGCACAGTGTGAGTGGGTCCGGGGGGCGAGTGGCCTTTTCTGGGCGCCGAAGGGGTTTCTAAGGTGCCAAGCTGTGCTTTTTAGGTGCTGTGAGGGTGTGGGTTTGCTTTTAGGCACTGAGGGACATTTTCTGGGTTTTTCAGGGTGTTCAGGGGTGAGTTTGGGGTCTTTTGAGCGCCAAGAGGCATCTTTTGGGTGCTGAGGGGTATTTTTGAGAAACGGGGTATTTTTAGGGTTCCATGGGGCACGGGTTTGGCTGCTGAGGGTTTTACAGTGCCAAGGGACATTTTTAGGTAACAAGGGGGGTTTTGGAGGATGTGAGGTGTTTTTTAGGCACGAAGGAGCATTTTTGGGGGCCAAGGGGTGTTGTTGGGGCACTGAGGGGTTGGTCACAGATGCCAGGGGTGTTGTGAGCAGCTGGGTGCTGGCTCCCTGCCTGCAGGTGCCCTGGATGACTCGGAGCGGGTGCACATGCGGATCCTGCAGACCATCTACCGGCAGCTGACGCGCTCCAGGCTGGGCTGCCCGCGCTACGGGGCACACTGGGAGGAGCTGGGCTTCCAGGGTAGGGCAGGGAGCAGCCCTCTGCCTGGGGACATCCCCAAAATCCATCCAGACCTCCCCTGGAACCTCCCTGTTCCATCCCAGCTCCCTCGGGCACTCCCTGTGCTCCAGAGCCAGCCCCACTGGCCACCCTTGGGCATGCTTCAGCACCTCAATGTCCTTCTTGGACCCCAAAAATTATCCCAGGCTTTGATCACCCCAATCCTCCCACTCCTCTCCATAGCCCTACAAAATTCCCAGGGGCACTCTCAGTTCCTTTGTCCATAGAGGAATTAAACCAGACTGGCCCCAGTACGACATCTGGACTGGTTGGCTGGGTCATGCCAGTACCACGTTCCTAAAAAAGCTGGTAATTCCTGGAGAGGAGTGGGAGTGGTGGGGTGGGGCAGGGGCTGGTTAATGCCCAGATGGGTGAGGTGTTGGCCCCATCAGGGAAATGCCCTGCAAGCCTTTCCCAGGGAAAGGGGATCCCAGGATTGCTGGGCTCTGGAAGTGCAGTGGCAGGGGGTACAGGGAATAAACAGCCCGTGGAGGTGGGCAGGGGGTGACTCCAGGCTGTCTCTCACCCTGCCAGGTGCGGATCCTGGCACTGACCTGCGTGGCACAGGAATGCTGGGGCTGATGCAGATCCTGTTCTTTGTCCTGGATTCCCGGACACTGCCGCTGGCACGGGAGATCTTCCAGCTCTCCCAGCATGAAACCCAGGCATGGCCTTCCCCTCCTCCCTGCCAGGGGGTCTACCTTGGAATTCCCCATGCTCTGGGAAGGGGAATAACCAAAACCTTCTCTTCTGAGTTTTTTTGGGATGCTGAAGCACCTCGTGCTCGTGAAGAGAAGAATGTGGTGCCCAAGAGCCCTGATCCAGGCTGGAGCAGAGCTCCAAGTGCTTTATTTAAGCTGGGAACAGGATTTTAGGGATCCAATACTGGTTTGGAGCAGGATAAACAGGTTGGAGAGTTGGGCAACAGGAAAATGGGAGTGAGTAGAGACATTTTAGTCCGGGTTTAAGCCTGGGTGCAAGATAGGCTCAACCTTCAGCATCCATCCAAGCCTGGGCCTGTAGGGCTGTTAGCCCAGTGTGTGGATCCCATGGATCCATCCTGTGGATTTGTGGATGCATGGATGCAGTGTCAAAGGGCCAGAGGGGAGGAAGGTTTTCCAGCTGAGCTTCCATGATGCTGGGATTGTGGTTGTTTTCCAGAATTTTCCCTTCTGCATCATGTCTGTGAACATCACCCGGATCGTCATCCAGGCGCTGCAGGAGGAGCGGCTCTCTCGGTGAGCAGGGTGGGTTTGGGCTCTCCAGCTGCATCCTGGGCTGTTCCCCTGCCCAGAAGGTGACTGAGCCCTCTCCTGCTGTTATAATAATCAGGGGGGACTCAGTTTCTTCATGCAGAAAAGCCAATTCTTTATTCACATAACTCATTTTATCCAGTTTTCACATATCTCGCATGTAACTCCAGTTGGCTGGTGGTTTTCTTGCTAATCAATTAATTGGTTAAAAAGTGCCTGTGTGTGTAAGACTCCATCTACAAGTGTTTACACTCAGTGGATTCTCATGGGACAGATCAATTTTTATGGAAGTGTAGATTTCTATTTCTCTCCAAGAATAGGTGTCCATGTTAACAGACTTTTCACTCCCAACATTGTTCCGCATGGGAACTTGCAACTTATCGCTAGCTTAGCTGGACCAGCAGGGCCTAAACGCCATTTTTAATGACTTTTACAATAGTTTGAATTGTCAGCGATGTCTGTGCTCCCCCTGCAGGGAGTGCAACCGGCGGCAGCAGGTGATCGGGGTGCTCAACGACCTCTACGCCGCCGCCTTCCTGCGCCTGTCCCGCCTCTGGGAGCAGCAGCACGGCACCGTGGCCAACGCTGGCTTCTTCCTCAAGGGTCTGTCTTCGCAGCTGCTCCTTCCCCTGCCCACTGACACATGCTGTAATGCGCAGGGAGTCCAGACATTCTCAGTTTAATCCCCACACTGAGGTTTTCCCACTGTTTTTCCCAATCCTGGGGTGGTTTTCCTCACATTTTCCACGCCAGGGGAATGCTCGAGGTGGGTGAAACGTGGGGACATTCCCTGCTCCACAGGCAGGGAGCCATAGCTTAGCCCCTGTCCATGAATTACTTACTCCGGAGAGGAATGCTGTCAGTGGGAGCAGTGTATCCCTCAGAAATCAGGGTCCAGCTGGCACTGCTGGGCTCCAGCTCCACCCCACAGGGTGCTCAGCCTGGGACTGTGCTCCCTCATCCCAAGGAAAGCACCAGCCTGCCCTTTCCCCAGGGAAAATGTCAGGACATCAGATGTATTGGACCCTTGACCCCATCCAAGTCTGCTCCCCTCACCTTTTCCCCCTCTGACCTTTCCAGAGCTGGAATTATCCACCAAAAAGAAGCCGAGGCAGCTGCTGAAATCCCTGGAAGCCTACCTGAGCCGTGGCCTTCGGCCTCCCTCCCCTCCCTCCTCCCAGATCCACTTCACCAGCATTTGTGACCCTGGCGTGGAGCTGGAGGGAGATTCCTGACTGCTCTGACACGGAGTGGGACCTGCACAGGGAATTGTGCTGGTGGATCAGCCCTTGGAGGGACACACATGGGTGCCCCCTGGTCTGGGGGCTTGGGAAGGGCCAGGAGAGGTCACAGAGCCGGGAGTTTGCCTGCTCCAGGTGGAACTTTCTGGAAGCAAAGGAGGAGGTGGTAGAGCAGGGGATTCTGTGAACCTGGCGTTGGGATAGTCCCTGTCCCCACTCCAATCCAGGGTCCCACCTGGCTCCTGACCCTCCCCGGGTGGAGCTGAAGGTGGTGCTGGGTTCCTGGGTCCCAGCCCAGCCCCAGCAGTGCCTGGAATGGGTAACCCCCACTTTGTGGGGCTGTGTCAGACCTCCCAGGCTCACTGTGGGCTGTCAGCACCCAAAAAAGTTACAAAGGGGGAGACAAGGGATCTGGTGAGAAAGAGAGTTTTGGATTTGCCACTGGACTCTGTGTCTGTGGGAAAGAAAGGAGAACTGGGGTGCCCAGAGTCCACTTTGGGGTGAAAAAGGTGCTCTGGAGGAGAGAAACAAGGGTTGACAGCTCCAAGGAGGAGGGCAAGGGTTATTCCCTCCATGAACTCAGGGCCAGTGCTTGGGAATGTCCCCAGGCCCCTAAAGATGGGGAAAAGCAGCCCCCAAAGCCCAAATCTGGGGAGAAATGAGGGGTTTGGAGAAATGGGAGAATGGAATGTTGCGGCCCCAGCCCCCCTGAGCAGGCGATGGTTCCTGGGGGCTGGGAATGCTCCTGGATGGAAAAAAAAATAAAATAAATGGAGAAAAAAGGAGCCTGGAGTTGGGGTTTGCTGTCCTGATCTTGATTTATTGTGGAAATTGGAGGGGGAATCCTTTTGAGGTGTTTTGGGGGAACAAAGATGTGGTGGGGGGTCGGGGGAGCCTTACACCTTTGGGAACACATTTGGGAGTGGTATCTGAAATCTGGAATAAGGGGGGGGATAGAAAAGATGGGAGAAAAGGTAAAACGATGGTATAAAAGGAGAATAAAAGCAAAGAGACAAGAAAAAATGAGGGAAAAAACAAGAAAAATAGAAAGGAGAAGGAAAAAAAGAAGGAAGAAAAACATGAGGAAAAAAGAGACAAGAAAAAGAAGGGAAAGAGGCTCCACCACCCTTTTCCTAGTTTGTTTATTGTTTGTTTGCCTTTTTTGCCTTTTTCCTCTTTTCCCCCCTCCTTTCTCTTTTTTTTTTTTTTTTTTTTCTTTTCCCTTTTTCCAGGGGTGGTCCCGGAGGTGCGAGGCCTCCGCCCCTGCGCAGGTGAACCGGGGCCTCTTTGGCCTCACCAGGCCGCTGCAGCCCGTGCGTTCGGAGCCGTGGGACGGACAGAGCTGGGGACGGGGACGGGGCTGGTGGCCCTGGCGTGGTGGCGAGCGGTCCCGGGGTGATGGGGACCGGTCCTGGAGGCTGCTGGCCCTGGGGGGACCGGGACAGGGACAGGCCGGGAGCGGCGGCGGGGCTGGCACGGTGTCCGCAGCGGGGTTGGGGAGCCCCGGGGTGCTGGGGAGCCCGGGGGTGACGGGGGGACCCCCCGGGGGCTGTCCCAGGCCGGTTCCGCCGGGGCCGGGCCCGGTTCCGGCCGGGCCCCCCGGGGGCGGAGCGGGGCCGTGCCGGGCCGGAGCGCGGGGCCTGCGGTGAGCGGGGCCGGGGCCGTGACCCCAAAGGCCGCGGGGGCGGCGGGGCCGAGCCCGCCGGGCTGGGCAGAGACCCCCGGGCAGGGCCCCCCGGGCTGGGCAGAGCGGGGCCGGGCCGGGCCGG
>JAWWEY010000079.1:189060-211932 GCA_035582745.1 Loriotus luctuosus
CGGGCGCGGGCGGCGGCGGCCCGGGCGGCGGCGGCGGCGGCGGCGGGGGCCCGGGCGGCGGGCTGCAGCACGAGACGCAGGAGCTGGCCTCCAAGCGGGTGGACATCCAGAACAAGCGCTTCTACCTGGACGTGAAGCAGAACGCCAAGGGCCGCTTCCTCAAGATCGCCGAGGTGGGCGCGGGCGGCTCCAAGAGCCGCCTCACGCTCTCCATGGCCGTGGCCGCCGAGTTCCGCGACTACCTGGGCGACTTCATCGAGCACTACGCGCAGCTGGGCCCGTCCAGCCCCGAGCAGCTGGCCCAGGCCGCGGGGCCGCCGGGCGAGGACGGCGCCGGGCCCCGCCGCGCCCTCAAGAGCGAGTTCCTGGTGCGGGAGAACCGCAAGTACTACCTGGACCTGAAGGAGAACCAGCGCGGGCGCTTCCTGCGCATCCGCCAGACCGTGAACCGCGGCCCCGGCGGCCCGGGGGGGTTCGCGGGAGGCCCCCCGGGGCTGCAGAGCGGCCAGACCATCGCGCTGCCCGCCCAGGGCCTCATCGAGTTCCGCGACGCCCTGGCCAAGCTCATCGACGACTACGGCGGCGAGGAGGACGAGCTGGGCGGCCCCGGCGGCGGCGGCCCGGGCGGTGGGGGGCTCTACGGGGAGCTGCCCGAGGGCACGTCCATCACCGTGGACTCCAAGCGCTTCTTCTTCGACGTGGGCTGCAACAAGTACGGGGTGTTCCTGCGGGTCAGCGAGGTGAAGCCGTCCTACCGCAACGCCATCACCGTCCCCTACAAGGCCTGGGCCAAGTTCGGCGGCGCCTTCTGCCGCTACGCCGAGGAGATGCGCGACATCCAGGAGCGCCAGCGGGACAAGCTCTACGACCGGCGCGCCGGCCCGCCGGGGCCCGGCAGCGGCAGCGGCGCCGGTGACGACTCCGACGGCGACGACGTGGACGACGACTGAGCCGATCCCCCCAGCCCTCGACCCCGACGCCGGCCCCCCACCACCCTTCCCGAGCCCCGGGGCGAACGGGTCCCCGATCCCCCCTCCTAGCGACGGGGCAGAGGGGTCCCTGAGCCCCCCTTCCCCCTCCCAGCGACGGGGTGAAGGGGTCCCCAAACCCCCCGGGTCCCCGCTCCCAGCAACGGGATGAAGGGGTCCCCGAGCCCCCCCCCAGCAGCGGTGGGGCGCGGGGGTCCCCGAGTACCCGAGCCCCCCTCCTGCCGCCACCGGAGAGAGAGAAACCGGCCCGACCGTGCCGCGGCCCCCCCGGCCCCTCCCCGGCTCCCACCATGGGACCCCCAGACCCCAGGACTCGCTGCTTTGGGGGGGGGGACAGGGGGCCCCCCGCAGCCCCCTCCCCTCCCGGTGCCCCCCCATCAAAACCAGCACGCGAGGGCCCCGGAGCCGAGCGGCGGCGGCAGCGCCGGGCGCGGGGGGGAGCAGCGGAGGCACCTTGGACCAACGGCCGTTCCCTCGGCTTGTGATTTTCCCTTCATTTTCCTTTTTTTTTTTTTTTTTTCCCTTTCCTCCTCTTTCCACGTTTGGTTTTGGTGGTTTTTTTTTTTTTTTTTTGGGATGGGGGTTATTTTTGGTTTTTTGGGGTTTTTTTTTCGGGATGCAAACTCCAGGCGCCCGAACTGGAACCCGCCCTGAGCTGGCGGCTCCCTGGCAATTAGGGAAGATTTCCTCGGTTTTGCCGATTTCTGACCGTTTTTCCCCCCCTCCCCGTTTCCCGCCGGGAAGGGGGAGGCGCCGGCACAAAGCACAAGGAAAAACTCGACGGGGCGAACCATCTTCCCCTTCTCTCCAAATAAGGCGCCTCCGGCCCCGTTTCACCAGGACCCGCCGGAATCCGCCCCTTGGCTTCGCCCAAATTGGATTTTCCGGCCCCAGATCCGTGGCCACGCCCGGCCCCGGCACCTTGGGGGTGGATTTTGGAGATTTATTGTTATTTTTTGCCTCCTTTTGTCTTTTTTTGCCCCCCTGGGCCCGGCCCTGGCGCCGCCTGGTCCCTCCAGCCACCTCCTATTAAACACATTTTTCCACTCTCAAATAGTCTTTTTTTTTTTTAATTCTTTTTCACTCCCTCGGCTCAGTCCTGCCCTGTACAGAATTCCGGTTTTTCACCCCGTTTTCCTATAACTCTGAACTCCATCGTTCTCATTCCAAAGTTTTGCCTCTTCTTCTCGAACGGTTTCAACACTTCTAGGACTTTTCTTTTTTTTTTTTTCCTTTTAATCCATTTTTGGGAGCCCAATCAGCTGCCTCCTTAATTTATTACCACGGATCCGGCATCTCCCTCTCTCCATATTTATTGGGAAGTGAGGAACGGCCGCAGACCCCTGGGGGACCCCCCACACCGCTGTCCATCTGTCCGTCCGTCCGGCCCCCGGCCCCATCCCGCTGCTCCCGCCGCTCCCGCTGCCGTCGCTCTTTTTAAAGGGATTTTTAAAGCGAATTTCTTCCATTTATCCCATTTTTAAGGCTTCTCCGTCGCAAAGGACCCGGATCCTTCACTCACTCACTCGGGAGCAATAGTCCTTCCTCGATGGCCGATGTGTCCTGTACTGTATTTTGTACCCTCAGGCAGCTCTTTCCGGTGAATTCCTGCTGTATCCACCCATCCTCCTGGTCCTGTGTTCTTTGCCACGGAGAAAAATCCATAAACCACGACGGCGACGACGGATTTGGGGGGAAAAACGCTCCCAGCTCCGCGGGACTCACCGGCGTCCAGCCGCGGGACCTCTCCTTTTATTTTTGAAGAGGACGAGATATATATATATATATATATATATAAAAATATATATATATTCCTTTGGGTTTCTTTCTTTTGGCTGAATTGCGGTGATTTAGCCTTATTTCTACTCTGGGAGAGCGGCGGAATCGCTGCCAGCCTGGCCCAGCTCTGGGGACCTGGCTAGAAATACATGGAAGAGGAAACAAAAAAAAGGCAAAACCACCAAAATCCAGTAATAAACCCAAAAAAGCAGCTCCCGGCGTTGGCCCAGGGAGCCCTTCCTGGCCAGAGAAGTGCTGGATCCATGGACACAACCTCCCACAGCTCCATTTGGGTGGGAAGAGCAGAGCACGTCGGGGGAAGACAGCGGAAAAAAACAGCCAAAATGAGATAAAATAGGGGAAAAAGGGGATTTGAGGTGCCAGCTGGAGCGAGGGGAGTGGCCATGGGGGAGGGGATCTTGGGGGGCAGTTTTGGGGTTTTTTTCTCTTGGAGCCCCCCAGGAGGCGTTGAGTGTTTCCAGGAAAGCGGGACGACACCGGCATCTCCCCTGAGCCCCCTTCCCATCTCTGTGTGTATAGACATGGCTGTGTGTACATAGCTCAGATTTGGTTGGGTTTTGGGTTGAATTCTGTAGAAAATGGGCAAATTGCTTTTTTTTTTCTTTTTAATTTTTATTTTTAAACCACAAATAGGGGGAAAAATATCCCGAATTCCTGGTACTGCCAGCTTTGCTGCCCCAGAGGGGCTGATGGAGAACGCGATGATGGCTGTACGGACAGAATATTGGAAGTCTTGTACAGCGCCCCAAAACCCACTGGAAAATACCCCAAATGGCTGGATCTGGAGCGGGTGGTGCTTCCAGGGCAAGTTCAAACAGCTTCAGTTCTTTTTGCCCTAAAAAATACAGAAGAAAATTTGGATTCTCCTGCCTTGTTTCCAGGCAATTTGGGGGCAGTGGGGGATGGTTTGGGGGGCCACGCCATGGCTCCTCATGTTGGTGACAAAACCAACCCAGCCCTTCACTGGCCTCTCATAAAAAAAACAAAATGTGGAAAAAAATCGCAAAAAAAAACTGGAAAAGATTTTAAAAGAGCAGCTGAGGGAGCACTGGGGGTAGGCAGGGTGGTGCACTGCGGAGCTCAGCAGGTATTCCCAGTGTGGGCTTCGTGGATGCTCCCAGATGTTCCTGCAGGGCAAGGCCATCGCCCTCCTCGCCCTCCTCATCCTCGCGGAGCCGGTAGAGCCAGCGTTGCCGGGGCCAGGCCACGCGGAGCCGGGGCTGGGCGTTGGCGGGAGCAGCCAGATCCGGGCGGGATGGCCGGGGAGGAGCACGGCACAGCACGGCACGGCCTGCAGCCCCATCCCACCCGGGGGCTCTGGCCTCAGCAGCAGCTGAGAGTGGCTCCAAACACGGGGCAGCCCAGCCACAGGGCTGGGACAGCATCGGTGGGAAGAGCACTGCATCCTCCTCCAAGAGCCACTTGCTCCCAGAGTTGGATTCGCTGACAGCTGGGTCCTCCAAGAATGGCATCCTCCGAAAGCTGGATCCTCTGAGTGCCCGATCCTCCTTCGAGAGCTGGATCCTTCAAGAACTGGATCCTCCAAGAGCTGGATCCTTTGAGACTTGGATCCTCCAAACACTAGACCCTCCTCTTCGAGCTGGGTTCTTCTCCAAGCAGCAGATCCTCCTCGGAGAGTTGGATCCCCTGAGAACTGGATCCCATGAATGTTGGATCCTCCTCCGAGCAGTGGATCCTCCTCGGAGCAGCAGATCCCGGGAGCGCCGCCTCCCTCCCCGAGCGCTCGCCATGACGTCCCTTTGCCGAAAAGAGAAAAAAGAAGAAAGTTTTATTCCTGTTATTTTTTTAATGAAAGAAAAACAAAAACTAAAGCAAACCTGCACTTTAGGCGGCCGGGGGGGCCGGGGCCCCCGTGTCCCTTCCCTGCGGCCGGCGGGGCGGCTCCAGGGGCCGGAGGCAGGTCCTGGGTGTTACCACTAGCGCAGACGAGGCCGACGCGACGAACTCCTCCTGCTCCGAGCACTCCTGACGTAGCAGATTTTTGCAAATGGAGTTTTACAGTCTATATTTAAAGAATTGTATGTTTGTAACAAATAAAGTATGCGGAAAAGTGAATGAAAACCAGCCCGGGCCCGACTTGCTCCTTGGGGGTGCCGTGGGGGGCCCTGCAGGGTGGAGCTGGTGGTGAGGGGTGGGGTGGTCACCCTTTGGCATTGCAGGGACATGCAGGATGTCCTGAAGGCACAAACAGAACGTGGGGTGTCCTGAGGGGATCGCCTGACTCAGGGGAGCAGGGGGTGTGTGGTACCAGGAGGGTGGGGAGGGAGGAGGCTTGGCGCGGTGTGTCACAGCTCGTGGTGTGTGCACAGCATAACGTGTGTGTGGGTGTGTGTGAGTTGTGCGTGCCAGCACATGGCTCTGTGTGTAAGGTGTGTGTAAAGTGAGTATACGGCATTGTGCCATCACATGGCTGCCTGCCGTGGGGGTGTGTGTGTAAAGTGTGTGTAAGGCATTTGTGCCATCACATGGCTGCCTGCTGTGTGCGGGTGTAAGGCTGGCAGGGTTCGGCGTGGCCCGTGTGTGGTGCGTGTGCCGTGGCTCGGGTAGGTGCGTGTGCACAGATGTGAAAGCGTTGCGCGCCACGCACACGCCTGCGTGCCGTGTGTCAGGTGCGTGTGCCATCCCACGGCCGTACCATCACGGCGCGGTGCCCAGGGCGCTGTGCCGTGTCCCCGCCGTGCCCGTGCCGTGTCCCCACCGGCGGTGCCGCAGCCCCCGCCCCCCGCGCTGCGGCTCCCTGCGGGCTCGGGCTCATCTGAGGACACGCGGGGACCGCCTGCGCATGAGCCGCCGTCACCGCCATCGCTGTCACCGCCACTGGGGCCCGCCGCGACCCCCGCCCGCCCCGCGGCTCCTCCCCGTGCCGAGCCCGCGGCCCGCATATCCCCGCGGCCCGGGGAGCGGCTCCTCCGGCCCCATCCCCGGCCCCATCGCACCCCGCAGCTGCTGCGGCCCCCCCCGGCCGGCCCCGGGGATGGGGGGAGCTGGGGACAGCTGGAGGGGCCCCGGGGACAGCCGGGGGCCGCTGGATGGAGCCCGGGGGGAAGCAGCCCGCGGCAGTTGCTGCCCGGGGCAGGTGCGGCACTCCCGGGCTGCGGGAGCAGCTGCGGCATGAGGGGTGGGCGCACCCTGAGCCTCCCCGGCAGCTGCGGGGGATGCGCGGTGCCCCCCTGCCCGGTGCGGGGGGAAACTGACGGGGCAGGGCCGGCACCCCGGGGAGGGCCTTCGTCATCCTCCTCCTGCTCCTCCCAGCCCGTGCCTCGGCCACGGTGCAGCTGGGGCAGGGAGGGGAACTGAGGGCCGCCCTGAGCCCCGCGGCAGCTGCAGCGAGGGGTGCGGGCCGCCTCGCCCCCTGCCCAGTGCCGGGAAACTGGCACCGGGACAGCCTGGGGGAGCAGGAACAGGTGCCGCCTCCCCCGGGCCTGAGCGGGGTGGGGGCACCGGAGTCCCCCGGCAGTGCGGGGAGGAGCGGGGACAGGGCGGGGCTCTCCACCCCGCCCGCTGCTGGAGGGAGGCTGAGGCCCGGCCGGGAGCACACCCCATGGCCATGGGACAGCGGCCGCACCGGGGAGCGCCGGGCCGAGGGGCCCGGGCTCAGGCCCCAGCCGGGACAGGGCTGTGCTGTGCGGGGCCACCAGCTCCGGGCCGCTGCCCTGGTACGGACCCTCGCTGGCGAATATCCGGTTCCATTTACGAGCTCAGCTCGCCCCACAGTCAGGTTCCATTCGGCATTGAACGGGGCCCCTCATGAGGAACTGAGGTTTTATTCGCTGTGACATGTTTGCTCGGAGAAGGGGCCCTCTTCCCCCCAACTGTGCCGTGAATTTTTGGGCTTTTTGGCCACACCGCCGTCACCACTGACAGACCCTCCGGCCTCTCGGGGCCCGCCCCAGCCCCCAGTCCGGCCCGGGGGTGGCGGAGTCCGTGTTACCTCACGACCGCTGCCCTCCTCACTCATCCTACGGGGCAGCGCCGGGTTATGTGTGTACTGCCCCAGAGGCACCGGCGGGCCCGAGTGTCCCCGGGCGGGCTCCCCTCTCAGCCCCGAGCAGCGCCAGAGGAGCGAAGCCCCCGGAGCAGCCAAACTCCCGCGCTCCCCTTACGATCCGCCCGCCCCCCCAGGCTCCCTCACACAAACACGACCGGGGGCGGAGCTACGGAATGGGCGGGAAACAGCACCCACTTTCAATTGGCTCAGCCAGCTGTCTATCAGCATAACCCCGCGTCTCATCGCGGCGTTCGTTATTGCTATTCGCCGGGCGGTGACGTCACAGACGAGAGCGCGCCCCGCCCCCACCCCGCTGCGTGCCGTGTGCAAAGGCAACACAGCCGTTAAACGAGCCACTGGGCGGAGCCAGCGATGGACGAGAAAAGAAGCGGCTCGCCCATTGGGCACCGCGGGATGTTCAAACTAGTATGGGAGGCGGTGATTGGTGGCGACGCGGCGCGGCCCGCCGCCCCCGCCCGGGCGGGTCATTGTCTGGCGGCTCCTGAGGCGGGTCGGGCGCGGCGGTGGCTTTGGGGTTCGGACGGCGGCGGCGGTACCATGGTGAGGGCAGGGGCAGCAGTGCGGCTCGGGACTCGGGGGGCCGGCCAGGACAGCGCGGCCGAGCAGAGCCGGGCCCCATGGGGCCGCCAATGGGCGCCGCTGTCAGCGCAGGCCGGGCGGGGGGAGGAGGCCGGGCCCCGGTCCGTGACCTTGGGTCCGGCCCGGCGCTCTCCCGGTGTCCCGTGCCCGCTGCCGCCTGGTTCCCGGGCAGGGGGTTTGTCCTGCCCTCCAAGCCCGGCCCCGCCGGTGCCGTCCCGCGCTGTCAGAGCGGCGCTGTGGCGGCCGGGGTCTCCTCGGCCGCGGTTTGTGCCGGTTGCGGGGCGGTTGGACGGCAGGAAGCGGCTGTCGTGAGGGAAACGTCGATCGAGGGGCCCGAGCTGGCTCTGTCAACCGCCCGGCGCCTCCTCCGGGGTTACGCGGAGACATCTCGGCCCGCTTCCCGGGGAAATGGCCCGGTCCGGGGGGGAGAAACGGGGAGTTCATTCTGCCCGGTGCCCCGTTCCTGTGGGCCCGCAGGGGGAATGGGGGCAGCCGGGTGTGGAGCTGTCAGCCAGGGCGGGCAGGGGGATGTGGGTTACGGGGTTCCGTGGATCGGCAGGGTCCCTGGGGGCGGGTCAGCGGGAGCGTTCTGTGGTTCCACAGGCGGGTTCTGTGGGTTTGCAGGGGGCTCGGGCGGTTCTGTGCAGCCGCGGGGGTTCTGTCATTCTCCGAAGATCCACGGGAGAGGTTCTGTGGGTCCGTAGGAGGCTCGGGGGGTTCTGGGGATCCACAGGTGGCTTCGTTGGGGGCTCCGGAGCCGGCGGTGAGGGTCCCGGTCCCTCCGCGGTAATGGAAACACCCTTGGGTTATGCAACTCCTGCTGCCGCCAAGAACTTGTGCTTGGGGATGTCTGGGAATGTGCGGCGCGAGATAAGAAGTTGCTGCTTGCAGGGGTTTTATCCCGTTCGAAGCAATAAGAAAAGAAAAAAAAACTTGCCTGCCATGAAGGAGCCAGCGGGTGAGAGCCGGGGAGGGTTTGGGTCGGGAATGTGCTCCCAGCGAGGGGCTGTGGTGGAGAGCAGGGATGGAGATGCCACAAGGGTTGTCCCAAGGCAGACGGTGAGGAGAGAATTGCTGGGGTTTGCCCCCTCAGGAGGGAGGAGTCCGGGAGTCCGCACTCCCAGCACGAGTGGGATGATTTCCCATAGGGAGCAGGAGGCACCTGGGCTGGGGGAGCTTCCCATCGGGACAAACCTCGGGATTTGCACAGCCAGACCTTTCTTGCTCTTGGTAGTCAACCCCCCTGTGAAAATGTCTCAGGCAGGCAGCTCTGAGCTGGAAAACCTGCTGGGGCAGTGGGAGAGTTCACAGCTGGCTGATAAAAGCCCGCAGTGGGAACAGCCAGTGCTTTTCCCAATGCTGCTTGTTATTCCTAGGGCAAGGAAATATCCACAAATCCCCCTTGCCTCCCCCTTCCTTTCCCATAAATCTCCCTTTCCACCCCTCGAATCCACCCCCAAAACACCCCCCTTGAGTTCAGCAGTTTGATGCAGCAATGTTTTCTCCTGATGAAAGTAACTCTTGCGGAGGGGATTTGCTGGGTCCCCCGTGGCCTCACCCGGTGCCCTCTGCTTGCTTTAATCACCTCGGGATTAATTAATGCCCCCTCGTGACTAATTTTTTTTCCAATGTTTGAACTGAACCTTGTGTTAACTCCCACCTGGCTGGGATGAGACCCAGATCTTGGACATTCCCAGGTTGACCAGCATCTTCTTTTAAGGATTAACATGCTCCACTTGCTCTCTTGGCGTGTCTGAATCCTTTCAACTCCCTCTCCATAAGCCAAAATTCCTCCTTTTTGGAGGGGATGGGGATTGTGTGTTCAATATATTCTAGAAGAACAGGGATTGTGAATATCCAGGGTGTTTACAGGCTCCTTTGTCTTTCTGTGGACTGGAAAACTTGGTTTTGGGGATTCTTATCCCTGGTTTTTTTCACCTGGAGCAGATTTTGGGTTGCTGACGTCTTTCCCACTGGGAGGGTGCAGCTCCCTCTGCTTTCCTGCGTCACCCGGGGCTCTCACCTTCATTAGGAACAGCTCTCATTAGTGATTAATGATGTCATAGGGGCTTCCCATATCCCTGGAATCCGTGGATTTCCTGGCAGCGGATGGGAGAGCCCGTTCTCCCTTCCTTGTTACTCAGCAACTCCCAAACTCTTGGCTTTGGCATTTCCACCCCTCCCAACGTGGTTTTCATGAAATCCACCATTTCTGGGGCTCCTGGTGATTTCCCACTCTGGAGTAGGAGGGGAGTTACCCCTGAATCCCACAGGATTCACATTCCCATGTGCAGGAACAGTGCCCTGCTCAGTGTCAGTGTGTGGAGAAGTCGAATGTGAAAACAAACTGGGCTCACAGCTGCTGGGAAAAAAAATTCAGCAATGGGATTTTGGGCTGTTCCCCCCCATTTGACATTTTCTGGAAAATACTGGGAGTAGTGGCAGCATGATGAGACCCTTGGGTGAGGGAGCAGCTGCTGCACCCTGAAAACCTCCCTTGTTTATCCCCTTGAATCCGCGTGCTTCGAGCAGCCCTGAGTTGCCAGGGAGCTGCCAGCTTATCCTGCAGCAGGTCCCTCTGGCTTAGAATTAACGAGATTGTTTGGATTCAGGGGCTGATTAGATTAATTAATGGGCCCCTTTCTCCCCAGGCTGGCGGCAAGGCGGGCAAGGACAGCGGCAAGGCCAAGGCCAAGGCCGTGTCGCGCTCCCAGAGGGCCGGGCTGCAGGTATGCTCAGGGTGCTGGGCACCCCACGCCTCTGCTTTGGGTCACAACTGACTGTTTGGGCACTGGGAGGGGTGTGGAGCCATGAGGGGCTTGCAGAGGGGGTTTGCTGTCAGGTGGGACAGAGGGGATGGGAGGAGTAATTGGGAGAAGTATGATATTATTATGTTTTGTTATAAAATTTTATATTATAATACATTGTATTATATTATAATAGAATATATTATTATACGTTACATTTTTATTATAATACTTTATTATCTACTTTATTATATTTCATTACTTATTATATTATAAAATTATATTTTTAAATTAATAATTATTATAATTAAAATACAATTATTTTATGCTATACAATGTATAATTTATATACACATACATACATTTTAGTAAATTATATTTTATTAAATATCATAAAAATATGTCAAGATATATCCTAAAAATATCGTGTTATTATAACATATGTTAATATTAGCTATTAAGTAGTAATAAATAAATTGGCTAGTGATCTCTTTGGAGAGTTGCACCCAAATCAGCCGTGCAGGGTGTAAATATGCACACTGTGGGGGCTGTGGGTGTTAACGAGGTCACTAATTACCCCCCAGTTCCCAGTGGGCCGCATCCACAGGCACCTGAAGACTCGGACCACCAGCCACGGGCGCGTGGGAGCCACAGCGGCCGTGTACAGCGCGGCCATCCTCGAGTACCTGACCGCTGAGGTAGGGCCCCCTTCCTCTGCAGCCCTGCAGCCCCCCTGCCCCGGGCATTGCCACCCACTCCTGCCCTCCTGCAGGTGCTGGAGCTGGCCGGGAACGCGTCCAAGGATCTCAAAGTGAAGCGGATCACGCCCCGGCACCTGCAGCTGGCCATCCGCGGCGATGAGGAGCTCGACTCGCTGATCAAAGCCACCATCGCCGGAGGAGGTGGGGCTGCCTCCCTGCTCCTCCTGCTGGGGGGCGACTGGGGCAAGGAGGGAACGGGGGAAACCAGACAGGGATTGGGGCAAGGAGAGAATGGGGGAAACCAGACAGGGACTGGGGCAAGGAGGGGAATGTGGGAAACCAGACAAGGATTGGGACAAGGAGAAGACGTGGGGACAAGGATTGTGGCAAGGAGGGGACGTGGGAAACCTGACAGGGATTGGGGCAAGTGGGGAACATGGGAAACCAGAGAAGGATTGTGACAACGAAGGGAATTTGACAGGAATTTGGCATAAGCACCTGGGCTTGCTGCTTCCCTCAATTCACACTGAGGGGGATCTGCCTGACATTCACAAAATGGAGAATTGAGGGTTTTTTGCAGTTCTTGGGAATTCTGCAGATGGCTTCACAGGATTTCTCCCCTCCTCTCTGTAGGTGTCATTCCCCACATCCACAAGTCTCTGATTGGAAAGAAGGGACAGCAGAAGACGGCGTAGAGGGAGCGCAGCACCGGATCCCCCCGTCATTGTACTGTACCTGGGCACAGGAACATCTCGGGGACACGAGGGATTTTTTTAAGGAATAGTTGAAGGGAAGAGCGTAGAGGATTGACTGTAGAGGAAGCATTGGGATGGGTTTAGATTCTGAGTAGGACACACCGTGGGCTGTGGGGCGGCAGCTGGGGGTGGGCGAGGGGTTCGGCTGCCCCCGCGTTTTATACAAAAATGGAACCCATAAACCATTTTTTACAAAAATCCAGTCTGTCTCCAGTGGTGGGGTGGGAGGGGGCGTCGGGACCTCCCCGGTACCGGAGCGGGACAAGCACCGCCCACTATGCAAATATGGGGGTGGGGCGTGTCCCAAGGCCCCGCCTCCCGGGAGCACATGGCCGGCTCTGTCCGTCTGTCTGTCCAGCCATGGAGGTGTCTGTCTGTCCTGGCACAACACAGGAGTGTTTGTGTGTCCGTCCCGGCCATCTGAACGGTGTCTGTGTGTCTGTCCGTCCCCGGGCCGGGGGTGCCAGCGGGCAGCAGTTGGGAGTGTGCGTGTTTGTCAGACAGGTCTGGGTGTGTGGGGGCCACATCTCCATCCCTCCGGGCCGTCTGTCCGTCTGTGACTGCCAGGCTCTGTCAGTCCTGGCTGTCCCCCTATCCTGCCCACATGGGTCCTGCCCAAGCTCCCACCGAGCCCCGGATGTAGCAACTGCATACAGGGGCGCTCAGAGGCGGGCCCGGATGCGGTGGCGGGGGCAGCCGCAGACGGGCCGGCTCCTGCACTGGCAACACCGGGCGCCGGTTGCATCAGGCGTCAAGTGGGCCTGACGCCCGAGGCTACCATCAGGGCCGGGCCCGGGCTCAGGGGCGCCCCGCCGCACCGCAGCGGCTGGGGTAGCCGCGGGACCGGTTGTGACCGGGGCAGGGGCCGGGCCGGGCCGGGGTCGGTGCCGGCGGGCCCGAGGTCGCACAATGGCGACGCCGGTCTGCGCAAGATGGCGGCGGCCGGGGGCGGGGCCGTCCTCCCTGCCCGTGGGCCAAGCACTGCGCATGCGCCCTCCGTGCCGTCGCCGGGCGCATGCGTGCGCCGCCGCGCGCCTCGAGCTGCCGGGCCGCGCGGGAGGCACCATGCGAACACCACGGGGGAGTACGGCGGGGGCATCGGTGTCCGACCGCAGCATTGCGCCGTGCGGGCCAGACAGAACGGCCTGACCGGCGGTTTAACTTCGATAAGTGCCCGGCTGGCAGTGGAGCGCTAAGGTCTGCCCCGGAGATTGATCCCAAGCTCCGCGTTACGTAACGTGCTCCCCCTGCCTGACTGCAGTGGTTCTGGCTCCCCGCCCCCGTGGCCCATATGACGCTCACCATTGGCTGCAGCAGCAGAGGGGCGGGGCAAGGAGTCTATAACTAGAGGCGGCGCGGCAGGGGCCGCGTTCAGTTCATCGCTGCCACGGCTGGGTTTTGTTGCTCGTGTGCTGTCCCGCTCTCCCCTTCCGCCTGTCGCCGCCCATCGCGCCGCCATGAACGGGCAACTGAACGGTTTCCACGAGGTGTTCATCGAGGAGGGCACCTTCCTCTTCACCTCCGAATCCGTGGGCGAGGGGCACCCAGGTGCGGGCCGAGCGGGGCTGGGCGGGGCGGCGATCGCGCAGGCGCGGCCGGGGGTGATAAGGGGTAGACGAGGAGGATGAGGATGGTGAGGATGAAGGTGAAGGTGAAGGAAGTGAGGATGAGGATGGAGGGGAATGAGGGCGGGCGGGCGGTGACGCGGGCGGGCGCGCGCGCAGTGTGGGGCGGGCGCGCGCTCGCCGCATTGCGGGCCCGGCGCGCACGTGCGGCCCGCGTGGGGCGGGACACGAGGGGCGGGGGGGAACCGGTGCCGCCGTGACTCAGCCGTGACTAAGCAGCTCCCGGTGCCCCCGCACCCCACGGGTCCCCCCCGCCCCCCCCATGGGCTCCGTCCCCGCGTGGATGCCGGCGGTAAGACAGGCCCGGTGACCCCCACACATACACACCGCTCCCCCCGGAGTGTCGCCCTCAGCCCACCCCGCGCCCGCCCGGCCGATGATGAAGTCCCGTAGGTCTCTCCGGGGCAGTGGTTGGAGCCCCCCCGTCTCGGTACCGGCCGGTGCCGGGCTCTCCCGTTCTTTGTCCTCGCCGGTTCGGGGCACATGACCGTTAATCTACGGAGGCGGCTGCCAACGCCCAGTGCCCGCTGCCTGGGCACACCCAGAACCCCTAAACCCTCTCAGCTCTGTCCGTTCGGGCACTCAGAGCACGCTTAACAGCCCCCGAGTTTTCATCAGCTCCGGATCCCACTCGGGCCCCATAGCGCCCCACAGCTCTGCTCTTTCTGGCTCCAGCACCCACAACCCCATGGCACAATCTGTGCTTGCTCTGGAGGCCGGGAGATCCGATTCCTCCCTCTTTTCCACCAAAAAGCATCCGGGGCATCCTCCTCCCCTCACCCAGCTGGGCGCTGCCTTGTCCTCGCCCAGATCCTGCCCAGAAGGTCGCTGCCAAGGACACCCACAGTGCCGGGGACATGGGTGGCCCTTGGGACACCCCCACCCGCACAAAACCCCCGGGAGCAGGAGGGAGCTGGTGTCTGGTGGGGTATGGCTGGAGCAGCTTTGGCTGGAGGCAGAGCTGCTGGGAGCTGGTGTGCTGCGGATTTGGGAAGCTGGCACACGGGTCTGATCCCCTCAGTGGTGCCACAGGGCTCAGCCTTAGTCGGAGCTGGAGCTTAACTGGAACATGCCTGGAATTCCAGGCTGGGGACAAGGCGAGGGCTGTGTGTGCCCTGGGGGGCTCCTGGGTCATGGGGCTCCAATCTCCGGGCTGGAGGCTCCGGAAGGAAGGGCTGTGCTGGGCTGGGCTGTCCCACGCCACTGTGACGCCTCCTGCTCTCCATGTCCCCAGATAAAATCTGCGACCAGATCAGCGATGCTGTCCTGGATGCCCACCTCAAGCAGGACCCTGATGCCAAGGTGGCCTGTGGTGAGTAAGGGCACCAGGGGATGGTCAGCGGGTGACGTGGAGGTGACAGCATGCTGACGTCAGCCTTGTCCCCGCAGAGACGGTCGCCAAAACCGGGATGATCCTGCTGGCGGGGGAGATCACCTCCCGGGCCAACGTGGACTACCAGAAGGTGGTCCGGGACACCATCCGGCACATCGGCTACGACGACTCCTCCAAAGGTGTGTCCCGGGCTGCCACGGCCTCAGCGACAGCACGGGGTGGCACCGGGCTCACCAGAGCCCCCTTTGTCTCCTCAGGCTTCGACTACAAGACGTGCAACGTGCTGGTGGCCCTGGAGCAGCAGTCCCCGGACATCGCCCAGGGCGTGCACCTGGACCGCAGCGAGGAGGACATTGGTGCTGGTGACCAGGTGAGCCCCGGGGCCGTGGGCTCCCTGTGGCGTGATCGAGGGCTGTGTGTGACCCCCTTGTCCCTGTGCCACAGGGGCTGATGTTTGGCTACGCCACGGACGAGACGGAGGAGTGCATGCCCCTGACCATTGTCCTGGCACACAAGCTCAACGCCAAGCTGGCCGAGCTGCGCCGCAGCGGAGCCCTGCCCTGGCTGCGCCCCGACTCCAAGACACAGGTGAGGCACCGCTGGCTCCACAGAGCCCTCGGCAGCCCCGTGTCCCCGCCTGGCCTCTGACCGGTGTGGTGTCCCCACAGGTGACAGTGCAGTACATGCAGGACCGCGGGGCCGTGATCCCCATCCGGGTGCACACCATCGTCATCTCGGTGCAGCACGACGAGGACGTGTGCCTGGACGAGATGCGTGACGCCCTCAAGGAGAAGGTCATCAAGGCCGTGGTGCCCCCCAAGTACCTGGACGATGACACCATCTACCACCTGCAGCCCAGCGGCCGCTTCGTCATCGGCGGGCCCCAGGTGCAGCCCGGGGCACTGTGGGGGCAGCAGTGACGCTGTGCTGGTGGTGACAGTTGTGGTGGCATGGTGGTGGTGGCAGCAGTGATATTGTGCTGGTGGTGGTGGTGGTGGCGGCACGGTGATGGTGTGGTGCTGAGGGCTGATGACAACGTGGTGACAGTGCTGATGTGGTGATGGTGACACTTAAGGTAGCACAGTAGTGGCAGTTTCAATGGTGGTGAGGATGGTGTGGTTATGGTGGCACTGGTAACATGACAGCGGTCACAGAACAGCGATGATGACACCGGTGACAGCACGGACAGGGTTGTGACGAAGCTGCTGTCCCTGTCCCCCCAGGGTGACGCGGGGCTCACCGGCCGCAAGATCATCGTGGACACCTACGGGGGCTGGGGGGCGCACGGCGGCGGCGCCTTCTCGGGCAAGGACTACACCAAGGTGGATCGCTCGGCCGCCTACGCCGCACGCTGGGTGGCCAAGTCCCTGGTGAAGGCCGGGCTGTGCCGCCGGGTGCTGGTCCAGGTGGGTCCTGCTCTGGCTCCGGGTGGGCGCCAGTCCCCCCTCTTGGGCTTCTGGGGTCCGGCCTCACCCGCAGCCCCGTCCCCCCGCAGGTCTCGTACGCCATCGGGGTCTCGCACCCCTTGTCCATCTCCATCTTCCACTACGGCACCTCGCAGAAGAGCGAGCGCGAGCTGCTGGAGATCGTCAAGAAGAACTTCGACCTGCGCCCCGGGGTCATCGTCAGGTAACGGGCGCGGGGGGCTGTGCCGGGGGGCGGGGTGGGCGGGGGTCCCTCCCGGAGCAGCCCGGGGACCGCCTGGCGCCTGGACCCGGCGCGGAGCCGCTCGGCCGGACGGAGAAGGCGCGCTCGGGGCGCGGACGGGGTAAGTATCCGCCGGAGCCGAGCGCTTGGAGCTTCCCCGGCTCCCGCCCGGTGCCCCGGGGGCGCGGCCCGGGAAGCTCCAACCGCCCCGCGGGGCGGGGAGGGGGCGGAGGCGCCGCTGCGGAACCCCCGGCCAGGAAGGGAAGGAAGGGGCGAAGGCAGGAGCCCGGGGCAGCCTCACTGAGACGGGAATTGTGTATTCCAGGGATCTGGATCTGAAGAAGCCCCTCTATCAGAGGACCGCAGCCTATGGCCACTTTGGTAGGGACAGTTTCCCTTGGGAAGTGCCCAAAAAACTAAAATACTGAGGAGAAAAGAGCATTGTTAGGGCTTTTCCCCCCACTCCCGCGGGCGTAGGTTACAGAGAAGCCCGTGGGCTCTGGGGGAAAGAGCTCCCGGCCCCCCCCAGGCTCCCCGGCCCCCCCATTGTCTCTCACCATCGTTTTGGTTGTGTGGGGACCACGTGCCTCTCCTGGAGTCCCCCCTCGTGTCCCCCCAATTCCCTCTGGATGGTTTTTAACAAATCTCTCTTCACTCCGAGCTGTGAGATGGGGAAAAAGGCCCAAGTGCCCTCTCTCACCCTCCCCGTGCCCCCACAGTCTCACTGTGGCAAGGGCCACTCCGTTTTGGGTCCCAGCAGTCCTTCTGTGGGGGGATACTCCATTTTATCACTCCTCTTTTTACCCAAATTCCACTACATCAGGGGGACCCTGCATTTTAGCTGCCGCCGTGCCCCCCATCCTGCTGCAGGGGGGGACACACAAACCCCCCGTTCTGGCTCCCTGTGTGTCCCCCCACAGTCCCCATTCCACTGGGAGGATTCTCATTTTGGCTCCCCCAGTCCCACTGGTGGGGAAGACACTTCCCATTCCACCTCCCCACCCCCCTGGGACCTCGCTGGTGCTGGGTTTGGTTCTTAACCCTCATTTTTAACCTCTTTTTGTTCCAAAAATGCACATTTCGGGGGGGACACGCTAAAACCGACCCCAAAACCCCCCCTGAGGGTTCGGTACCAGAGGAAAACATTTTACTTTTTTTTTTTTCTCTTTTTTTTTTGGGGTTATAATCCAAAAGCTGAAGCAACTCCCCAACTGCACAACCCCTCCACCCCCCAACTTTGTCGGGATTTTGGGGGGCAAGGGGGGGCATTTGGCGCTGGATACTTGAAGGTTTGGTGTATTTATTGTGCGCCGAGGCGGGGGCGTGAGTACAGAGAAGTCCCCGCGCTCAGCCGGCAGCTCCTGATCCCCGATGAAAGCCCCCCCTGCCCCTCCCCCAGCCCTCCCCCCAGCCCCCAGCGCTTTGGGGTGAAACGGGGCGGGATTGGGTTTGTCGGAGCGCCGGGGGTGCCCGGGCGCGGCGCTGGTGGCCGGTGTGGTACAGAGAAGCCGGCTTGTTTACTGCCCGCCCGGGCTCCGGCCCCCAGAGTGCCTTGGGGGGGGGCAGGCGGGGCTTTCCCTGCCCTTGAGGATAGGTTTTTTTCTTTTTTTTTTCTTGGTTTTACTATTTTCGGGAGGTTTCGTCCGAATGTTTTAATCCACTGAATCCAAAAATGAACTCAAAAAGAAAAAGAATCTCAATAAAAGCGATGGGTTAGACGGAGCTACCTCGAGTGTGTGGGGGACGCGGGGGCAGCCGAGGGATTTTGGGAACTGAGGCACTGGAGAGGGAGAAACTGGGGGGCAAGGGAAAGTGGGATTTGGGGGAGGAGATGGGCAGAAAATGTGTGTGGGGGAACAGGTGCTGGAATGGGGGAAATAGGATGGGGAAGTGGAGTACAAGGCAGGAGTGAGCATTGGGGCAACAGGTGGGAGGGAAATTGGGGTTTGGGGAGATAATGGGAATGGGGAAACAGGTATGGGGGAAACAGATTTGGGGGAATTGGGAGTATGGGGGAGACGGGATGGAGGAACCAGGAAGGGGATGTGGCTGAGGGATGGAGGGAAAGGGGCACAGTGGGGAACGCACAGGGCAGGGGGGCAGTTACGGGGAGAATCTGGGGCACCGGCGGGGAAACTGAGGCACGGGAGGATTTCTGGCTTACAAAACTGCATTTATTTGGGGTGTTCAGAGCTCGGGGCCCCTCGGAGGCCCCCCGTCGGTCTCGGGCCGAGCCTCCTCCTCCTCCCCGCGCCAGCTGGCGAAGGCCACCTCCTGTGCCAGGCGCTCCGGGGCAGGGCGGCCCAGCGCCAGGTTCCGCAGGGCGATCAGCGTCATCAGGGCACTGCGGGGACAGCCGTGGGCACCGTGGGGCACTGGGGACACCGAGGGGACGGGGGGGACAGGGGGCTCCGGGCCTGACCTGCGGCGGAAGAGGAAGAACTTCCTGCGGAGGAAGCGGCGCAGGCGCTGGGCCAGGCTGGACTCGCGCTCCCGGCGCTCCCGGCGCTGCTCCCGCCGCAGGAACAGCGACACCAGCGGGTCCGGGGGCGCCCCCGCGGGCAGCGGCTCCCCCAGCAGCGGCCGCAGCTCGGGGGGCAGCGGGGCCTGCTCTGGGGGCACAGGGGGTGCGGGTTGTGGGGTGCCTGTGGCATTCTGGGGGTCCCCAGGATTCCCCCCCAGTTTGGTGATGGGAACCGGGGCTGTTGCTGTGATCTCCCCACCCCAGTGGCAGGGACTGGCTGTCCCTGTCATCCTCCCAGGCTACTGCTCACCAGAGAATGAGGTGATTGC
The DNA here is from genome assembly GCA_035582745.1 of Loriotus luctuosus. Classification (NCBI taxonomy): domain Eukaryota; kingdom Metazoa; phylum Chordata; class Aves; order Passeriformes; family Thraupidae; genus Loriotus; species Loriotus luctuosus. The sequence continues at coordinate 208,060 of JAWWEY010000079.1, forward strand.
AATTTGGGGTCCCCCCAAGCCCTGTGACAGTGACTGGGGTCTTCCATGGTCCCCCCAGCCCACTGCTCACCAGGGGCTGAGCTGACTGAGCTTTGGGTATGAGGTGATGGGGATTTTGGGGTCCCGGGAAGCAAGGCCTCAAGGATTTTGAGGTTCCCAGGTGTGGGGTGCCAGGGGTGCTCAGCACTGGGTGTCTGGGGGTCTCAGGGTGCCCAGCACTGGGTGTTTGGGGGTCTCAGGGTGCCCAGCGCTGGGTGTTTGGGGTGCCCAGTGCTGGGTGTCTGTGGGTCTCAGGGTGCCCAGCACTGGGTGTTTGGGGGTCTCAGGGGTGCCCAGCACTGGGTGTTTGGGGGTCTCAGGGTGCCCAGCACTGGGTGTCTGGGGGTCTCAGGGTGCCCAGCACTGGGTGCCAGGGGTGCCCTGCACTGGCTGTTTGGGGGTCTCTGGGCTCTCACCGGTGCCGTTGCGCACGCGCTCCCGCAGCTCCTGCAGCCGCGTCAGGTTCTGCTCCAGCTCCAGCGCCGTGGTGTTCACGTACAGGTACATGTAGCACGAGGGCTCGGGGGACACCGTGTGCACCTTGTGGTACTGCCCTGCTGGCAGCTGGGGGAGCAGGGTGTCAGCAGCACCCCCGGGCACCCCCAGACCCACCCCGGGAACCCCCAGCCTCACCTGTATCCCCTGCCCCTCCTGCAGAGACCCCAGCCTCACCTGCATGGCCTGCCCCTCCTGCAGGGAGTGGTTCTGCTGCTGCTCCACCAGCTCCACCAGCACCTGCCCCTTCAGCACCCGCAGGCTCGTGTTGCCCAGGTCCTCGCTCACAAAGTTCTCCAGGTGCAGGCCTGGAACACAGCTGGCTCTGTACCCCCGCCCCAAATCCTGGACCCCCCTGTGCCCCCACATCCCTCCAAGCCTCAGGTACCCCCCATGTCCTCCACTCCACCCTCCCACGGACTGCAGGGACACCCCTGTACCCCAAAATCCCCCCATAACCTCAGGATTGCTACCCAGCCCCTGAACCCTGTGCCCCCCATGCCCCCCCCCCAATGACCCCCGTACCCCCCCAGGAGCCCCGGGCCGCACCGGGGAAGTCGGCGATGAACACGGTGTCCGTGTGTCCGTCCAGCTGCGCCTCCAGCTCCTGCAGCCGCTGGCGCCACGGCGACAGATCCACGAGCAGCGGCAGCAGCCACGGCGTGGGGGTCCAGGGGGACCAGGGGGCGCGCACCAGGTCCACTCGGGGGTCCACGAGCCTGGGGGGACGAGGGCTCAAAACCCCGCAGCGCCCCCAAATCCCTGGTGTGCCCCCAAATCCCTGGTGTGCCCCCAAACCACTGCTGGAAGCGACTGCTCGTGGCACAGGGGACCACAACAGCTGTGGGGACAAGCCACCCCCTTGTGGCACCCCCACGTGTCCCTGTGTTCCCCCAAACCCCATGTCGTCCCTGACCTCAGCTGAAAGGAGCAGCAGCAGCACCCACAGCTCCCAGACCAGAGCCACCCACGAGTCCCCCACGGCCCTGTCCCTCGTGTCCCGCGTGTCCCCTGTCCCCCATGTCCCCTGTCCCCCATGTCCCCCGTGTGCCACCTCTGCTGGAAGCGCTCGTTGATGGACACCCAGATGTCGAAGTAGATCTGGGGCTGGCTGACGTTGTAGCGCGGCAGCAGCCGGCTCAGGCAGGCCGAGTACTGCTTCAGCATGTCAGCGTGGTCCCGCCAGCGCCGGCTCTGCGTGAACGCCTGCAGGAAATGGGGAAACTGAGGCACAGGGAAACTGAGGCACGGGGCAGCACCAGTACTGCTTCAGCATGTCAGCGTGGTCCCGCCAGCGCCGGCTCTGCGTGAACGCCTGGGGAACACAGGGGGAAACTGAGGCACGGGGAACACTGGGGGACAGGGCAGCACTGCAGGGACACTGGGCCATGGGGAGACTGAGGGACAGAGAATCAGAGGCACAGGGACAGCAGCATGGGGAAACTGAAGTAGTGGGGGATGAGGAGCTGAGGCATGGGGACAGCGGTGTGGGCAAACAGGCAGTGAGGGATGGGGGAATGAAGAATAGGGGAAACTGAGGCATAGGGGAATTAGGGATAGGGGAAACTGAGGAAATGAAGCATGGAGGAACGAGGGACAGGAGAAGTGAGGGATGGGGGAAATTAGGAATAGGGAAAAACGAGGCTCAGGGGTTCCTCCATGACCGATGGAGAAACATGGGGAGAAACAGAGGCACAGGGGGAAAACGAGGGGTGAAGGAAACTGAGGCCCACGGGGGAAGTCCCCGTGTGTGGGAGCTCTGGGGGTCACTCACCCCTGGTTTGAGGTAGCCCACCTCCCCGGTGAGCCCGTCCCTGTAGGTGATCTTCACGTGCTGGTGGAAGCGGGAGTGCACCATCATGTCCCACGAGTAGCCATAGAGCCCGTTGGTCCAGTTGTTGTAGCCCTGGGGGGACATGGGGGGGTCACAGAGCACAGGGCTGTCCCCACCCTGGGGGAGAAGGAGGGGACAGGGCCCCCAAAGCCCCCACCCTAAATGCCCCCCCATCCCCCAAACCCCCCAAATGCCCTCCACATCCCCCAGTCCCCTCCCAAACTCCTCCTCACCCTCCCCAGAGCCCCCAGAGCATCTCCCCAGTGCCCACCTGGGTGATGAAGTGCGAGTAGGGCAGGAAGAGCTGCTCCAGCACGTAGAGGATGGTGAAGGCCGCGGCCAGGTGCTGGCGAGGCCGAAGGCCCCCCCGGGCTCTCCTGCCCCCGTAGTGGCAGTCGGGGCTGGGCTGGGGGGGCTCCGTGCTGGGCAGCCAGGCCTGCAGCCGGGGGGGGCAGCGGGCCACGAGCCCCCGGGGCCACTGGGGCTGGCAGAAGAGCCCGTTGGTGGCCAGCATGGTGTAGGAGAACATGCCTGGGGAGCACAGTCAGGGACCCCCGCTGCACGCGGGGCTGGGGGCGCCCCTGCCTGGGATGGGGGTGTCCCTGCACAGGGCCAGGATGTTTGGGGGTGTCTGGGTGTCCCTGTTCAGGACTGGGGGGGTTTTGGGGCTGGGGAGGGGGGAGATCAGCCTGGTTGGGGGTGCCCAGGGGTGCCATGTCCAGGCTGGAGATGCTCTGGGGGTGCCCTGGGCACACAGGGGGGGTCTGGGGGTGCCTTTTCCCCCCTCACCGATGCTGAAGAGCTGGGAGTTCATGCAGTGGAAGTAGGTGACGAAGACGAGGGCCAGGGGCCGCGTGGCGTCGAAGAAGAGCAGGAATCCGGCGGAGAGGTCGAGCGCCAGCCCGCCCCCGTGCACCACCAGGCGGCTGGTCAGCTCCTCCGACAGCACCAGCCTGGCCACGGAGCCTTCCTCGGCATCGGCCCCGCCCCAGCGCCGCCCCCAGCCCACCGTGCCCCTGCCCAGCCCGTGCCATCACCGCCCTCACCTTCCTCCTGCTGGGCGTCCTTTCTCATCCTCAACCCAAACCCATCCCCCTCTACCCCTCCTCATCCCCATCCCAACCCAGCCCTGCAGCCCTCCTCCCTTCCCCATCATCATCATCATCATCATCATCATCATCATCAAACCTCCTTAACCTCATTCTCCAAGCCTATAACCCTCCTCATCCCATCCCAATCCCATTGATCCCATCCCATCCCAATGATCCCATCCCAATCCCATCCCAATGATCCCATCCCAATGATCCCATCCCAATGATCCCATCCCAATCCCAGTCCCATCCCAGCCCCATCCTCATCCTCCTCCCCTCCCTATCATCCCCTTACTGTGCCCCCCTCCCCATCCTCACCTTGCACCCCTCATTTCCACCGCACCCTCATCGCCCCCCGTCACCCGCCTCACCCACCCCCCTCACCCACACCGTGCCCCCGCCCAAGCCCAGCCC
>JAWWEY010000079.1:222018-232018 GCA_035582745.1 Loriotus luctuosus
ACCCTGAGCCTGAGCCCGCCGGTGGGGACCGGGGAAACGGATGGGACCGGAGGGCTGAGGGGACACGGGGCTGTGGGGGGGCATTGGGGGGGTGTGAGGGGACATTGAGGGTGTCTGGAGGGGACACGGGGGCTGTGAGGGGACACTGGGGGGGTGTGAGGGGGGTCTGGGACCGGGGGGTCACCGGGGTCACCGGTCCTGGGGTCCTGAGCTCAGCTCTGGGCAGGGTTTGGAGGCACCGGGGGGATCTGGGGCTCAGCCCCGCGGAGGTGCCACAGAGGGGGACTGGGGGGGGGATCATCCTCTTGTTTTTGGGGTCCTGTGCCCCCCTTTTGACACCGTCCCACCCTCCCCAGTGCGTTATGGGCGCTTCGACCCCGAGGACCAGCGCAGCCGGCACTGCCCCTACCTGGACACCATCAACAAGTGGGTGCCGGGGCTGCTTTGGGGTGCCCATGTCCCCGGGAGTTCCCCCCGCTGCCCCCCAGCCCCCTGACACCGCTGTCCCCCCAGGAGTGTCCTGGACTTCGACTTTGAGAAGCTCTGCTCCATCTCCCTGTCCCACATCAACGTGTACGCCTGCCTCGTCTGCGGGAAGTACTTCCAGGGTGAGAGATCTCTCTGGGGCTGCTGGGGACAGCGAAGGGTGATGGGGGACAGCCGGGGGACAGCCTGGGGACAGCCTGGGGACAGCCAGGGTTGATGGGGGACAACCAGGGGCAGGGTGGCTGCTGGGACAGCTTGGGGACCCTCCAGAGGGCACAGCCCCCCAGACGTGCTCGAGGATCCTTTCTGTGCCCCTGCCTGTGGCCCAGTGCCCAGTGCCATCCCCGGTGCCATCCCCGGTGCCTTGCCCGGTGCCCGGTGCCATGGCGGTGCCCGCTGCCGTCCCCGGTGCCATGCCCGGTGCCATGGCGGTACCCGCTGCCGTCCCCGGTGCCATGCCTGGTGCCCGGTGCCATGGCGGTGCCCGGTGCCATGCCCAGTGCCCGGTGCCATGGCGGTGCCCGGTGCCATGCCCGGTGCCCGGTGCCATGGCGGTGCCCGTGTCCCCGCAGGCCGCGGGCTGAAGTCGCACGCCTACATCCACAGCGTGCAGCTGAGCCACCACGTGTTCCTCAACCTGCACACGCTCAAGTTCTACTGCCTGCCCGACAACTACGAGATCATCGACTCCTCCCTCGAGGACATCACCGTGAGCAGCTGGGGCGTTTGGGGGGGGATCTGGCCCAGCTCTGAGGGCTTTGGGGTGGGATCACCCCCAGAGCCGAGAGGTTTGGGTGGAGATGTCCCCCAGCTCTGAGGGGCTCAGGCTGGGGTCCCCCTGTCTCTGAGGACCCTGTCCCCCCGCAGTACGTGCTGAAGCCCACGTTCACAGCCCAGCACATCGCCCACCTGGACAAGCAGGCCAAGCTGTCCCGGGCCTACGATGGCACCACGTACCTGCCTGGCATCGTGGGGCTCAACAACATCAAGGCCAACGACTACGCCAACGCTGTGCTCCAGGTGACAGCAGGGTTAGAACCAGGCTCCCCAAACCCCTCTGTGGGGCCAGCAGGGATCCTCCCCACCTCTGCATCCTTTCCAGCTCAGAGTGTTTGAGATTCCCCAGCCCTGGCAGTGCAGGGTCTGCCCCAAACCCCCCCAGCTCCCCTCCCATGGGGGTCCCGGGGCTGAGCCCCCCCTGCTCTGCCCCCAGGCCCTGTCCAACGTGCCCCCCCTGAGGAATTACTTCCTGGAGGAGGAGAACTACCGGCGCATCCAGCGCCCGCCCGGGGACATCATGTTCCTGCTGGTGCAGCGCTTTGGGGAGCTCATGAGGAAGCTCTGGAACCCCCGCAACTTCAAGGCACACGTGTCCCCCCACGAGATGCTGCAGGCCGTGGTGCTCTGCAGCAAGAAGAACTTCCAGATCACCAAGCAGGGTGGGCTTTGGGGGGGCAGGGCTGGGGGGCAGTGCTGGGTTTGAGGGGAAGAGCTGGGCCTGGGGGCCTCTGGATTTGGGGGTGCAGGGCTGGGTTGGGGTGCAGGGCTGGGTTGGGGGGCAGGGCTGGGTTTGGTGGTTAAGGGCTGGGTCTGGGGGCTCTGGGTTCAGGGGCAGAGCTGGGTTTGGGGTACAGGGCTGGGTCTGGGGGTGCAGGGCTGGGTTGGGGCTCTGGGTTCAGGGGTAGAGCTGGGTTTGAGGTGCAGGGCTGGGTCTGGGGGCTCTGGGTTCAGGGTGCAGGGCTGGGTCTGGGGGCTCTGGATTCGGGTGCAGGGCTGGGTTCAGGGTACAGGGCTGGCTCAGGGTGCAGGGCTGGGTCTGGGGGCTCTGGATTCGGGTGCAGGGCTGGGTCTGGGGGCTCTGGGCTCAGGGGCACAGCCAGCAGGACCCAGGCTCAGCCCGGCCGTGCTGTTGCAGGGGATGGGGTGGAGTTCCTGTCCTGGTTCCTGAACGCGCTGCACGCCGCGCTGGGCGGCACCAAGAGGAAGAGGAAGAGTGAGTGGGGGGAGGTCCTGGGGGGGCCCTCGGGGGCTGCAGTGCCCCCACTGAGCCCCCCTTGTCCCCCCAGCCATCGTCACCGACGTGTTCCAGGGCTCCATGCGCATCTTCACCAAGAAACTGCCGCACCCCGACCTGGTGGGACTGGGGGGAACGGGGGTCTTGGGGTGTGGTGGGAATAGCAGGGGCAGAAAAGGGGGTGTCAGGGTCAGATGGGGAGTGGTGGGGTCTGGTGGGGGCTGGTTTGGGAGTGGTGGGGTTTTGACAGGGAGTCTGGGTCAAATGAGGAGTGTGATGGGGTTAAATGAGGAATGGGGGGGGACGTTGGGGTATGGTGGGGGGCTTTGGGTACAACAAAGGGATGTTAGGGTCTAGTGGGGGTGGCAAGGTCAAATGGGTGGTGGGAGGGTCCAGTGGGGCCGATGGATCCAATGGGGAGGTGATGGATCCAAGGGGGGTGTTGGGTTTGGTTGGGGTGTGAGGGACCCAGCAGGACTGAGGTGTCCAGTGGGGATGTGAGGTCCAGGGGGGCTGATGTGCCCCTGGGGGCTGCTCTGTGCCCCACGGGTGCCCCCAGCCCGCCGAGGAGAAGGCGCAGCTCCTGCAGAATAGCGAGTACCAGGAGCGCATGGTGGAGTCCACGTTCCTGTACCTGACCCTGGACCTGCCCACGGCGCCGCTCTACAAGGACGAGAAGGAGCAGCTGATCATCCCCCAGGTGCCCCTGTTCAGCATCCTGGCCAAGTTCAACGGCAGCACCGAGAAGGAGTACAAGACCTACAAGGAGAACTTCCTGAAGCGCTTCCAGCTGACGCGCCTGCCGCCCTACCTCATCTTCTGCATCAAGCGCTTCACCAAGAACAACTTCTTCGTGGAGAAGAACCCCACCATCGTCAACTTCCCCATCACGTGAGCCCTGGGCAGGGGGCTCGGGGGGCTGGGAGCTTGTGGGGAGGGTTAAAAGTGTCCAGGAGGATACTGGGGGTATCTTGGGGACGGTTAAAGGCGTCTAGAGGGGATTTTAAATGCTTCTGAGGTGCTGGAAACATCTAGAGGGGCTTTGGAGGCACCTGGGCCAGGGGAGTAGAAATGTCCAGGGATTTGAAGGTGTTTAGGGTGGTATGTGGGCATCTGGTGGGGCTCTGTAGGCATCCAGGTGGGCTTTGAGTGGTTTGTAGGCATCAAAAAGGGGTTTGAAGCACCTGGGGGGCGTTTTTGGGCACCTGGAGGTGTCGGGGAGTTTGTAACACCTGGGAGGGGTATGCAGATATGTGAGGGGTGTGTTGGGCACCCGGGGGCACTGCAGGAGGGCCAGAAGGCCCTGCGGGGTGCCTGAGGGTGCTGTGGTGCCAGGAACGTGGACCTGAGGGAGTACCTGTCCGAGGAGGTGCAGGCCGCGCACTCCCACACCACCTACGACCTCATCGCCAACATCGTGCACGACGGCAAGCCCTCGGAGGGCTCCTACCGCATCCACGTGCTGCACCACGTGAGTGTCCCCTCCCCGGGGGGCCGGGGGGGCCGCGGGACCCCCCCGAGTCACCCCGTCCCCTCCCGGGTCCCGGCAGGGCACAGGGAAGTGGTACGAGCTGCAGGACCTGCAGGTGACCGACATCCTGCCCCAGATGATCACCCTGTCCGAGGCCTACATCCAGGTGAGGGGGGACCCCCAGAATGTGCTGTGACACCCCCTCAGTGTCCCCTGACACCCCCTCCGTGTCCCCTGACGCCCCCAAACATCTCCTGTGCCCCCCAACCCCCTCCTGCTCTCTGCAGATCTGGAAGCGACGCGAGGAGGACGAGACGAATCAGCAACAAGGCGCCTGAGAGCCTTGGGGACACCCAAACCCCCCTTGGGGACACCCAGAAACCCCCTGGGGACACCCAGAAACCCCCTGGGGACACCCAAAATCCCCTTGGGGACACCCAAACCCCCACTGGGGACACCCAAACCCCCTTGGGGACACCCAAACCCCCCTGGGGACACCCAAACCCCCACTGGGGACACCCAAACCCCCCTGGGGACACCCCCAGCTCCCCCTCAGGGGTATCCCCAGCCCCCCAGGGGTACCCTGAGAGCCCTTTAGGAGCACCCCAAGCTCCCCCACGGACACCCAGAGACTCACAGGGACACCCAGCACCCACCTGGGGACACCCCAGCCCCCCCTGGAGGTGTGTGCATCCAGTAAATGCCACGCACTATTTTTGTAACTCATTTTCACCTCTTCTCTTCTTTGGGTTTGTGGTTTCTGCTGCTGCTTGTGACACCCCCCAGCCCTCATCAGGCCCCCAAACCCCAAACGCTGAGGCAGAGCTGCATCCAAGCTTTATTGGGCAAAGCTGGGGGGTCCTGGTGCCCCCCTAGAGCCAGACGTGGTCCTTGCAGTGCTGCAGGGCCTGCGGGGAGCCCGGGGGTCAGTCGGGGGTGCAGGGGGTGGCAGCCCCCCGTGTCCCCCCTGTCCCCCCTGTCCTCCCCTGTCCCCTCTGTCCCTCCTGTCCCTCTGTCCCCCCTCACCTGGCAGCGCCGCGCCGCCTCCAGGCCCGAGCACCAGAAGATGGGGCCCAGGGCGCAGGGGCCCAGGGACAGCGCAGGGACAGTGGCACCTTTGGGGTCCTGCGGGGGGACACAGCCATGAGGGGGTCCCCCAAGGGTGGGGGCACCCCCAGGACCCCTCCCCAGGCTGTGCCTTGTGCACTCTGGCACCGTGCTCTGGAGAGGGGGTGGCACTGAGTGGGGAGTTCAGTGTGTCCCCAGGGGTGACAGGGCTGTGACAGCCCGGGATGTGTCCCCCAGGACTGTGACACTCAGGATGAGTCCCCCAGGACTGTGACAGCCCAGGATGTGTCCCCAAGGGCTGTGACAGCCCAGGATGTGTCCCCAATGGCTGTGACAGCCAGGATGTGTCCCCCAGGACTGTGACACTCAGGATGAGTCCCCCAGGACTGTGACAGCCAGGATGTGTCCCCAATGGCTGTGACAGCCCAGGATGAGTCCCCCAGGACTGTGACACTCAGGATGAGCCCCCCAGGACTGTGACAGCCAGGATGTGTCCCCAAGGGCTGTGACAGCCCAGGATGTGTCCCCCAGGACTGTGACAGCCCAGGATGTGTCCCCAAGGGCTGTGACAGCCCAGGATGTGTCCCCCAGGACTGTGACACTCAGGATGTGTCCCCCAGGACTGTGACACTCAGGATGTGTCCCCAATGGCTGTGACAGCTAGGATGTGTCCCCCTGGGGCTACACCAGCGTTTGTGTCCCTTGGCATGGCTCCCGGGGACCGTGACACTCAGGGCCATGTCCTGGGAGCTGTGACACTCCCGGACGTGTCCCCTCAGTGCTGTGCCACCCCGGGGTGCCCTGTCACCTCCTGGGGACCGTTCCCCGCCGTGTCCCCCTCACCTCCTCCCTGACGCAGTCTGCCAGCCGCACCACGATGGCCTCCAGCACCCGGGGCGGTGGCAGCGTGCCCTCGAGCTGGCCGTCCCCGCTGTCCGCGCCGTCCCCGCTGCTGCTGCAGCCCAGGAAGAGGCGGCAGAGCAGGCGCGGCCCCAGGCGGCCCAGCAGCCCCTCGAGGGCCAGCGCCGCGTAGCGCTCGGCCAGGCACTGGCAGGCCCCGGCCACGGGCAGCGGCAGCGCCCGGCACAGCCCGGCCACGGCCGCCGCCAGCGAGGGCACCGGCACCGCGGCCTCGGCCCGCGCCACCAGCGAGCGGCACAGCCAGCAGCGCGGCTGCGGCATTGGGAACGACAGCGGGGACAGCGCCGGGCCCTGCGGGAGAGGGGACACTGTGAGGGACACTGCGGGGGACAGGGGACACTGCACAGGCACAGGGGACACTGCCGGGGACAGCCCCGAGCCCTGTGGGACAGGGCACACTACAGGGGACACTGCACCCACTGCTGGGCACTCTGTGTGGCTCTGCCACCCAGCCCCGCTGTCCCCGTGTCCCCGTACCTGCAGGTGGCTGCCAGGCTCCTCAAGGACGGGCACAGCCCCGGGCCCTTCAGGACAGAGCTTCACCTTGGCACAGACCTTCAGGGCGTCCTGCGGGCGCACAGTGTGACACGGCTGTCCCCAAACCCCCGGGGCGGCCCTGGGTGCCACGCTGTGCCCGCTGCCCCCGCGTGTCCCTGGGGGCCACAGCGTCCCCAGAGCCCCTCCCGTGTGCCCCGGTGGCACTCACGAGGCGCCAGAAGCCATAGACGAGGTCACGGACAAGCAACCGAGCCAGGCCCACACACAGGGTCCTCGGGACGGCGAGATTAGGGCACACCAACCTCGCTGCCACCTGATCCAGCACCACCTGCACCAGGGCACCGACAGGGACAGGGACAGGGACAGCTACGGTGACACCCACAGTGACAGCCAGTGACAGCCACAGTGACAGCCAGTGACACCCAGTGACACCCACAGTGACAGCCACAGTGACAGCCACAGTGACAGCCAGTGACACCCACCATGATACCCCCACAGTGACAGCCACAGTGACAGCCACAGTGACACCCAGTGACACCCAGTGACAGCCACAGTGACAGCCACAGTGACACCCACAGTGACACCCAGTGACACCCAGTGACACTCAGTGACACCCACAGTGACAGCCAGTGACACCCAGTGACAGCCACAGTGACAGCCACAGTGACACCCACAGTGACACCCAGTGACACCCAGTGACACCCACAGTGACCCCACAGTGACACCCAGTGACACCCAGTGACACCCAGTGACACCCACAGTGACAGCCAGTGACACCCACAGTGACCCCACAGTGACAGCCACCACTGCCACACTCACCACCACCACACCCCAGCCACAGCTGTCACCACTGGTGCCCATGGGTGGCACCTGTGGCCATGGCACACACGATGGCACCCACCCTGTCACCTTACCACCGTGGCACCCAGGGACACCTGCCACCGTCCTAGCACTCACAGGGACACGCATGGTGGCATCTGGGACCGTGGCACCCTCAGTGGCAGCCGCCACCTCATCAGCCACAGTGGCACTGCCAGTGCCCAGTGGCACTTGCTGGCACCCACTGTGACACCCGGTGGCACCTGTGCCCGTGGCTCCCACGGTGACACTCCCAGTGGCCTTCCCCACCCCCAGTGGCACCTGTCCCCCCCCAGTGGCACCTGTCCCCCCCCAGTGGCACCTGCACAGCCGATTGGTTGGACATTTGGCGGTATGAGTCCAAGAGCTGCTGACACAGGGCACAGGCGTCCTGCAGGAGAGGACAGGGGGACATGGGGACATGGGGACATGGGGGTCTGGGACATTGGGGAATGGCCACGGAGGAGGACAGGGACATGGGGAGCATGAGGACACGGGGGTGTGGTGGCACAGGGGTGTTGGGAGGTGGGACACGGGGACATGGGGACGTGGGGACATGGGGGAATGGGGACATCAGAGCATGGGGACCTGAAGGAATGGGGACATGGGGACATGGGGACACGGGGACGTGGGGACCGAGGAGGATGGGGACACGGGGACCGAGGGGGATGGCTGTGGGCTCGTTGGTGTGGGACCACGGTGGGAGGACTGGGACCCCTCTGGAGGTCTGGGCACACACAGGGAGGGGGCACAGGGACGGAGGGAAGGGTGCAGGGACACCAGAGGGGTGCTGGGGACACGGGGGGTCTCTCACCTCATTGGGGGGGTCTCTCAGCACCTCGGGGGGTCCCTGGCCGAGGCGGGGGCAGCGCCCCAGGGCCCCGCAGCGCAGCGCCGTCACCCAGTCCTGGCACCAGGCTGAGGGGGGCACCCCACAGCCCCCCCCGGGCGCCCCCAAACCTGGGGCCACGGTCAGCGCCCGGCCAGGGGGGCCTGGCAGCCCGGGACAGCCCCCAAAGCCACCCCAGCCCACCCCAGCCCTCCTGGGGGGACCCGGGATTGGGGGACCCCTCAATGAACCCTCCCCATGCAGTACCCATCCCGGGGGTGGAAGGGACCCCCCAGTGACACCCCCATACCCCATCCCACACCCCAAGAGGGCTCCAGACCCCACCCAAGGGTCCCCGGCCCCCCTTGCTGGGGTCTGTGCCCCCCTCACTTCAGCACAGGGTCCTTGAGGGGGTACCCAGCTCTGGGGGCACCCGGCTTTGGGGGCACCCAGCTCTGGGGTCACCCGGCTTTGGGGGCACCCGGCTTTGGGGGCACCCAGCTCTGGGGGCACCCAGCTCTGGGGTCACCCGGCTTTGGGGGCACCCAGCTCTGGGGGTGCCCCAGTGTGGGGGGCACGGCTCTTACCTGGGGTGGTCCCGAGCAGGGCGAGGAGCAGCGGCAGTGCCAGGGCCATGGCAGGGTCAGCGCGGGCAGGGCCGAGCCCGCGGCCTCTTAAAGCCCCGGGGGCAGGCGGGCTGCGGCCGCTGGGACCGCGCCAGCTCACGGGGACAGGTGTGTCACACCCGCGGGGACACTGCCACCCCCGCCCTGCCGCTCCGGGCTGGCCCCACGCCCGGGCCCCCATTCAAGGGCCGTGTCCCCCGCAGGGACCCCCTGGAATGTCCCCATGTCCCCAGTGCTGTCCCTGAGTTCCCTGTTGGGGTTCCCATTGGGGTCCCCATGTCCCCACAGCCTTTTCCCCCTACACTCCCCCCTGTCCCCAATCTCCCCACATCCCCCCAGACCCCCCTGTCCCCCCCATGGCACCATCCCCCTCCGCTCTCCGTGTCCCCTTTGTGCCAACACGGTCCCACACCCCGATATTCCCCCATGTCCCTCCTGTCACCCTCCAATCCCCCCAGCCCCCTCTGCTGCCCTTCGTGTCCCCCCAAAATCCCCAATGTCCCCATGGCTCCAAACCCTCATGTCCTCCCTTGTTCCTGTGTCCCCCATGTCCCCTGTGTCCCCGTGTTCCTCCTGTCCCTTGTGTCCCTCATGTCCCCCATGTCCCCTGTGTCCCCCATGTCCCCTGTGTCCCCATGTTCCTCCTGTCCCTTGTGTCCTCCCCCCATGTCCCCTGTGCCCCCGTGTTCCTCCTGTCCCCTGTGTCCCTCATGTCCCCCATGTCCCCTGTGTCCCCCATGTCCCTTATTTCCCCCTGTCCCCCAAAGTCCCCAATCCCCCCTGTCCTGCCCGTGCCCCTCCCTGTGCCCCCGCGTCCCCTCCTCCCCCGGTCCCTTCCCGGCAGGTCCCTCCCCGCGGCCCCCGGACCCCACTTGTCCCTCGAGAGCCCGCAGGGCAGGTGTGGCCCCGCGGGGGGGGCACCTGCCCCAGGTGAGGCTCTGCGATGGCTCCCAGGTGCCCCCTGTGCCCCCCCCGTGTCCCTCTGTCACCCGTGTGCCACCCCCGGTGCCACCCTCCCACCCTGTCCTTGGCCCCCCCCCGGTGCCACCGCCGTCCTTGTGCCACCCTCGGTGTCCCCTCCCCTCCCGCACCAATCCCGGCTCTTTCGTAACCAAATAATTTATTTCCTAACAATCAAACAAGACAGAAATATCCATGGACACAGCAAAGATCTCCTAAAACACGGAATTCCTCAATTAAAAAAAAAAAAAAAAAACAAAGGAGGAAAA
>JAWWEY010000079.1:292403-317282 GCA_035582745.1 Loriotus luctuosus
TCTCCTCCTTCTCCTTCTCCTTCTCCTTCTCCTTCTCCTTCTCCTTCTCCTTCTCCTTCTCCTTCTCCTTCTCCTTCCTCTCCTTCTTCATGGGTTTGGGTGGTTTTTTGTAATTGTTTAAAAAAGTCCCCATTGTGGCCGTGGGTGGTTGGTTATTGGGTTAAAAGCAAAGATAATTTCAGTGTCATTTCTTAATTGGACAGCTTATCCTTAAAAGGCCTTGGAGAGAGAGCAGCAGGGCTCCAGTTTCAGTTTGTTGGAGTGCTGTAGAGCTCAGGGTTTGTGAGAGTATAACAGAGATAAGGGCCAATAAACATCTGAGTCCCAACAAGAAATTCTGCCTTGCACGTTTAAACCTAACCCTGGCAGAAAAAAACAAAACAAAACAAAAGCAGCAGAGATTCCACAGCAGCTCTCCCTGGAACAGGCAGCAGTGAGGCCCCAGAGCTTTGGGATCCTCTCCCTCCCTGGTTTCCTGCAGCCACGTTCCAGGAGCGTGTGGCATTCCTGGGGCAGGGAGGGAGCCCGGGCTGGGCTGAGGGGTTTGAGCACAGCAAAAACCAGGCTGAGGAGTACCCACAGCTGCCATCGGGGTTTAACCCCTTGGGATGGAGGTTTAGGAGCCTCCAGGAGCACCAGGAGGGTCAGGAATGGCTCTGCTGCCTCCTTCCTGATGGAGCCTGAGGCTGCAGCTCATCTTCCCTCAGATCCCTGCTGGTCTGGGCTTTTCTGGGTGGGATTCATGCCCCAAAGCATCAGTGATGGTCAAAATATTGATCCTCTGTGAGGGCAGAGGAGGGGCAGGGAATGCAGCAACTGCTCCAATAAAATACCGAGAAAATAGAATAATGGATAAAATGATGAAATATAATAAAAGTGTGACCTTTTCCTGGTGCCTGGGAGGGGGTGGTGGCCTCGGGGCTCTGTGCACAGGGGAATGAAGGCGCTGTCCTTGTCCTGCCCCACAGAGGACGGGGATTTCCTGGCCCTGGACCTGGGGGGCACCAACTTCCGAGTGCTGCGCGTGAAGGTGTCGGACAACGGGCTGCGCAAGGTGGAGATGGAGAACCAGATCTACGCCATCCCCGAGGAGCTGATGAGGGGCAGCGGGGTCCAGGTGGGCTCCTGGGGGGCTCCTGGCCCGGGGGTCCTGCTGGCAATCCCTGGCAGCCAGCACTGGGCACGAGGGATGTGGCATCCCCTCGCACTGGGGCCTTTTGTCACTCTTTACCTTTTTTCCAGCTTTTCGACCACATTGCTGAGTGTTTGGCCAACTTCCTGGACAAGCTGCAAATCAAAGACAAGAAGCTGCCCCTGGGCTTCACCTTCTCCTTCCCGTGTCACCAGACCAAGCTGGACGAGGTGGGTCCCTTTCTCCTGGGAAGGGCAGGGGCGGGGCGGGTGTCTGCCTCCCTAAGGGGCTGTGGCCATAGGGCTGGAGATTTCAGATCTTTGAAATTGAGTTGGAATTGGATGGAGGTTTCAAATCTTTGGAATTGAGTCCTTTTCTTCCCCCCAGGGCTCAGCTCAGCCCCTGGCCAGGTGCCTCTGGCCACAGGGGACTGAGAGCCTCCCACCCCACAGGGATGGGTCAGGGATCCTTCCCTAGGTACAGTGAGCCCCCCACCCCACAGGGATGGGTCAGGGATCCTTCCCTAGGTACAGTGAGCCCCCCACCCCACAGGGATGGGTCAGGGATCCTTCCATAGGTACAGTGAGCCCCCCACCCCACAGGGATGGGTCAGGGATCCTTCCATAGGTACAGTAAGCCCCCCACCCCGCAGGGATGGGTCAGGGATCCTTCCATAGGTACAGTGAGCCCCCCACCCCATGGGGATCATCCCATGGGTACAGTGAACCCCTCACCCCACAGGGCTGGGTCAAGGAGCATTCCATAGGCACAGCCAGCCATCCACCCCTCAGGGCTGGGTCAGGGAGCATTCCTTGGGCTCCCTGAACAAGTTTTGCTGCAGGGCTCAATCAAAGCTGGCCATGGGAAGCACGTTCCTGCTGCTGGGGCAGCAGCTCACAGCTCACGTGTTGTTAGGTGGCCATAAACTTTATCTGGCACGGAAGCTGCGGCTGAGAGCGCAGCTGGTGAGCTGATAACGGGGGGCTCCCCCCTGCAGGGCCACATGTCCCCCGTGCCAGGAGCCAGGGGTCATCTCCAAGCTTCCTCCTTGCTGTTCCCCTGCAGAGCATCCTCGTGACGTGGACCAAGGGGTTCAAGTGCAGCAGCGTGGAGGGCAGGGACGTGGTGTCCCTGCTGCGCAAGTCCATCAAGAAAAGAGGGGTAAGAGCCTGGGCTGGGGGCACACGGCTCCTGGCCAGGACACCTGGGCTCCAGGGAGCTGTTCTGGTCAGTTTTGTCTCTGTTGGGTCAGCCTCTCTCCTTTCCACCCTGTCAGGACTTTGACATCGACATCGTGGCCGTGGTGAACGACACCGTGGGCACCATGATGACCTGTGGCTACGATGACCACAACTGTGAAGTTGGCCTCATTGTTGGTGAGCTGCAGCCAGGGGAAAGATGTGCTGAGGGTGTTTCCTGGGCTCCAGCAGAACCAGAGGGAGATCCTGCTTCTTGCAGGCCTGGGGGTCTCTGGGGGAAAAAAAAGAGGGGGATATCAGTGCTGGAAAACCAGCATTGTCCAGAGTTTGTTTGCTTTGGTGTGTTGGGCTGTGGCCAAAGGGAAATGGGGGATAGTGGGAATGGGGGATAATGGGAATAAGGAATAATGGGAGTGGGGAACAATGGGGATGAGGAAAGGCAGTGTCCCCGCTCACCCTGTGCCTGTGCTTGGCCCAGGAACTGGAACCAACGCCTGCTACATGGAGGAGATGAGGCACATCGACCTGGTGGAGGGGGACGAGGGCAGGATGTGCATCAACATGGAGTGGGGAGCCTTTGGTGACGACGGCGTGCTCAACGACATCCGCACCGAGTTTGACCGCGAGATCGACATGGGCTCGCTCAACCCTGGCAAACAATTGTGAGCGCATTCTTGGCTCGGGCCCGCGGTTTGCTCAGCATTGTCCATCCTCCCACAGTTACTGGGACTGGGGAGGTCAGCCCAGCTAACTGGGTCAGCGTGTCCTCTGTCACTGGTGCAGAGAGGGGCTGTGTCCCAAAGCAGGACTCTGTCCCAAACCCGAGGCTCTGTCCTAAACCAGGGCTCTGTCCCAAACCTGGGCTGTCTGCCCCACCTGCTGCCCTCGTGACCCCCTCATGTGAATGATTCCTGTTCCCCTCCTGGCCAGCAAAGTCCCCCACTAGCCCAGGCAGACGCCCTCACCCAACGTCCACATCCCAGTCCTGCAGATCTCCCATTCCCCACAGGGCTGCTGTGGGACCTGGGGGTCCCTGCAAACTGACCGAGCCCCTTCAGGTGGCCCCGAGGTCTCTTTGCAGGATGATGGTCGTGTCCACATGGCCTCATATGCTCAGTGATGAGATAAACTGCTCTGGGAAGAGATTATCCAGATTCTGTTTGGGATGGGAGGCTGCCAAGGGGTTTTCAGGTCAGCCTGTGGCCACCTCGTGGCACACACAGCCAAACACACAGATCGTTTAGCCTGGAGAAAAGAAGGCTTGGGGGGACATGATGGAGAGAGAGGTTTAGGTTGCTTATTTGGGAAGATTTGTGCTCTAAAAGGGCATCAGGTGGGGCACAGGTTGCCCAGGGCAGTGGTAGTGTCACCGTCTCAGAGGGATTTAACAGCTCTGTGGATGTGGCACTTGGGGTTTTGTGGTGGCCTTGGCAGAGCTGGGGAATGGCTGGACTTGATCACCTTGGGGGGCTTTTCCAGCCCAAACCATTCCCTGATTCCACCCCATGCCTCCCCACGGGCAGGTTTGAGAAGATGATCAGCGGGATGTACATGGGGGAGCTGGTCAGGCTCATCCTGGTGAAGATGGCCAAGGAGGGGCTGCTCTTTGGGGGAAGGCTCACGCCAGATCTGCTCACCACGGGCCACTTTGAGACCAGATTTGTGTCTGCCATCGAGAAGTAAGTAGGATCCAGGGTTTTCCTGCGTCCCAGCCCGTGGATGGAGCAGCACCGAGCCAGCCTCGGCCACCACCCACAAGCTGTGTCCCCCCTTTTGGCACGAGCCCCCTTTTGTCGTTCCAGGGAGAAGGAGGGGCTGCAGAAAGCCCACGAGATCCTGAGCAAGCTGGGGCTGGAGCCGTCGCACGAGGACTGCGTGGCCACGCTGCGCATCTGCCAGATCGTGTCCACGCGCTCGGCCGCGCTCTGTGGCGCCACGCTGGCCGCGGTGCTGCGCCGCATCCGCGACAACAAGGGCGGCGACAGGCTGCGCTCCACCGTGGGGGTGGATGGATCTGTGTACAAGAAACATCCCCAGTGAGTGTGGGATGGGGACAGGGACAGTGACAGCAGGGTCTGGGGACAGGGACAGGCTGCACTCTGTGGCGCCACGCTGGCCGCGGTTCTGCGCCGCATCCGCGACAACAAGGGCGGCGACAGGCTGCGCTCCACCGTGGGTGTGGATGGATCTGTGTACAAGAAACATCCCCAGTGAGTGTGGGATGGGGCTGGGGATGGAGACAGGGGTCTGGGGACAGGGACAGGGACAGGCTGCGCTCCACCGTGGGGGTGGATGGATCTGTGTACAAGAAACACCCTCAGTGAGTGTGGGACAGGGGTCTGGGGACAGGGACAGCAGGGGCTGGGACAGGGACATGGATCTGGAGGTGCTGGGGACAGGGTCACAGAGAGCGATCTGCTGCTGCCAGCATTGTGCACAGTTCGGCACAAGAGAAGTGCCTCCAAATATCCCCTCAGGCCCCTCGTTTGGACCCCAGGGTGTCCCCAGAGGGTCACACTCAGGTCCCCTCTCCTCCTCCTCCCCAGCTTTGCCCGCCGCCTGCACAAGACCGTGCGGAAGCTGCTGCCCGACTGCGAGATCCGCTTCATCCGCTCCGAGGACGGCAGCGGCAAAGGCGCGGCCATGGTGACGGCCGTGGCCTACAGGCTGGCTGCACAGCACCAGGCCCGCCAGAAGATCCTGGAGCCCCTCAAGCTGAGCCACGAGCAGCTGCTGGAGGTGAAGGAGAGGATGAGGATAGAGATGGAGAAAGGGCTGGGCAAGGAGACGCACGCGGAGGCGACGGTGAAGATGCTGCCCACCTACGTGTGCTCCACTCCCGATGGAACAGGTGATGTGTCCCGTGTAAAACCCCTGTGTGTGAGCCTGTGCAGGTCCTGCATCCTTGGGAGGGGCTGGATCCTTTGCTGTGGCTGGTTCCTCTTTGTGGTGGGAGTGGCACAAACCTCCAGTTTGGTACGGGGCAGAGCCCTGAGCCTCTGGGACGTTCTGCACCTGATTTAACACAAAGCCTGGCCACAAATCCTGCCACAGGATTTCCTCCACCCTCATCCTGGGTTGTGCTCCTGGCTCTTCCTGTGGCTTGGGCGAGTGCCTGACCTTGGCTTGAAGTTGGTGCAGGTCCTGAGGGCCAGGAGCTGGACTTCAGTGATCCCTGTGGGTCCTTTCCAACTCGGGTGTATGATTTGAAGCCTCATCATCACAGAGTGTGGAGCCAACCTCTCCATCCTCCTCCTGCCTGCAGCCCCTGCCTATTCCCACCTATCCCCAGCCAGGTCTCCATTTCCACCCCTCTCCCTGGAGGAGGGCAGGTCCCTGTCTGCTGGGATCTCTCCTGAAGATCTCTGTTGCCTTGCAGAAAAGGGAGATTTCCTGGCCCTGGACCTGGGAGGAACCAACTTCCGCGTGCTGCTGGTGCGCGTCAGGAACGGGATGCGGCGCGGGGTGGAGATGCACAACAAGATCTACTCCATCCCCGTGGAGATCATGCAGGGCACGGGAGAGGAGGTCAGCACGGGCAAGCAGAGAGGGGAAGGGGCCTCTTCCCTGGGCTGGCTGCAGCAGGGCTGACCACGGAGCTGGCTTTGCCTCTCCAGGGAGCTAAACCAGGAGTGGGCAGGGCTGGTGCTCTCCTGGCCTTAGGGCAGCCAGCTGTGCCCAAGGCTCTGGAGTTTGGGGAGCTGGAGTCTGGCTTTTAGGTTGGAAATGGTGTCATTCCCAGACATGAGTGAGCCTCCCTGAATCCCACACACTCCACAAGGGCAGATAAGCATCATCCCCGTTTCCCAGATAGGGAAACCACAACACAAGCAGTGAGACACGTTTGGAAAGTTTTGCAAAGCCCTCCAGGCAGTGCCTGGGGACTGGGAGTATCCCCAGCAGACTGGGCTGCAGGGGGATCCCTCACAGAGGGACTGGGCTGGCCCCCAGCCCTCCAGGGGCCTGTGGGTGGAGATAATGCAGGGATTTGGCCACGCTGTGGGTGGGAAGAGGGTGAGCTGAGCTTTTTGGGGTTGCTCACCTCCCACAGTGCAGCTGAGCCACGTCCTGCTCCGTTCAGAGTCCTGGGAGCGGTTTGAACATTCCAGCAGCCTGGGAATGGGCCAGAACCCCCAGAAATTTGGCTTCCAGCTGGGCTCTGGCTGTGGTGGTAACTGTTCCCTTTGGCTTTTCTTGTCCAGCTCTTTGACCACATTGTGCACTGCATCTCTGACTTCCTGGAGTACATGGGCATGAAGGGCGTGTCGCTCCCGCTGGGCTTCACCTTCTCCTTCCCTTGCCAGCAGAACAACCTGGACGAGGTAAGCCCACCCCTCCTGGCAGCACCCCTGGCTGTGCCTGCCTCTTCAGGGGCACTCATTGGGGCTTTTCCCACAAATTCAGGGAATTCTCCTGAAGTGGACGAAAGGTTTCAAGGCGACGGGCTGCGAGGGAGAGGACGTGGTGGGGCTGCTGAAGGAGGCCATTCACAGGAGAGAGGTGAGCAGCCACAGGGCTGGGAGAAGCCAGAGGCTGCTCCCACATCCTGGCTCTCTTTAGCATCATTAATTGGCCTGTAAAACAAATTACTGGGCTGAGCTCAGCGTAACGAGTGTCGGAATTTTCACAGCCGCCCTTACTCATCAGTTGAGGTTGGATTTTCAGACCCTGGAGCTACGGGCTGGCTCCTGGCCAGGGCTGGAGCAGACTTGTCTGGCCCTGAGCTCGGGAGACAGCAGCTCATTTCCTCAGCACAGACCACCCCGAGCTCCTGAGCTCTACCTGCAGCCAGCTGGGGCTGGGGGAAGTCCTTGGGTGCTTCTGTGTCTGTGGAGCTGGGTGGTCATGGAGGACAAGGGAGAACAACTTTAAACTAAAAGAGGAGAGATTTAGGTTGGATGTTAGGAAGAAATTCCTCCCTGTGAGGGCATTGAGGCCCTGGCAGAGGTGCCCAGAGCAGCTGTGGCTGCCCCTGGATCCCTGGAGTGTCCCAGACCAGGCTGGATGGGACTGGGAGCAGCGTGGGACAATGGAAGGGGTCCCTGCCCATGGCAGGGGGAGAGTGGGATGGGCTTTAAAGACCCTTCCAGACCATTCCATGATTCTGTGACTCTGTGACTGCCACAGTCACCAGACAGCCAGGTCCTTTCCCAGCCGTGGGAGCAGACCCAGCAGGAATTCCAAACCCTCCAGGAGTAACTCCTGCAATCCATCCCTCTGCAGGAATTCGACCTGGACGTGGTGGCAGTGGTCAATGACACCGTGGGCACCATGATGACCTGTGGCTACGAGGATCCCTACTGTGAAGTTGGGCTGATTGTTGGTGAGAACTGAACGCTCCTTGTGCAGCTCCTGCTCCGTGCTGCCCCCCCTGCCCCGCCCTGCCCTGGGGGGCACAGGGGGTGTCCTGGTGTCCCCCTGATCCTGCTCCTCTCCACAGGCACGGGCAGCAACGCCTGCTACATGGAGGAGATGAGGAACGTGGAGCTGGTGGAAGGGGACGAGGGCAGGATGTGTGTCAACATGGAGTGGGGGGCCTTTGGGGACAGCGGCTGCCTGGATGACATCCGGACAGCGTTCGACGTGGCCGTGGATGAGCTGTCCCTCAACCCTGGCAAGCAGAGGTGGGTGGTGGCTTTGGGGGGCTGGAAGGGGCCCCGATGGGGCTGAGGGTGCAGGAGCAGCTCTGCCCCAGCAGCTCCTTGGTGGATCCAGGGGACGATGGGCAGGACACCGAGGTGTCCCTTGTCCCTGCCCTGGGTGGAGGCCGTGCTGCTGAAGGGATTGTACAGAGGGCACCTGGCGGAGCTGGAATCCCCAGCCAGCCCCCGTGCCCCTTCCTGTGCTGATGTCCAGCCTCATCCTCTCCCACCCAGGTATGAGAAGATGATCAGTGGGATGTACCTGGGGGAAATCGTCCGCAACATCCTGATAGACTTCACCAAGAAAGGGCTGCTCTTCCGGGGCCGCATCTCGGAGAGGCTGAAGACCAGAGGGATCTTCGAGACCAAGTTCCTGTCCCAGATAGAGAGGTGAGCTCCAACAGGGGGTGAGCCCCAGCTCCAGAGCAGGGATGGAATGTGGGGGACGTGCCCCCAGGCCTGGTGGGAGAAGCTCCACGTGCTTGGTGTGGAGCCAGGGCGATGCAGGATGGTGCCCCACGGATAAATCAGCAGAGCCCGCGTGGTTGGTTGTGTGCAGAGACAAGGAGAGGCTGCCTGGGGCTGGCAGCACAGATGGCTCTTTATCCTCTGCCCTGGGCAGGGTGCAGGGGTGTCACACTCTGCTGGCTTTGTCCTGAAACAGCCTCCCCGGTCAGGATGTGACACCACAGGTCTGGTCATGTCCAAGTCTGGCCACGTCCAGGTCTGAAAGCTGAGGCTGAGGGGGGCTGCAGGGCCACCCCAGGCACTGCCACGAGCCCGAGCGCCCGGGCTGAGGATGAGGAAGGGGAGGCTGCACATCCCAGCCGCTCCCTCCTGACGCTGCCCCCGCCGTGTCCCCGCAGCGACTGCCTGGCCCTGCTGCAGGTGCGCTCCATCCTGCAGCACCTGGGCCTGGAGTCCACGTGCGACGACAGCATCATCGTCAAGGAGGTGTGCACGGTGGTGGCGCGGCGCGCGGCCCAGCTCTGCGGCGCCGGCATGGCCGCCGTGGTGGACAAGATCCGCGAGAACCGCGGCCTGGACTTCCTCAAGGTCACCGTGGGCGTGGACGGGACGCTCTACAAGCTGCACCCTCAGTGAGTGCTCTGGCTGTGCTCCTTGGGCAGGTGGGGGGCTCGGGGGGAAGGTCAGGGACTAAGGCGCTGGGCTGAGCTTAAATAAGGCTCAGGAGCCCCTGGGGAAAGGGAGGCGCTGAAGACTCCCCCCAGGTGGGGCTGGTCAGGGCTGTTGAGGCTCAGTGGTTCTCTCAGGGCTTGGTGGGCCTTGAGATGGGGCTGGGTTTAGTCCTGAGTGAAGGCACAGCATGGTTGTGTTGTAACCATGGGCTTGGGCACACAAGTGTGGATACTTGGGCTTTCTAAGCTTCATCCATGACCATCCATCCATCCATTGTCCATCCATGGTCCATCCATCCATCCATCCATGGTCCACCCGTGGTCCATCCATCCATCCATCCATGGTCCACCCGTGGTCCATCCATCCATCCATCCATCCATCCACCCTTCCCCTTGGGGTTGCTCTTTGAGGCTCTGTGAAGGCAGATGAGGGGTTGGGACTGACACCTTCACCCCATGGCCGCTCAGTTCAGAACCTCTCCCTCTCCTTGCCCCGCAGCTTCTCCACGGTCCTGCAGGAGACAGTGAAGGAGCTGTCCCCCAAGTGTGAAGTGACCTTCCTGCAGTCGGAGGACGGCAGCGGCAAGGGCGCCGCGCTGATCACGGCCGTGGCCTGCCGCATCCGCGAGGCCGGCCAGCGGTAGAGGGAAGCAGGTTTGCCCCAGAGCTTGGTTTCAGCAGAACAGGACGTTTCCTCACCCAACCCCTCCCTCCTCCCTCTGCACACACTCACACACCCCCTCCCCTCCAAGCAGACTCGTAGCTTTACTCGTTCTCCGGGGCACCACGGCGGGACTGGAGACGCCGTGGGCTCTGTACCAAGTGTTGTCGTAGGAGTTTCCTTGCATGCCGTAAAACCAGCTGTCGAGTAAAGCTCACAGTGTCTTTTGGCTTCTCCCTGCATTTCCAGGTGGAGCTGGAGCTGTCCCACCTCCGTCACACCCCAGCCCTCCTCCCACCACTGGCCCTCCCCTAGCAGCAGTAGGGATAACACTCGGGTAATTCAGACACTGCATTGTCACTTTAACAGAACCTATTTATGTGTGTTGGAGCCGTAGCTGTCCGTGCTGTAGAAGCAAACCTCTAAGATTGGGCTAAAGACCTCCACTAGTCTTTTACCCTGATCAAGGCTGTATTATTTCCATGAAAGTCATGGTAACTCTTAAAGCACAGGGTGCAGAGTTCCACGGGCGTGGCTGTGGCTGCACTGGAGGTACCGCGTACCTCCCTTGGTGAGAGATCCCAGAGAAGCTGCTGGGGCCAGGCTGCAGGGTCCCTCAGCCTTGGTGAGCAGTCCCAGAGAAGCTGCTGGGCTCCTCAGCCTTGGTGAGCAGTCCCAGAGAAGCTGCAGGGTCCCTCAGCCTTGGTGAGTGACCCCAGAGAAGCTGCAGGGTCCCTCAGCCACCCCAGCAGAGCACGTGCCTGGAAATAATTGGGGACTCAGGGTCTGATGCCATTTCCTGACCTCTCCCCCACACCCTGAGTAGTGTGTAGGAACGTGGTGTGTGTAGGGTCGTGTTTCCCCCCTGGGCACCTCCAGCCCTTCCCTGGTGGGCTCCAGGAGCCACGGGTCAGTGTCTCCCCTGCCAAGCCCCCAGCCCGTGGCCGTGTCTGCCCTCGGCGTGGAGAGTCTGGTTTGCTTTGTGTCTGTGAAATAGTTCTGCAGCTGCAGCCTTTAGGTGGCACCTGATTTATACACTGTATATTTATGTTTTAAGAGATCTGATGTCTTTTTATGTACATAGTCTTGGGGGGGTTGTATCACTTAGTTTTAATGTCACCTTTTCATGTTGTTGAAGCAGAGTACAGAGTAATTATTTTCTTTTTTTTTTCCTTCTGTCATGTAATTTTTTTTTAATTTAAAATTTTCTTGGGGTAGACTGGAGAAAGAGACCCAAATACCTGAGGAACTGTTGTACAAGAGGTTTGGGCATTCTGACTTTATCACCAGGACAAAAGGGAAAGCAGAAAGCCAGGGCGTGCAGGAGCAGCGGGGCCCTGGGTGATGCTGTTGGCTTCAGGCTGGGTTTAACCTCAGGAGAGGTTTGGTTTTGTCCCCTGCCCTCCCCAGGAAGGTCACATCCCTGGGGGGGTGACACAGCCCAGGGCCCTGCAGGTCCCCCTGTGCCCGCAGCATCACCTGAGTGCCATGGCCCAGGGCAGGGATCCGTTTTTGCCAACAGAAAACTCTGGATGAACTGAAAGCTGCAGGTCTCTGCCTCAGGGAGAGGAGGCAGACAGAGGGTGGGGGGGTTTTCTGTAAATATTTAGAAGAAGTTAATGAAATTTCAGTGATGTACAAAAAAAAAAATATAACTAATAAACCCCACAAACAGCCCTTCAGATTGGAGGATAGAGTTTTGTCTATTTTTATGTATATTTTTATACTGCTTGGGGTAACCTTATTACCAAAAGTCTCTCTTCTGTGTTGGGGGTCAAGTTCAGTAGCACAATTTTAAAGGAAAATTACTCTTTTGGGGCATTTTAAATGCTTATTTTTTTATAAGCCTCAAGACAATTATAACAAATAAAACCTGTGTATAGAAATGATGTAAGAAACCAAGTTTAGTGGAAGTTTTAGAAGTTGTCAAATAAATCTTTGAAGGATGATACAGAAATCCTCTAATCTGGTACCAAGCAGTTTTGTGTGATTTTTTTTCCTCAGAAAACCAGCATTTTGCCTACTAAAAAATCGAGTCAGAAATCTTTTTAGCTGCTGCACTGTGCAGAGTTGCATTAGTGCCTGTTGTTACTCTTAGCCAGCTGTGCCCCTGCTGAAATCCATAGCGTTTTCATCTGTTAGTGAGTGAAATTTTATAGTTTTGGGGGCAGAGTGGGAAGGATGGGGATCTGAGCAGCCCTGCTTTTGAGCAGGGAAAGGACAGGGTCAGAGGGAATTGGGGAGCTGAGGTGCCTGGCCTGGAGCAGGGTCCCCACAGCCCCCTCACCTGCCTGGGGTGAAGGAGGGGCTGCAGCTCACAGGGGTGAGGAGATCACCCTTGTGGGTGCTGCTGGAGGATTTTTGGCTGGGCTTGGTCAGAGGGACCCCCCTGGCTCCCCAAGGCTCCCTAATGCTGGGAAGCTTTTGCTCAGACTCAGAACCAAGCAGGGTCTGCAACGTTGCAGGAGAGCTGTGGGTGCAGCCCAGCCTCCCTGGGGCTGCAGGGGGTTTGGGAGCCCCTGGAGAGTTGGGGATCCCCAGGGCTACCAACCCTGCAGGTGTTGGATGTCCAGCCCAAACCTCATGCCAAAAACGTCGCCATGGGGTGTTCTGTGAATGTGTTTAAAATGAAGAAGGGAAGATTAAATCCTAATTACTGATATGAAGGGAAGATCAAACGGTTATCTGTGGGGACAGACGGACAGACTGCTCAGCCTGATCTGTCTTCCCTGCAGCAAGAAGTGCTGCTTTGTGGGTTTAGGATGGTTCTGTTTTGCTTGGTTGTTCCCATCTGGATGCATTTTCTTTGCCTTCCCGGGGTGCTGGAACGTTCTCTGGCCATGCAGGCAGCAGGAGCAGAGTCTCTGCCCTTCCCTCCCTGGCAACTCTCCCCTCCTTGGTACTTTGGACAGGATTTTATTGGGCTTTTAAAATAGATGTACATCTATGCAAACACAATCAGCAAATTACTGAGACCTGCAAGCAGAATTTGCCTGTTCCCTTCCTGGAGCCCAGGGCTGGGAGGGTATCAGCGGGGCACAGATCTCTGGCCTGGCAGCAGCTCAGGTGCAGTTTGACCCGAGAAAACTCGGTGCCTCCTCTCCTCCCTTATCAGGCAATCCAAGCCCATCTGGCTGTCACAGAGATAAGGGGGTGAAAGGTCCAAGTGCACAGAGGGGAGAGGTGCAGAACTGTGCCAAGTGCACCGTGCAGGGGCTGGGAGGTACAAGGTAACAACAAAATAACCTGGACTTTGGGGAGCCCTCACCCCAGTCCCCTCCAGACAAGGAAAATGCCTGCTTTGGGCAGATCAGTCGCTTGCTCTGGCACAAAAATGGGCACTGAAGGCAAAAAGAGGCAATTCCTGTTCTCAAGGTAAATTGGAGAGAGGGAAATGCTTTCTCTTGTGACATCCCTGACCAGCCTGAAATCTTTCTGGCCTGAAGCAAAGAAAATGCACCTGGGTGTGGGCCTGGCTCCGTGCGGGCAGGGGAGTCCTAAAGCCAAAGACTGTGTGGCTGCTGGCAGAAACGAGTGCTGTAGATTCACCTGATGTTGTTCTCTCGTGTTTACAATATTTATTTTAGCAATTGACTGCAATGATATTATATATAGGCTTCCTTATTTTTGTACTTTTCATACCTGAGTGTGGTGTTGTACTGCTCAGCTCCCCTCGGCCACCACTGCTGCTCCTCAGTGACAATAAACCAGAGAAAAGCAAGCACCACCCACTGCTGGGCTCAGTGTCGTGTGTCCAGGCCCTGAGCTCCCCTGTGCCCCCCAGCACACCCCAAACCCCTGCTGCTGGCCCTGGGAAGGGGCTGTCCCCTGGCATTGGCAGTGCCCCACAGCCAGGAGGGCACAGGGACACCCAGGGACCAAGGGAAGGGGTTGTTGCCTGGCAAATCAATACCAAGATGAGTTTCCTGCTCCACATCCCACATCCTGGTGACACTGGGTGGGTCCCAGCAGGGAGGGAGCCCTGGGGTCCAGAGGGCAGAGCAGGATCAGGCCCTGGCAGGGGTGCAAACCCTGCACAGCTCAGACTTTGATGTGCTGCAAAAAACCACCTGGATTTGAGGTACCTGCTCCCTCTGCCATTAGCCAGCTGCCCCTGTTCCCTTCCATGGAATCAATCTTAAGGAGTGGGTACTTCTAATTAAAACCAGAGTTAAGTATCTAAATACAGTTAATTCTATAAATAAAGTCGATGCTGCAGCAGCTGAACAGCTGAAAATGCTTCTGCTCTCTGCTGCCAAAGCTGTGACACAAGTTCACAGTGAGGTGCTGAATCCAGCACAAAAAGCTATTCCCAGCAGGAAAGGACACACATGGACAAATATTCCACTTGAAATCATTTATTGACACGTTGCCATGTTTTTCTATCTTGCTCAGCATATTTTTACCCTTGTTAAAAAGTACAAATGGTTTTATATTTTTCTGACATTAAAAAAATAGGCTAAGGAGGCAAAAATTCCCAGTTTGAATCAAAAAATCCTGCTGTAAGAATTGAAAATTGTAAGAGACAAACATAAAACCCAACAAAGACTGAACAGAGTGTACCATGACACGACTCATCCACCACACCAAGTGGAGAGGAATCTCTTGTTCCCAGCTCTGCCTTTGGATCCTGTGACCTTGCTGAACTGATGTGAAGTTGGTGTTACACATACAACTCAAAAGGCACTCGAAAGTCACAAGTTCCTGAGCTAACACGGGATGTATTCCCAAGGTAACAGCTAAAACAAGCCACAGAAAATGTTTAAAAACTGGTATTTGGTTTGTGTGAGTAGAGTCAGCACTCAGCAGAACTCCAGCTGAGAGCTGCTGCTGACAGGACTCAAGTAATGGTGAGGACATTGATGTATTCGCTGTACATGGAAAAAATAATTCATTTATGAACATCCTTAATAGTAAATTAACCTGCTAAAAGACAGAGAATTGTTGGCTGCAGTGTTAGAACAAGACCAAGAATGAAATGTGTGTGTGTGAGCTGCAAAAAAAAGGCTTAAACCCATCAGGTGGGAAAGGCTGTGCAGTTAAATAATCAAAGTTGAGATGCCACATTTACAGAGATTATTTGGCCCTAAGAGAAAAGGACCAGGAAAAAAAGCAAAATATGGATCTGGTATTTACAGATCAGTAATTTAAAAACCCAACAAATAATACAACCAAAACCCACACAACCTACAATGTGTGCTCAGAGTCCAACAGGTAATTTCCTAAGTTGTGATCCACACAAATTCCCTATTTCCAATTTGGCTCAGTTTTCACCCAGAAAAGCCCAAGTGTGACAACACTTCTCAAACACGGAATGGCTCCTGCCTGACGATGCAGAACAGAAATAAAATTTTAAAAAATTAAAAAGGATGACTGGTTTTGGCCTACCTAATGTCAGAGCTGCATAGGAGAGCACTAAGGCCAGGGCTGCTGGCACAGTGTAAGGCCTGCCCCAGCCTGGAGAGCAGCCAGGGTGGAGAGGGGCTGCCCGGGCCCCAGGGAGGTCTCAGGATTCCAGATGCTCCAGCTGGGCCTCGCTGTCTGCCCTCTTCTCTGGGGATGTGTACAGGAAGTTGCAGCAGATGTACAGCGGGAAGGTCAGGAGTCTGCTGTCCAAATTCATCACAATCTGCTCCTGGAGCACACACAGGACATTTGTGTGGTGAGGGGACCAGAAAGCACAGCACTGACACAGCACTCACTCTGCACAGCTCAATGTAAAACCAGAATATAACCATAAAGCAAAGACAGCTCCCCTTCACCTCCAGTTTCTAACACTGACACATTCTCAGCCTGCCCACAGCCCCCACCCCAGAGCAGCACAGGGAACAGCCACAGGAAATGCTGGAGCACATTTCCCCTCCAACACGCTGGGGAGAAAGGGACAGTTCTCAGATTTGGGAGGTTTCACCAATCAGGCATTCCACGACAGAAAGCAAACTTCAGTTTGTGGGTAGGAATTTCTTGGGTTCCACTCTAGGAACAGGTTTTGGGGAAGCAAAATTGAAAACTTCAACCTCGTGAGGATGCAAAACAACTGAAACTTCAAAACTGAAACTTCACCCTCCAGTGAGGATGGCACTGACAAGGGAAGGTTTTCTGTGTTCTCACCACCTTTGTATCACTGCTGGCTGGGATTTCAGAAACCTGATTAGCAAGTCCCACACATGCCTCACTAAATCCTGCTGTCAGCAATGGGTGGAAAAGAGCACTTGCTCTAAGAAAACTCCACTCCACTCTGGGGCTTTCTTTAATTTATTTAATAGAGTAATAAATCCAACCCTTAAACAACATGCAGACATTCTTTTAACTCCTCAGTTTATGAGAGTCTTCACATTCTGGATTTGCCTCTAAATGAGCAGTCTGATGGCCAGATTATGCAGAGGGTGATGCCAGCAGTGCTGAAGAGCAGCTGAACATGACACTGGCAGCAGACAGCAGCACCATAGGCACTCATTTCACTAATATGGGAACTAATTTCATATTATCAACACTCATGAAACCCACACTACCCTACTCTAGATCCACTTCACAAATTAGCTTAATTACCCACTACCTCTAACAGGACTGCCTGAGATTCCACATAAGCAATGACAACAGGAACAGCAACTCCCCTTCAAAAGCACCGGTGACTTCTCAGCATTTTTTTCATGCCTTGAAGTGCAGCCCTCAAGCCCACAGACACACCTGGTCCTTCTCCAGGGTGAGGATCTGATAGCCCGTTGTCCTGCTGCAGATCATCTTCCCGCTGCAGTCGAACGAGGCCAGGCGCAACCTGGGGGCACAAGGGCCAGAGCAGCTCAGCCTCCCCAGCTTCAGCTGCTCCCGAGGAGGCAGGGTGGGGAACACGCTGTGCCAGAGCCAGCAGGGCTGGCAGCAGGGAGGGGGCTGAGCCCAGCACCTGAAGGCGATGCTGCGGCGGGGCTGCAGGCTGACGGAGCCGCTGCACGGCTGGTTCAGCGTGTTGCGCTTGAAGATGATGTAGCGGTTGGTGTAGGTCACCAGCAGGTCCAGGCCAAAGTTAAAGCCAGTCCAGCGCCAGCAGTACTGCAGGACACAGGGGACACACACACAGGGGACACACACACAGAGGGTGGGCTGTGACACGCAGCAGGAGCGCCACCCCAGCTCCGAGGGGTCACTCCTGAGCTGCACCGGGGGTTCAGGGATCCCTGCCAGCACCTGCCTGGGACACAGAACTTGGTGGGGACAAATGGACACTGCAGGAGACTGTGTGACAGCAGCTGAGGGTCAGCTGCCTCCCAGAGAGGCAGGACACACGTCACAGCAGTGGGTATCAAATACCAGCACTGGGTAATGGGGCAGATCTGTGAGCCCCAGCCATGCCCGGAGCACTCCTTGGGTTATGTGACCTCAATGGGAAAAATGAATGTTCTCAGTTCATTTCACAAGACCTGTTACCTAAAGGCACCAAGGGGCCCTGGCTCTGAATGTTACACATTTTATCTACAGAACTTCCTTCTCCAGCTAATAAGTGATCAGAGCTCTATTTAACTGCCTGCACTAACAGTTTTCCCAGACTCGCAGCACAAGAGCACAATGAAACTCCAGTTCCTTGCTCCTTGCAGAGACATAACTTCCATCTCTCTGGGGAGAAAAAAATGGTATCTTTCTGCATGACATCTTTTGATGCAGTTTGCCAGTGAGGACCTAGATGATTTGGAAATGCCTGACTTGCCTCAGCCATGCCAGCCCTGCAGTTTGCCACGTGCCACACTTACATCACCATCCTTGGCCAGTTTGCGACCACACCTCATGCTGTTTCCTTCCAGTTCCTCCTTATTGATTTCTTGAGGCCTGAAATAAACCCAAACCAGCATCTTTAAGGAGACTTCAACAGCTTTGTATGATACCTTAATGTGGGGAAGACGAATGGACTGGGGTAAGCTTGTCTGACCACACAATGATGGAATACCCTGAGCTGGAAGGGACCCACAACTGACCCTTCTTTGATCCCAGCCTTGTAAAAACCCAAGTGTTTTTTAAACACAGCAGGCTGACTTCTCAGACACAACCAGAGACAAGTGCTGGGACACAGCTGCAGGGCTCTGTACAACAGCAGTGCTATGGAGCAGCAGCCACGAGACACTGGGAGAGGTTTCTCAAGGGGCTGGTTATGCAACTTGACTAAAAAAAATCCACTTCCCCTCAGTGCTCATAAAAAAACCAACTTCCCCTCAGTGCTCAAGAAATGAGAGCTCCTGAGATGCAGAGCCCTTGGCTGTGCCATCCCACACCAAGATCAGCTCCTCTCACCCAACACTTGCCCTGAGCCCAGCACGTAGAACAGCCTTGCAGAGCCAGCACGAGGGAGATCAGCCCTGATTTTCCACAGTTGTGTCACTCACTTTGCTTCACTCACCATGACAGCATTAACCCAACACCCACTGCCAGAAAGCGTCCAAGTTACAGCAGGCTGAGAGCTGGCAGTGAACTTTATTAATCCCAGTGACATCAATCCCCACAGGCTCCACTGCAAACCCACAGGACCCAGCAGTGCCCTCCAAGCCAGAAGAGATGCAGCCTCTGTTCTCCTCCTGCTGCTCACTCCACAGCAACTCACAGCTAAATCTTTCATAAGCTCAGCCCAGGTCTCTTCTCTCGTGTCTGTAAAACCCAATCCTGGGAGGTGAAGTGTTCAAAGAACAGGTTATGCATACAACTCATCACACTTCAACAAATTCACCCAGGAACCTCCCGTGTGCTTTTCCACATCTTCCAGCTGAACTGGTTCTGTGGCTGACCTAAATGCAGTAATGGCGATAAGGGATTTATTTCTGTTTAATTAGTGACAAATTTCACAAACATTAGTCCATAATGCTCAGACTGACATTAACATTCCCCTCTCCATCTCTCGAGCAGCCTCAGACAATGCAGAACTTCAGCTTGAACCACTTCCACCAGCTGCCACACAGGGAACAGTGGAGCCATTCTGCCTCCTTCTTGCACACTGCCAAAGAGACTGCTAAGAGCAGAAGTGATTCCAGTCCCAGACTTGAAAGATCTGTCTGGCTTCAGCCACAAAACACATGTTTAATTTAAAAAAAAAGTGATCCACTTTAACACAAGTAAACCCTGAGCAGCTACAGTTCAAAGCCACAAACTCCACTGCTATTGCTAAAAAATTCTCCAATTCTGAAGAGTGAATAAGACGTTTAATCCTTTTAAATGCAAACTCAAAGCAGAAAGGAAACGCTTTCTTCTCCTCTCTCTGCAGCCACATCACAGTTTCCAGGCAGTGCCATTTCCATGCTGGCAGTGCTGGAAGAAGCAGGTGCAATTATGCCCTGCACCAGGTGGGATATGGAAATAGAGCCTTACTTCAGCTCAGAGGAGTCACATTCATGTCTTGCTCTGATTCCTAAGTCTGCCTGCTTACCCCTGAGGGAAAACATGTGTTTGATGCTGACACGGGCAGTAGGTGTGAGAGGAAGAGCAGCAGAGCTGGATAAACCATGGGCTTATAAAACCTGAATTCTTTTCCTGCAGCTACACGTTGGTCAAATGGCCAAAACATTTGCACTAACACAAAGGAACAGCTGCATGTCTGCCCTTCGGAGGCTCAGACCTTTGCTTTCCACTGTCTTAAAAGAAATAAGCAACTGATACTGCAAAAGAGAAAACTAGACAAGCAAGAAAAATGTGGAAAAATACTCTGCCCATTCCAAAAGCCACTGAAATCCTCAGCTGCAGCTGAATTTTGAAATTGCTCTTTTCCAAGCTGGATGACTCCCATCATCTTCACTCTGTGGGAACTCCCCTTTCCAGAAGCATGTGTATGCAGTGGCTGACAATTCAAATGCTCCCACTGCACTCAACTACCAAAACACATCAAAATTAGCAAATACTGCATCTGGTGACTCACTTCCCTGTGAACCCTCTTTCCCCATGAGCCAGGAGGTGACACTGCTGCTCTCAGACACAGCCACAGCAGCACTGCAAAGCCTTCCCACGACAGCAGCATCACAAACAGGGCACAGCCACCCAAAATTCACCTGCAGGAGCTGAATGTGAGAGCCACAATTCTGCACCTTGCCTCCGCCACTTCCCAAAGCACTGCTGCTAAGAGAACAGCTTTCTAAAGATCTTGGCTATTCTTCAGACCAGAGTTTGGGGCTTTTTGAAGCTCCTGTTACAACCCAACACGTCCCTGCCCACAGTGTCACCTGCTGGGTGACAGGACAAAGGAGCAAGTCAGCCTGCTGGGTTTGGGGAGGTAACAGGCATTCTGCAGCTGCCTGACTTGGCATTTTTTTCTCCTCAAAGCACTCTAGGAGCCAGCAGAGAAGACAAAGACAGGACCAACTCCCCCAGCTATATTTTGCCATAGTTTTGGTGTTAAATCCAGGACCTGGCTCACTGCAGCATGGCCAAGAGCAAGCAGAAGCAAGAGGAACAGTCTGATGGCCAAAGCATCCTTAAAATGGCAGGCTCAGAAATCCCCCTTTCACAGCCTCAGCACAGATTTCCAGGTGAAGGGCTGGTGAGAAGCATTAACCCACGTGAAGGAAAGCACAGAACTCATGTCCCCCACCCAGCATTTCCCTCTGGTCCCATCAGATCAGTTTTCCAGAGCTCTGCTTGTTGAGGGAGGGGAGACCAGCCAGCCCAGGGGAACTGAGAACTCCACAGAGATCAAGAGTTCAAAAGCACTGAAGTGTGCTTCCCCCCTCCTTTTAATGTAAACTCCAAAATAATTCATGTCAGAATTTCTATGAGAGGAAGGTTTCTAATTTAAGAGAGAAATAAAGCCTGAAATATACCTACCCAATATCATTGTCTTGTTCTGCTCTGAGCATGGCAAACCACTGCTGTTTGTAAACAGAGGACAGCCATTCTAAAATTAAAAAAAAAAAAAAAAAAAGCTTGGTGTTGTCTTTGGAGCTGGGAATGGGGATGGTCATATACATTCTAAATAAAAATAAAATCACATAGAAATAATAAAGTTACACTTATGAACTGAACAAGTGTATGCACCCCACTCCCTTGAACTCCCTGTGCTCTCCAGCTCCCAGCCCCAAGCACAGGGGAAAGGATAAACACCCACAGCTAACAGCAGCCACTCCAGACTGTGCTCGTCTCCTCAAACACCCACTGCTGCCACAAGTGATGCAACTCCACATGTTTTCTCAGCACACACAGCTCTGCTCAGCCAAGGAGCTTGTTAACAAGCTCTGGGGAGAAGGTGCTGTGCTCTGAACCCCCAGGGGAACCCTACGTAAGCTAAAGAAGAAGAAAACACAACCAAGGGATAAAAGAAAACAGCGACTTAACACAAATATGGTAAAACAAACACAAGTTGTACCCTGCTAAGAATAAACATAAATCATGTCTTCCTTGGAGAACACACAAAGATTTTACTGGCTGTGTTAATTTAATGTTGCAACCAAGAGATAAAACAGAACAAAACTCAGTAGTTTGTCAGGCAGTTACACAAAAGGGATCCCAACATCACAGGGTGTAAGAAGTTCTTAGTCAAGATAACAAATGGGGCAAGGGGGCAAGGTCAGAAATGAGAACCACCTCTGGGAAATGGGCTGGGTGAGAGAACAGGGAGAGCCAATGTGACTAAAACCAATCCAGGAAGCTGCTGAGTGGGACAGAAGGGAGGAGAGGCCAGATCATGGATGGAAAACTTTAAACCAGCCTTTGTCCCACTGACTCTAGAGTGAAAGTACAGACTGTGATAGGAGCAAACTGGGCATCAACCAAAGTACAGCTGAAAATAAAAAATGAATTAAGGAAACCTACACAGGCAAGGAACAGAGAATAGATGTGCTAGAAGAGAAGGAAGAAATACCAGGAGGGAGAGCATCTTCTCTATTTGTGTATTGCAGGTATCTATTTCCTACCTCACATTTCAGCTGCAGCTCATCTGCTGATTTATGAAGAGGGAAAGTACAGCTGAGGACAAGTTCACAAGCCACCAATAAAACAGAACAACAAACACTGCTCACACAGACACATTACGGATTCCTGTCTCTTGCACCTTTTCTGCACAAATATCAGACTGCTGAGAACTCCTAACACAGAATTTCAGTTCTCCCCTCCAGGACCCACACACCAGAGTATAAAAATAAAAAAATAATCACAGTACTACTTTCAACCACTCAGTGTGATTTGCTTCTCTACCTCTTCGAGAACAATTTCACCTGGAATAATCTTCCAGCAGAGCACAAACTACCCAGCAAAGGCCCTGCCTGCAGCCTCTCAGGTACAGAGCATCCCCTCAAATACTGAATGCTGGCAGCCAGTGCTCCAAAGTGCAGCCCGGGAGTTATCTCAACCTCCTTGTAAATGAAGAGCAAAATTCTGATCTTAACACAGCTCGTGGCTGCACGCTGGCATGAGCAGATCACAGGGGCAGGCAAGCACCAAACTGTGACAGCACTTCCCAGCACACAGATCCTCCTGCATGCAGCACGTGCCCTGTGCCCCCTTTCCCTGTCACCACAGGCCTTTTGTCCCCTTTCCCTGTCACCACAGTGCCACCCTGTGTTCCCTTCCCTTACATCACAGGCCCTGTATCCCCTTTCCCTGTAACCACATGCCCTGTGTTCCCTCTCCCTGTCACCACAGTGCCACCCTGTGTTCCCTTTTCCCTGTCACCACAGTGCCACCCAACTGCCCAGTGCTCCTGACCCCTCCCCAGCTCTGTCCCTCCTGGGACATGCCCAGCCCCTCCCTGTCTCTCCTGGGCTGAAGAAGCTGAAGCAGGAGTGGAGGAGAGGGCCCAGCTGTGCCCAGCCCTCCCTCCCTCACTCACCTGAGGGCAGCAGGGCATCCCTCTCCACGATCCTGGCCGAGGCCAGGTCACTGATGATGTACTGCAGCCTCAGGTGAGCGAACACGGGCACGAAGGCGCTGCCCTGCGCCGACTCCAGGAAGGCAACGTCGCCCCCAAACTCTGCAACACAGCACCCACACTGTGGTTGGCCTCCCCAAACCCTTCCCACACCCTGTTTATACTGCAGGTTTTACTTATTGGTAAGAGAAAGTTATTACTGGTGTTTAATGGCCTTGATTTTATGATGGTTATTGAATGGCTTTTGCCATTAAAATGGAGAAATTATTGGTGTTCAAAGCCCAAGCCAAGGGCTGGGCAGCTCCTCCTACCTCTCCTGCGCTCAGCAAACCAGGCATCAGCTTCAGTCAGCACCTGCTTGAAAGACCCATTCCAAGAAGGCACGAGCTGAAGGAACATCCACTGGGCAAAACAAATAAATTCTAGTGAGTCAGCTGAAGTTTCAGGTAAGAATCTGCATGTTAATAAGAGACATTTCCAGAGTACATTCATTTCTATAAAAGTTCTGCTATTCTATTAAATACTTCCAGTCAATCCTACAAAGGTTCACTGCACTGAGCCCCAGGCAAGTACCTTTTTGAGAGCAGTGTACACATCCATCTCCACCTGCAGCACAAACAGGTTGGAGGAGCTGATCAGCTGCTTCATGAGGTTTATGCTGGAAAAAATCAATTGTAATGGGTCAGTGAGACACAAAAGAGAAAAAGGAGAAGGGGAGGCAGGGAACAAGCAACCAGCAATAGCCAGAAAGTGATCTGCAGTGGGCTCCAGCCTTGGGCAGGGACTGTCCTTCATCCCTGCCAGGGAAGTGCAGCCCCAGTACCTGAGCTCCTTGAAGAGTCCAACACTCTGGTGAGTCATCAGATTGTTCAAGAGCCACTCAAGGCACCTGCAAGGAAAGCAAGGAGTTAGGACCTCTGCTCGCTCCTTCCCTGTGTCAACATTGCTGCAACAGCTGCTCCCTCAGTAAATTTGCACACAACACTAAACTGGGTGGGATTGTGGATCTGCAGGAGGGCAGAAGGGTTCTGCAGAAGGAGCTGGACAGACTCAATCGATTCAGATTAGGCACTTGATTTTTTTTCCCTGTTTGGGTGGTCAGGCATTGGAATAGATTCACACCTCCACCCTGAAGGTGTGAATCTGGCTCTGGATTATGTGGTTTAGTGGTTTCAGTGGAAGTGCTGGGTGGGTGCTTGGACTGGATGATCTTATAGGTCTCTTCCAACTTTGATGTTCTAAGATCCTATTCAAAAAATACTGAAACAATTAACCTGGTCATTATGCTACTGCGTGTAAATTTGCTGTTAATTGGCAATGTCCAAAGCAGCTTGGAGACAGTAATTCTTACTTTTTCTTCACGGAGTCCAGCCCATATGTCCCTGCAGAATTGTAATAACCACACACAGTTTGGGCAGTGATGGTTTCCTTCATTGTTTCACCACATTGCTGGATTAAGCCATCCTGCAGGGAGGAAAAAACACAGACATTCTGAGTGTTCAGTTCCCAACAGGAAATGTCAGACACTGTGCTGTTCACACAGATTTTCATGCCTGAGCCATCCCCTAAGTCCCACAGTGACTGGTGCTATGCTGTTCAAACCATTCAAACCACCACTCCTCAGAAACACAGACGTTCCTAAAGAACATTTCCCATGAAAGCAAAGGGTACTGAATGCCTTCAGGGCAGAGCAAGCGAGCTACAAAACCTATTTAATCTACTTGTAGATATCACTCACAAATCACTTAATCTCACACCTCAACCTTAGTCACAGCATTTTTCAATAAACCCCCTGCTTGGTGTTTGGCTTTTTCCCCAGTTAGCCTGAAAAGCTGATTCATTCCTCTGGGTGAAAAAGGCCGCGCGGGCGAGGATCCCCTGAACCGCTGTGCTCCTTTCAGGCAAAGACAGAAGGAACGGCGTTATTTCTGACTCACCAGCTGCAGCATGCAGGCTGCTGCCAGCAGCGCCACAACGCGGCTGGGGTTGATCAGCACATCGTCTCTGTAGAGCGAGCCAAAGGCCACCTGCAGGGCTGCAGAGGGAACGCGAGTCAGAGAGAGGCACCAAACACAACTTAAACACCACCCTAAAGTCCCTAAACACAACCAAAGCCCTCGCTGCACACTCACAACTCACAACCAAGCCCCTCACTGCACACTCACAACTCACAACCAAACCCCTCACTGCACACTCACAACTCACAACCAAGCCCCTTACTGCACACTCACAACTCACAACCAATCCCCTTACTGCACACTCACAACTCACAACCAAAGC
>JAWWEY010000079.1:317382-359175 GCA_035582745.1 Loriotus luctuosus
CCAAAGCCCTCGCTGCACACTCACAACTCACAACCAAGCCCCTCACTGCACACTCACAACTCACAACCAAAGCCCTCGCTGCACACTCACAACTCACAACCAAAGCCCTCGCTGCACACTCACAACTCACAACCAAGCCCCTCACTGCACTCTCTGTGTCTCAGTGCTGGTTCTTTATCTAGAACTGACCAGACAGAAAACACAACACAGGGCAGTAACCAATCCATTACTGAGCTCCCAGGATTTAAATAAACTCTTCAGTACCCGTGAGAGTTAAAAAACTGCACAAAGAGAAGCTGAACCTCATGAGCCTTCTCTGAACATCACCAGGTTTAACTCAAGCTCTCCCTTCAGGGTTTTGTTAAAATAAAAGGCTCCCACTTACCTTCCACATCAATATTTTGATCAGGAATCTCCAGCTCTATGACATTCATGCTGGATTCTTTCCAAGAGCCACTGAACATACTGGAAAAGTAGCCTGACTGTATGAAGGAAGAGAGAAAAAGAACTCAACTAAGAGATTTCATCCCACTTAAAAGTGCCAAAAGCAGCACCAAACACAGTTAATATTTACCTTTATGCAGAACAAAATATATTAAGGGAGCTTACACAAGCTAAAACATTCTGACAGACTCGAGGGGCTGACTGTAGCTGCTGTTTCTGACACTCAAAATGCCTACAGGAAAGTTGTGCTACGTGTGTCACCAGAGTAAGGAAAGAGTTTGAAAAGGCCAGAAAAGCTACACAAGCTCTTTTTCCCACAAACCACATCACCAGTGGGGACAGAATTAGTCCAAAAACTAAGTCCTTAAGGTTACTGGCAAACAACAAATCCTGCAGGCATTAGGGAATGCCAGTTAGGGGTGGAAAAAAGAAAAAAAAAAGGCATGCAAGACATACAAATTACTGTACAAGGCTGCAGCCTCATACCAAGGACACAGACACACACACCATTTATGGCAATATACCTTTTATTATTAAGTGAAAAGCACATAAAACTAGAATTTGAGGTTTCCATCCAAAGGAAGGGAAAGATAATGCTCTACTAGGGTTCCTGATTTTCCTTCCCAGCAGCAGATGTGCCCTTTATGAGATGCTATCAATGAAGTTTACCTGAGAGATCAAAAAAATAAAGTCTATTTGTACGGCACCACATTCCCTGACCTGTTCCCTCAGCATTTCAGCTCAGGGCAGCAAGTAACACAAAACTCAATTTTTATTTCATTGGATCAGGTCAGTATTTTTGTACCCTTGCTGTATCCCTAACTCTGAAACCTACAACATGTTCCTATCCAAGACAGGGCCTCATTCATCTCTGTCCCCCTCACGAGGCTGCCTCAGCTTTGCCACAGAGATCACCTCCCCAGTTTCATAAGGATTGGGCATTTTTGTAACAGCACCATGAGAAAGAAATGCCCCATTTCTCAGAGCTGCTGTGACCAGCACCTGACTGTCCTTCCTGGAACCTGAGGCAGTGCCTGGGGAGAGCAGGGGAGCAGAAACAGCCAGGCTGACTCTGCTTGGGGGCACACGATGGCATTAAGAGTCATTTACATGGAGTTATTCCTGACCTCCAACTCCACTTTACCTCCAGTAACACAACTGCAATGCAGGGGTGTGCCTGGAACAGAACCTGCCTGAGGACAATGGTCAACTGCCCCCAAAGCTCATGTCCCAAAAACACTGCTCCTACAAGGGCTTACAGACAAGGTCACAACTTTCAAATCTGACACTGCAACAGCCACAAAAAACCCCAGACTTGGCTTTTGCTGTCACTTGTTGCACCAGAGAAAATGCAGCCAGGTGTGGAGCACCTCCCTGTGCCACCGTGTCCCACCCCTGCTCTGGCTCCCACTGCAGCTGACACACAGGTGCCCTCCTGTCCAGGTACAGCACCTGAGGGCTTCACACCAACCCCTGCCAAGGGCAGAACCCCTGAAAGACACGGGCACAAGTGAATTTGGTGTTTGAGGGCACAGCCAGGGCTCCTCCCTGCTGCTGCTGCCACAGCAGGGGTGACACAGCACAGACAGCGAAGCCACCAGCACCTCTGTGCTCCCACAACACAGACACAAAGGACTGCAGCTCAACACGAGCCCAACAGGAAATGTTTGTGGAAACAGCATCCTTTTTGGGCTATGCACTAGGGCTTATTGCTTTTCAGAGTTCCTGAGAAAACGTTCCTCCTGCAGCAGCAGGGATGCTCCAAGGAACCCTTCTGTGAAGGCTGGTAACAATCACCTAACACCTGCAGACACCCAGCAGCAGCAATTTCCCTGCAGGTCCCTGCACACGAGCCCAGGGACAGTAAAACTGAGCTGGGGCACCACAAACCCCTTCTGGAATCCCTGCTTTGCCCTGCAAGAACATTCACATCACAGGAGTCTCTCAGCCACTTGTTCAGCAAACAAGAACATGCTCTCAGCACATCAAAGACAACTGTCAGGACTGTTTTCACAGACAATGCACCAAGATCAGGAATAAAATAAATTAAACAACATAATTAAGCGATATGAGAAGCAAAAAATTTTTGAAATATGAACCTACAGCTCTGCTTCCCAACAGGAACTCCTATTGCTAACAGGAGCTGGTTAACTGTTAACATCTACCAAAAGAGTTAAAGTCCTAAATATAAATTGGAAAAAAAAAAAAGAAAGATCACCAGTCATACTTCAGAGTTCTCAGATTCTCAGACATCCTTTTATTAAAAACACACTTCCTACTGGGAGTTCGAAAGGAGCCACTTACCTGACACAAATAAATCTTGTGCAAGTTCCACTCCTCTCCCAGAGCACAAATTTTGATATCACTGTTCTCCCCATTCAAAAACAGAGTCTGATAAATATACTTCGACGTGCTTTTCAATTTTTTCCTAGTAAAAACAAAACAGCAGACCACGCACAGTGAGACACACCCCTCGAGACTCTCCCGTTACAGTGGCAACAGTCGCTCCCAAGCGCTCGGGGGGTTGGTCCTGCCCAGCCCGGCCCCGCTGCCGTGTCCCCCGTGCCGGCACCGGTGCCCCGTGCCCGCCGGGGCCTTCCCCCGACCCGGGGAGCCCCACGAGGCCTCACCCCGACGGGCTCCGAGAGGAGGCCGGGCCGGGCCCTGCGGTGTCCCCCGAGAGCTGCGCCCCGGCCCGGCATCCCCTCGGCCCGGCCCCGCATCCCCTCAGCCCAGGCCCGCATCGCCCCGGGCCCCCTCTGCCCGGCCCCGTCCCTCAGACCTGCGGCCCCGGAGGTGCAGCAGCCGCTCCTCCCGCTCGGCCTCGCCGTCGCTGTCGCTGTCGCCGGTTCCCTCGGCCCCGCCGCGCTTCCTCTTGCCGCCCTTGCCCGCGGCCGCCGCCTCGCCCCGCGGCAGCCCGGCCTTCCGCCGCAGCACGCGGCTGCCCAGCGAGCCCATGGCCGCTCCGCCGCCTCATGGGGCCGGAGCGGAGCGGGGCCGGAGCGGCGGCGGCGCCTCAGCAGCCCCGGCCGGCGGCGGCCGCGGCCCCGCAGCTCCGCGCCTGCGCGGGCGGGCCCGGCCGGGCCGCGGTGACGCGGGCGGGCGCTTTTCCTGCGCCGCGAGCGGTGGCAGCGAGACTGCCTCGCCAGGATTGTACTTAATGGTCTAAATTGAATTGTGCGTTGCTTTTCTTAATCATAATTTTCTTAATCATCACCTATATACAGATATATAGATATATAGATGATATATAGATATATAGATGTATGTATATATATATACACATAACCTATATATATCTATATATAGGTGATGATCAAGAGACATATATATAAAGAAATATTAAGACATAAATTAGGAAATATATATATTTCTTTTATATATTAATATATATATAATATATTTATTATATATTTATATATTATATATAGTAGATATTTAAGAATAAAGATATATATATATATATATATATATATATATATAGTGCTTTATTCTTAAATTACTCCTAGCCAGCGTTTAGCAAAATTCCCATAAGCTGCTTTAGTAGAAAGCTTGGGAAACTTACCGAAACTTACTGAAACTTACTAAAACATAAACAAACTCTGATGTACTTCAATGAACAAAGCTTGGAAGAGAAATGTATTGTTGACGTTGGACACCTGGAGTGTAGAATGTATGAATGACAAGGACAATTTCCAGAAACCAGAACACACCATGGCGACAGGAAATACAGAAACAAATTCTTTATTCATTTTCAAACACACTGAAACCCAACCAGACCCAAGGCACTGAAACCCACCCTAGGCAGCACCTCTGCAGCTGCTGTGCTGTGCTGTGCTGGGCTTTTCCCCTCAGAACTGGATAAAGCTTGCCTCCTCTGCTGGCAAAACTCAGGAATGTCTCTCCAATGGCAGCCCAGAGAACGAGAAAGAAAATTATTTTATTGGAGGCCACAGAGGCATCTCCTAATCCAGCCTGTTTTAGAGGAAAATGAGGGATGGAATTGGGGTGTAGCCACCTCAGTGTGGGAGCTGTGACAATGCAGCCTCAGGCTGATCCTTCAGAACAGGATTATTCACCAGCAGTAAAAGATAAATTGCTAAGCCAAAGCTGTGACACGGTACAGTCAGTGTGGGGAGATGTGGGCAGGTGTCCCAGGCAGGCCTGGGGATCACCTCAGGGACATCTGGGGACATGTCCCAGGAAAATCTGGGGAATTGCCCCAGCACCAGGCTGGTGAGGTGGGGTTTTGGGGACAGGTCATTCCATAAAAGGCACCACTCCAATGGCATCACTTTATCCAGAGCAGGATTTATAATACAACCCTGCTATAATTACATATACTCCCATGATCCAGTATGATTATTTACACTCCCATGATCCAGCAGACTGACCAAAAACACAGGGCTGCTCTAACCAGGGCAGAAAAAGTTTTTCTCATGTCACCAGTGACAATTCCCTACTTACAGGCAACATATACACACAGCACAGCCAGCTGTTAATGCTCCACACTAACAGAGGCAAGTTAATATGTAAACGTGTTTGTATTTTAGATATTTGGTTTCTTTGTGTTTTAATTCTACTGAAAAACTGGAGCAAACCCATGTTCTGCAGTCTCCATGTACCAATGAGGTTGGCTTTCCCCTGTGCAGCCTCTCGCTCTCAGGTTTGCTTTAGTTGATGCATTTTGCTGGTGAGCACAACAGCAGAGGGGCAGCTGCTCAGGAAACAACTTTTATACCTTTGGTTACAGCATTCTGTGTAAGTTGGGCTTCACCAGCCCAGTTAGTAGGCAAAAGGGTGTTCCAAGCATAAAAGTGTATCAAAAGGGTCAACCAGAATGGCCACTACCTAACCAGAACATGAACTAACCTAAGTCAATAATCAGAATAATTAATAAGGCATTTGGGAAAAAAAAAATAAAGAAAGAAATCTTTATCATGATTGGGCTCGATGATCTTAAAGGTCTTTTCCAACCTAAACCATTCTATGACCAGCTGCTTTCCATCACCCAGCAGGTTCCCCAGGCCTCCTTTAATCCTCCCCACCACACAGCCTGAGCAGAACCTTCCTG
Source organism: Loriotus luctuosus (assembly GCA_035582745.1). Taxonomy (NCBI): domain Eukaryota; kingdom Metazoa; phylum Chordata; class Aves; order Passeriformes; family Thraupidae; genus Loriotus; species Loriotus luctuosus. The sequence continues at coordinate 322,901 of JAWWEY010000079.1, forward strand.
TAGTCCCCTGAGCAGTCTCCCTAGAGAGAGCAGAAAAAAGGAACACCATTAGTTTTGCAGCTCCATGGAAAGCAGGATTCCTTTCAGCATCAATGACTTATTGCAGTGTTTGTATCCTCTTTGACAACTTAATAACTAAGAACATTCAGGAAAGTTTTCAGTACATAAATGAAAAGTCTCCTTAATTCCCCTCCTCTAAAATACCCAGATGATGTTTTGAGGGTCTCCTTGGTGCTGCTTAGCAAAGCCAGGTGTGTGTAAGACTCTGAGCTCACCTTGATGAAGGAGTGGAGTGATTTTCCATACATGGCCAGGAACTCCCTCCTGATGTAGAGCATGTCTATCTCAGCACGGGACACCATCACCCGGATCAGCGTGCTGTCATCAGTGCCCAGGCCCTGAGGGGACACAACAGCAGCTGGGGACACACAGGGACAGGCACTGAGCCTTGGCCTTCCCTGCAATCCACTCCTGACAAGACCATTTTTGCATTAATGCAGGCATGCATTACCAGCTCTGAGCTTCCTGAGGGAAAGAGCTCCACAAAAAACCTCTGAGCTTCCTGAAGGAAAAGAGCTCCACAAAAAATCTCTGAGCTTCCTGAAGGAAAAGAGCTCGACAGAAAACCTCTGAGCTTCCTAGAGGGAAAGAGCTCCACAGAAAACCTCTGAGCTTCCTAAAGGGAAAGAGCTCCACAGAAAACCTCTGAGCTTCCTAAAGGGAAAGAGCTCCACAGAAAACCTCGGACTTCCTTCTTTTTTTCCCCCCAATTAACACAGTTTCTTTTTCTCTAATTGCTGTCATGCTATTGACTCAAGCATGGAGAGGCAGGGGGGGAAGTAGCAAAATCTCCTTACCTTCATGGATTTGTACAATCTTTCAGCAAAATAAGCAGGTTTATTCCTCATGCACTTTACTGGAAGGGAGACAAGAACAAGATCATTAAAACCAATAAACACTGAAGGATAAATTCTTCCAAACCCTTCCAGCACTTTCTCAGTGCAGACATTTATTCTGTAAAAATGCATCTCAGCAAGCACAGTGCAGACATCCAGAGTCAGTGACCTGCTGTCAATTGATGTCTCCACATCCACTGCACAGAAATAAAATGTTTTTAAGGCCTTAAAACTTCCACACAGCAAATGCCATCTGCCAAAGCATCCCTTGGCAGAGAAATATAAAGCACAGAGCCTTTTTACCAGGTCTTTGCATCTGCAAAGATTAAAACACTGTGGCTTGGAAAACAGTGAAAAAGAATGTGCCTCCTGAAGCTGTGCAAACAGCCAGGGCAAGAGACAGTGTCTTTAATTATTTAAGTAGTTTGTAGACAAAGATTAAAAGCAGGGAACTCACCCACAGCTAACAAAGCATCCTCAAGGTCTCCTGACATCTCGGATTTAATGCTGTCTGTGATGTCCTTATTAGCAATCACTCTGTACACATCAAAAACTAGGAGGAAGAGTTGGATAAAAGAGCCAAGTGAGCTGCTTCAGTGTGTACCCCCTGAGGATCACTTTGCAAGATCAAGCTCCTCATAGCCTGTACAAACACTGCACCATTACCATGACATTGTCAGCTAAATCAGGGCTGCCCCTCGGAAATAATTCATTTTAATTATCAGCTGTCTTGCTAATTAGCCTACCACTGCTGCAAGGATTTTCCAGAACTGCTGTTTAATGCAGACAGTTTCCATGCTTAGCTGTGTCCCATGGGAGTCACACTTCATTATCTCCAATTCACAGGCTAGAGGAAGTTGTATGGGTGTTATACTGAACTCCCAGTTTGAATCAACTGGCCCTGAGAATATCTGTTGTCTCAGGAAGGGATCACAACCAGTTAATGAACAAGTAAAAAGCTCCTACAAAAGTACTTTTTACCCTACAAAAGGGTAAAAACCCAGACACCAGAGAGGTCCTACCTCTGAGCAGGTGGCACCTGTTCCTTGTGCACAGGATGGACATGAACTGCACCTCATCTGTTCCCCATTTCTTCTCCCCAGCTTCATACAGGGCCTGCAAGACATGAACAAAGTGGGGTTAACTGAGAACATCAGGTGTGTATAATGAGATTTTTACTTCATAGAACCATTGGGGCTGGAAAAGCCCTCTGAGGTCATTGAGTTCACCAGCAACTCACGTCCCCAAGTGCCACATTCACATGGCTGGGGAATCCCCTCAGGGATGGGGACTCCACCCCTGCCCTGGACAGCCTGTGCCAGAGCTGGACAACTCTTCTGGGGGAAAAATATTTCCTAATATCCAATCAAGTCTTCACCCAGGGCACTGCTGACTAGCACAACTTCAGGTTTACTCATCTACCTTGAGAAAAAGAGGTCTATAAACAGCAGGGATTCACCACACATCACACATACAAACCCAGACAGTTCTTGCCAGGAAGCAAATTGCTACACACCTGAGCATCTTGTTGAGCAAGGGCCTCATCCACAAATGTTCCCTCATCTCTGTTGCCCTGCAGTAATACAAGGATGAAAAACTCATTTCAACAGAGCAACTAATGGAAGTCCTGCAAAATCCTCATTTAAAACCAGTTACTGGAGATGTATAATGGGATTCTTGAGTAATGGGTTACAAATAAAGCAAAACATGATTCAGATGTGATTTGTTCTTTCTTTTGAAACAGCAGCCATCCACTTTATTAAAAAGAGCATATGGCATTAAGGCATGGCAGAGTGAGGCTGCTCTCCCTGCAGAAGCTGGGGTGAAGTGCTGGCAAGGTGGAATGCAAGGGAAGTGAAACAGCAGCCAGCCTGAAGCACCTCTGCGGGAAATGGATTTATAGAAAATTCTCAAAGCCTGGCAGAAGGCTCACAAAGCGTGACCTGTATGCAAACTTTGAGCTAAGAAATGAGTGAGGGATGTCCAGCAGATGCTCACCCCTGTTACTGCCCCGTCCCGGACTCACCGTGGCGAGGGACACGAGGACCCTGCGGAACATGGAGGATGTGTCAGAGACAATGTCGTCCTCCAGGGTGGAGCCGTACTCTGCCAGAACACACACACAGCACATCTGTTACTAACAGCTCACAGAATACAGGATTTGCTGACTGGGAAGGGACCCACAAGCATCCCCAAGTCCAGCTCCTGGGCCTGAATAGAACATCCCCAGGAGTCCCACCATGTGCCCAGGAACATTGTACAAACACTCCTCGAGCTCCATCAGGATTGCTGCTGGGACCACTGTTCTAGGCAGCCTGTTCCAGTGCTCAGCCACCCTCTGGGTAAGGAAGTTATTTCTAACATCCTAAACTGTCCCCAGGATTTTAATTGCCTCAGCAGTGCAGCACAGGGGGACAGGCATGTCCTGCTGGCCACACTGTGACTAGGACAAGCCAGGATGCCCTTGCCCTTCCTGGCTTGCATCACAGCAATCCAGCCATCATATGGAGTGGTGCAGGGCAAAATGCAGAAGCACAGCCAGGATAAAACTGGCAAAAGATCCACCATGGGCAGACCTCCAGCTGACAGACATAACCACCCCACCCCACTACACCAACTGAATTTCTGGGTGTAATTCTAGTCCTTGGTGCTGACAGACCCTTGTCCTGCCTCTCCACACACCCCTGCACACACAGAGGTGGCTTCTGAGGCAGTGAGGAATTGCAGAGTGTGCTACATACGGAGTTTGTAGTTCTCATTGATGTGCCGAATCTCGGCGTTGGTGCGAGAAGCCAGGATTTCAATCAGGCAGCCTTCATCTGTCCCTGCTCCCTAGGGAATCACAGAGACAAGACTGTGACAGCCAGGACTCTTGTTTATTAGGTATGGCTTAATAAGAAATTAATAATTATTATACAATTATGCCATTGCATACTGAATTGACCATAAGTCATGCAACACAAAAAAGGATTTCCAAACCTTTAGAGCCCTCCTCAGTTCATGCATGTCATACATGATGGTAGGAGTCATCAAACCAATGATCACCCTTTCAAAATTCCCACTCAGCTCAGACTTCAAGTCATCAATCAAATCCTAGAAATCAGAAAGAGAGGAAAGGAGAAAAAGACACGGCCTTTGAGAAGAGGAAGAACTCATTCAATATTTTTTTGGGGGAACAGTTACTCTGAAGTAAACAAGAACAAAAAAATTTGGCCACGGAAAGCTTGTGCTCAGTGCCAATCATGCTCTTGCAGAGACTGGGATGTTCTTCACATTTCACCCGAGTGGTACAACCCAAAAAGTCCTCATCTCCCAATGAGAGGCACAGGCACTGATCTCTGAAGAGCACCTACCCTGCCAATAGTGCTTTTATAGGTGATCAGAACTTGCTGACGCTGGGAAACGTTCAGTTTGGTCAAGGTCTCAATGATGGCATCTTCATCTGTGCCTGGAAGGAGCCAAAGAAAACCAGTCAAGCTGCTTGTAGCAGAACCAGAGGCCTGCTCTGTCCTTGCCCAGGGTGTGCCATTGGCCACACAACCTTACACACATCCTTGCACAACCTGGGTCTCATGTGCGTGAGTGCCTCGGCCCAGCAGCGCCACACCACAGACAGAGAAAACAAAACCTTGACTAAAGACGTTTTTATGGCCAAGACTTGGATTTCCACTGGGGTTCAAGTTCCCTCCAGTGCCCTCACAAGGCATTGAGGTGATGCAAATAGCTGAACTTCCCCTCCAAAAAACCACCAGTAAAAACCTTCCCAACCGGCAGAGCTAAAAAAGAAGGTTTAACAGTGGAGGGTGATAACTTACCAAGTCCCTTCATGGCCTTCCTTAGTGCTTGTGCTTCTTGCTCAGCACTGAAAGCTGAGACACCCTTGACTGTTGCCTAAAACCAAAGGAGAGGAGTTAAGAAAAGTAGTCACAGAGTGAGACATTTACAGAATAGAGCTGAATTAAAAAAAAAGACAATTCAAAAGATGCAATCATCTCTTTTGGAAAGCGACAGCAAGTAAAGTCTATCCTCTAAACATGAGTGATTTTATACCAGGTTCCATCCATTCCAAAAATGAAATGGTTTGTTCCAGAAGGACTTCCCAGCCACATAAGAAATAAGCTACAGGGACTCAACTGAAAGGAGAAAATATCTTAATGTGGCTGCCCATGCAGTATCTGTTTTCCAGCTAAATAAGGGCACACTGCCAGACATCTCTGTTCAGTCCAGCTTCTTCGCAGCAGTTTTCCATGTCAATCATAGAAGAAGCCGTTCCCAGCAAAGCCCCATTCCTGACTTCTCTAAGAGCAGTCAAGGACCATCATTTTGTTAAATAACACACCTGGAAGTGCAGTGTTTCACCCCAAATAGTGATTCACAAACAGGTTTCTCCTGCCTCTGGTCTAATGCAATTTCTGGGGAAATAGACTTTTCTTGCTAAGCCCTTCATGCTCCCAAGAAAATCAACAGTGGTACAAGTACCACTTAACATTCAATGGGCAGAAATGTGTTTCCCTGTCCCTGGAAGTGTTCCAGGCCTGGCTGGATGGGGCTTGGAGCAGCATGGGACAGTGGGAGGTGTCCCTGCCCATGGCTGGAGATGGAACTGGATGATGTTTAAAGTTCCTTTCAATCCAAACCATTCCAAGATTCTATAATAACAACCATAGAAATGGCTGCCTTGTAGGCTCAGCCTGGAAAGAATAATATGCCTGGGAAGCTTATCTGGAGAAATTAATGTTCTTTGAATTATTTGAATATCTGATCTGGTTTTCCATTAACTCCCCAAAGGCAAAAGCCTGTATGTGTGGGTCATTCTCCTCTACAATGAGGAAGCAGAAAGAAGTGATAAATTCACCCCCTTGAAGGGACAGACAGGGACAGTGTTCTTCCTGCTGTGTCCTTATCTGAGCTCCACTCCCCACGTTTATCAAGTCAGAGCAAAGGCTTGGCACAGCCTGGCACAGCAAACACACTCACTCACCATCCTGCTCAGATCTGGTCAATCTGTTATTGTCTGTGTCCAGGGCACTGACAGCTGTAATAATAAAACACAGGGAGTGTTAATTTTCTAGCAAATTATTAATAGAATACACCTTCCCTCGAAGGTTAATGGGGCTGGTTAAATAACCATCAAATTCTTTGAGGAATAAAGCAGGACTGAGCAGCCCAAGTGAACGCCCAGGGCAGCTTCCCAGAGTGTCCAGCCCTGCTTGGTGCTGGGCAAAGGCTGGATCACACAGCACAGGGCCAGGGCCAGGCTGGGAGGCATGTGCTGGACACACAGGTGATTGGCACTGCTAATTTAATGATTCTTCTCTATTGCCTCTATTAGTGCTGAGTTTGCTTCCTTTCATCTGATCATAAATTCCAGTGATCATAGTACAACCTAGACCTCAGAAAAGTCATCTTTGCTCTTTTCTAATCTTTCTACAGAAGTAAAAAGCCAATTTTATTTGCTTTAGTCAGATACGAAATGAAGGCTCCAAATTTCACTGCTGTTTTTGTGAGGGAGCTGGTCTGTACACAGAAGCAGGAATATCAGACAGGCTGGTTGAGCAAGTCAATTAGAGGGCAAAAGAAAGGTCAGTGGCAAGGGAAAGGGAAGCAGGGAAATTCTGAGCTGGCAGAAGGAAACCAAACCATGAGGAGAGGCTGCACGTACTGCACTCAGAGAGAATCCTCTGGCAACATCCATTAACAGCAGAAATACCACACTGAATATTGATTGCAAGACTCTGATTTCTTCATTCTGGGAACACCACTGGGAATTGAAAGAGCAGAGGCCTGGAAAGGCAGCAATGCAAAGCCACTGCTCAGTCTGCAAGTGCTGGTTTGCTCCTGGTGCATTTCTGTGTGAGAATGAGCACTGGGGTTACAGGTGGGAGAGCCCAGCCAGGCTGTCTGGCAGTGGCCCCTGTAACCCTTTCACAGCTGAAGGGGTCTGCAGGGACTGCTCATGCTGGGGCTTTAGATGAATGAAACTCTCCTAAGCCACCCTTTGGCAAGCAGAGAGAGAGGGAATTGCTCAGCAGATTTGCCAGTGCTCAGCAGCTTAACACAATTCCTGGTGTGCAGCTCAGTCAGGGAAAAACAGCTCCAGGACAGGAACAATACTTCACTCTGTGTTTTGAAGAATTAAACTGTGCATGCAAGAGTCAGCCAGCCAGTGCTATGGTCCTGATGTTATTTGCTTCAGCCCAGAATAAAGCCTGGTACAATAAAGCTGGCAGAGAACAAGCTGAAAACACTGTGCCCAGGTGACAGAGTGCAAGTGTAGGAGGCATCCCTACCATTACTCGATTTTTTTCCCATGGATGATCTTTCCCTGGTAGGCTTTATCAACTAAACAGCCAGTTTTAAGTCCATATCAAACATCCTCTAAAATCTGAATAAACCTGATTTATCAGGAAAGTGCTGACACTATCACATGTGCTGGCCAGTTCAAGCTTAGGCTTGCACACAGTCAGGTTTTCCTGGCTATGCTCAGAGCACACACACAGGAACCACCAAGTAAAGTTCCAACAGCTTAAGAGGATATAAACACAGGGCTTTCCCCCCCCAGTTTGAGCTCTCAGCGTTGCCAGTCCTCCACCTCGGGTCTGGATGGAAACCCACTGCTTTGCGACCCTTTTCCTCGCGAGACAAACCCTGGACCTGTCCGACGAGTTCCTTTATTGGGTGCACGTTTACCCGAACACAACCCACACCCAGCGGCGGATCAGCTTTTCCAGAGCTCGGTCACTGCCAGCGGTTGCCGGTGTGCGGGATGAGCCGTGCCCGGGCTGGGGCTGTGCCCGGGCTGGGGCTGTGCCCGGGCTGGGGCCGGGGCTCGCCGCAGGGCCTGACCCCGAGTCCGCAGCTCCGGAGAGGATCTGCCACGAGCCCCGGGACGGCTGAGGTATCCCAGCGCCTCCCACACAATGACCTTTATCTGGCCACTGCCCTCAGAAGGAATAAAAACATGATTCTTACAGCTTTGTACGCCTCATTCACCAGTGCGCGCCCCTGCCATGCCCTCGGCGCTCCAGCCGCCAGGACGTGCCAGCCCTGGCACCAAACAGGAACCAAAACCCGCACTCCCTGTGCCCGGGGAAGGTCAGCCCTTCCTGCATCCCAAACTGCCCCCTGTCCTTGCTCAGCCCAGTCCGGGCTGTCCCAGCCCCGCTGGCACCGCTGGCATCGCCCCGCCCGGGGCTGCCGCCCCCGCAGCGCCCTCAGTGCCCGCTGGAGAGCGGGATTGGCACCTTCCCAGGCACCGCCAGCCGTGCAGCCCCGTCCCCATGCCGAGGGGGACGCTTGGCACTCACCTGCTGTCCCTGCGGGTCCCTGGCACAGACAGAGAGAGCTGTGGTGGCTGTCCCGGGTGGCGAAGTCCCCGCCCTGGCGACACGCAGCAGTGACGTGAGGGAGCTCCAGCCCTGCCCTGCCCATCCCTGAGCGCTTGGTTGTGATCCAGAGCAGGGAGAAGCTCCCGGGGAGCCTCACTCGCATTGCACGTTTGGGATTAACCCCAAACTGCCCATCCCTGAGCGCTTGGTTGTGATCCAGAGCAGGGAGAAGCTCCCGGGGAGCCTCACTCGCACTGCACGTTTGGGATATGAACCCCAAACTGTCCATCCCTGAGCGCTTGGTTGTGATCCAGAGCAGGGAGAAGCTCCCGGGAAGCCTCACTCGCACTGCACGTTTGGGATATGAACCCCAAACTGCACTTTAGGGGTTACACGGAGGGCTGGCAGGTTGGGACGGCATTCCCTGTAAAAGTCCCTGGAGCAGAGGGGCTCTGGTCTCTCACTCCTGCCTGCAGCAGGGCACAGCCGAGGGGGGAGCGAGGGGAACGGCGGCGTGGGGCACACGGGCAGCAAAACCCTGGAGCGATAAGTCCTGTTCCTCCCCCGGTGTTGTTTGTGGGGGTTTCTGATCTGTATCGTGCCTCCTGTGCTCCCACAGCACCTCTCTGGCTCTTCAGCATCCTCACCCCTTGTCTAAGAACTCTGCACTGCAAACAGCCATGACTTCAGTTAGGATGGTTCTTTGCATAACAATTATTCATTGTGCCCCAGTAAATGGCAGTGCCCTCAAGCCAAAACCCTTCAGGCAAAGGGACTACAGTTTTACCCTTCCAGGGTTAGCCATGGACATGATCACAAGGCTGACAGAGGGAAATCAGCCTTGCAATAGAGGTATCTTGTCTTCAAGTGTTTGTCCTCAGCACCTTTGGTCTCCTCTGATGCCAAACGTGCTGTTGTTATCATGGGTAAGCCAAGCCTCTGTTTTTTCCAGCTCATAGGACAGCTCTGTCTCATCCCTGTGCCTCTTTGCCCATGCTCCTTTGCTGGAAGGGACCTAAATTTAGCAGCCTGGATGTGGGCAGGCTGTGCCTCAGTGAGCATGTCTGTGTGGGTTATTTATTACAGCTCCTGCTGCAGCTCAGCTCCCAAAACAGATCCACAGCACCTACTGCTGATGCAAGGGGATGCACCAGGGGAACAGAAAAACCAGGTTCAAGCCTCAAGCCCCTTCCTTTTGCACTGCAGAGCCTCTTTCCTTGCAGAATCTGGCACTTGACCCTGACCAGGACTCAGTGTGGCCCAGCCCATGTAAACTGTTGCTAAGGAGAAACTTTTCTCTTTCCTACATCTGTGAAAGTTTCCATTCTCAGCCCTTCTTCTCACGTCAGCAGTCCCTGCTTTGGGCCCATTTTAATCCCCCAGCAGAATTGCTGTGTTTCTCCATCTTACATTGCCAGGGATTTTTTTAGCCTGTGTATTTTCACCCTTCTGTTTGCTTCCCAGTCTCTTCAGCCCTCAGGACTGGAAGGCCCTGTCACTGCAATCACTGGTATATGCAATAGTAATTATTTAATACCATAAGTTATTAATTTTCTTTGCAAATCAGTTAAATATTGCACCAATCCTCTCATTCGTTATTTTCACAATTTAACCTTCTCTTTCCCCCCGGCAGAGGCACCAAGTAGGAGGAATACTTGAAGATACAAAGTGTTTGTGTGGACGTTTTTGGCCACCTGGAATTAGTCATGTATTCCATTCAGCAGCCAGATCCTGACACATCACACAGCCAAGTTCCCTGTAATCATGGCTGGTTATGGGTGCTGGCTCCAAAGCCATCTGATTCAGTCACGAATATTTGGATCAGAAAGGAAAACAAAAAGGCACAAAAGCTTCTGAGCATGCTGAGAGTTGTCTGAGCTTCTCTGGAAGGTGGATAGAATGACAGGGGGTTTAAGGAACCCTGTTGTACCTTGCTCCAGGAGCTGCTCCCTCCAGGAAGGCGAAGGGTTGTTGCTGTATTTTCCTAGACAAGGTTCAGGTGACAAAGCTTTGTCTCTCCAGGGGTCCTTTGTGCAGGGTCTGCTCAACTTTCAGCTTTGTCTTCATCTCTGAAAGGATGGAAAGGCTATGGTTATTCTCCAGTACCTCCAGCTGAAGGATATCACTGGCTGGCATAGCTTTGCTGTCCTTGCATCAAAAGAGGGACAGCAGGGGACAAGCCCACAGTCCCTCTCGGTGCAGTGACAGAGCACGTTGCTCTTCTGTTCACAGATACTTCATCTGTCCTGTCAATTATTTTAACCACCCTTGGTTTGAAGCTCTCGACCCCCCAGACTTTACTCAGTTACACACATGCTCTCTATTCCCATTCCATCCTGCTGTTCTCCCACCTACAAAAGACCTAATGAAAAGCAAAGGTCACAGAAAAACAGGGAGGGCAGTGTGCATTAAGTAAATAACTTGGGCTCAAGCAGCAGCCCTTAGGTAGGGGTATTTCTTCAGGCCCACAATGAGAGGAGAACTGAACCTGTAGAAAATGGCAGCATTTGTTTTTGCCTGTAGGACCTGACCTTTTAAATTTGCATCTCAGTGAGCAAAGGAGCCTTGTGCTAGGAGGAGAGATTTTCAGTGTGCCCTTTCATCAGCAGGTACCTGCCTTCAGCTCCAGAGGAGCAGCCTCACCTCACTCACTGAGCTCCAAATTCTGGCACTAATGAAGTCACCCACCAAGGGAGGCTCAGAATCTGGCCCTTTGAGGATTAAGCTGGTGATTTTAGGAGGTTCACAAGGGAAGTGCTCATTTTCATACCTGAGCACTGGCAGTTTGCAAGCAGCCCTGAAAACGGGGTTATTTCAGGGTTGCACAAGTGCTGTGGGAGTGTGTTGGATGCCGTAGCTCAGTCAGTGTTGTCTCCATAGCAGCAGTACCCGAAGGTAGGGTGGAGGCTGAAAACCAGCCCTTGCCTTCCCAAAGCACTGAGTTCTGTGTGCTTTTAAGAGGGTAAATTCTCATTCCATGTATTAATATCACGATAGTCCCAAAGTGAACTGCAGTTGTTACGGCTCACTGCAGACATCCAGGGGCACTTCTGACCCTTAGAGCCAGGGTGTGTCCTTACCTGCTGTTCAGCACTGTGCAAGGTGAAACAGCCACAAGTCTGAGGTGTTTTGGGAAGAGGTGTTTTGGGGAAGGCCTTAGGAAGAGGCAGCCTGGAGCTGTTGATCCATGATTGGAATAGAGCCCTTTTAACACAAAGAGAGGAAGGAAGATGAAACACTCCCAGACCTAGGTAAGCAGTGCTTATTTGAGTGGGAAAACTGAACTGTTCCAACTCACATAAGAAACTGGAGTGTTCTTAACTCTTCATAACCACTAGAAACACTGCTTGTGCACTCAGCATTATCAGGGGAATGCACAGCACTCTCCCTTTTAGCAATCCAGGCAGGATTTAGAACCCTGAGCACAGCATACCAGCACTGCTATGCAAGTCAAAGGCTCTCTGGGTAGATTACATAAACATAAATGTCACACAAGGCCAAGAAGGAACTGGGGAGCAGAACTGATTTGAGAAAACTCCTGTAAGCCAAGATGCCTTTAAAACAAGAGACCACTTGGACACGGGGGGAGCCCACCTGGCTGAGACAATGAGCTGTAAGGGGAGACAGCGATGAGCACTGCAAGGATCAGACAGCCAGGAGTCGAATTCCCTTTCAAGTGTTCTTCAATCAGCAGGTTCTCAAGGTGGGGATGCTCGTGTTCTGCAGGCACAGGAGGGGATCCCAGCCCTCTCACAGCTCCTCACGCTGGCAGCTCGAGCAGCATCTCGGCGGTGGGGGGCTCTCCACACTGCTGTCCCCCAGCATATGCTGTGCTGACACTGCCTGGGAGATGCCCACCACTCTGCCTTTCTCCCACTGAGAAACTGAAGGCTGCACTTGGCCACGGGCCCAGTCTGCTGTTTTCTGTTAATCCCTAAAGCTATAAACAGCAGGGAGTGCAAGCAGTCCGGGCACTCGGTGGTCTGAGGGCTTCGCTGCTGCCTGTGGCCCAAAGGGGAGCAGGAGTCAGCAAAACCCTCCAGAGAGGGAGGGGGCTTAACGAATGTTTACTTTAATTAGCATATATATCGTTCTGAAGAGGAAATGAGTAGCTTTCACTTTTTCTTCTTAATTAATATCTGCCTCCACGTAGTTTAATCTCACTTAGCTGCTCTGTAATTTGGCCATGACCCAGCTCTAGGGGATGGAAACAGAGCCATGACTGCCCAGCTCAGGATGACTTTTCCTGACCCTGCACTTAAACAGAAGTGAGCAAAGGGTGTGGGCAGACCCGGGTGAGGTAGTTTGGGGCAGAAGGAGCCCCAACAGGATCCTGACACTGGAAACACAGCAGATAAATCCCTTCTCAGGGAGAACCCAGCCTGCAACTTCCCTCAGTGTAGCAGCAGCTGCTTTAAGGGACAGAGTGGAGCTGTGGTGCCAAGTCATGCTCCCTGACAAGCAGGGCTGTGTCCCACCAGTGCTCCATCATCCCCCTCACAGGGAACAATTCCTTCCTTATAGCTAATCTGAATATCCCGTCCCTTACTTTTTACTATCACTGTGTAAAAAGGGCTATCCCAACATCCTTATCAACATAAGCATCACCGCCTGATCAAGACCTCATTATTATGCGGTGAATTCAGGAAAACGTGACCATGGCTGTGTTTCCCCTGGCCGGTGAAGTGCCAGCGAGCACAGGAAACTGCGCCAGCTCTGCTCTCCGCTGCCGCTCCCCGAGCTCTCCAGAAGGGGCCAGTGTGCCCTCGCCTTTCGGGGCCGCAGGAAACCTGCCCAGGCCTGTGTTTTTATTTAGAAAATGCTGAGCTGTCTGGAAAGTTTGATGAAGAGGGATGCAGCTGTATTAATGTGCTTCTTCCTGGGGATTTGAATGCATTTTCTGAGCAGTGCAGGAGGAGCAGGGATCAGGCAGACAAAGTGCAGGGAAGCAGCTCTGCTGACCACACTCGGATATTTTAAACCTCGCGTCATGGGATTTCAGCAGCTTCAAATTCAGTGTTTAGGATTGAGTGCATTAGTCAGAGGTTCCTCTCTGCAGCACGGCAAGCCTGGGAGCGCTCTGGAGTCGCTGTGACACGGGAGAAGCAGCAGGCCCTGGGTGTGCTGTGGCCACGGATCAGCTTTTTCACTTGGAGCTCTCAGGCTCAGTTCCCTCTGATCCCTGTGAAGGTCACTGGGATTGCAGCAGCCGAGCCCGGTGCCTTCTGGAATAAAGAACATCCTCAGCGTCTGCAGCCGGGGACGGCTCCGGCTGTGCTTTTGCTCCCCAAAATGGTCATGGGTGGGGTCTGTGTGCCGTGGGCTGAGCATCAGAGCCCCCAGCCGTGCGTGGGTCTGACACTGCCTGCACTGCACTGCAGGTACGGTTAAAAAAAGCCCTGGAGGAGCCAGGGAGGAGGCTCAGCAGTGCATCTGCAGCTCTCTGCATGCAGTGGCTTTTATCTTCTTTACTTGGAAATGACTCATTTCCCTGTACTGTACAGAGATGCCCAATTTCCTTGGAAATGGTTCAGTTCTGCAGAGTCCCCAGAAATCCCCAGTGACGGGGCCCAATTTTTGCACTGGGTGTTTTACCTGTCTTGAGAGATGCCTGGGGATTTTCACAGGTTAGAGAAATTTTAAAATAATTTAAAATAATGGACAGAAGCAACTGAGACTTTACTCAGTTCATATTTATTCTGAAGTGAGCCTTCTCTACTGAGCGCTGGCAGTTAATTCATCACAGAGCCCCAGAGCACAGCCAAGCATGTTTCATGCAGATTGAAGGCTGCAAATGAAAAAGGACTGTTTGCACACGTGTGCTGCCTGCCTGGCTGCAATCACTGCAGCTCCAGCTGCGGGGACTTGGGCTGTACTTGGAAATGAGGGGCAGCCAGGAGCCACCCTACAAATTATGGCTGACTGAAGGTGGTCAGAGGAGGACTCTGGGGTCTGCAGGGTGGGCTTGTGGGCCCATACCTTTAAGACCTGCTGAGGATGAGGATGGTGGAAGAGGTGTAGCATTATCCACAGTGAAGAGGCACAGTGGCTCAGCAGAAAAACAACTGTAGTGACGTGCTGTCAGATCTGTGTACTGCTAAATGTTACCACCAGCAATTTTACCTGCCTATTCTCAGAGCCATATTCATCTTAAAAGCCTTCAAACACTGAGAGGAAAAACCCAATTAGACCCATTTACAACAGGCTGATCCAATCTCCCTGGCATTGCTGGAAGCCCAAAGCCAGGCCCAGGGCTGTGTGAAGGATAAACATTTTTGTCACCCCAAAGCAAGCAGGCCTGGCCTACCCTGGGGACAGGAGCTGGAGCAGGATGGCTGTAGTTATTATCATAACACAGGAAATAATACTCACTGGGAAAATGGGACCATGCTTTGGTTTCCTCTTCCATCCCAGTCATAGGGGAGGAAGGAGAGTGGTGCTGTTGTGGAGGTATTCATTTGGCAGCCAAGTGCTGCTTGGGTTTTGTATTCTGGGGCTTTATTCTGGAAAAAACAATTTTTGCCATTTTAATATTTCCCTCTGCCTTTTGAAATCCAGCCTTCAATAGTGCATGAGAAGTTGGCTGCTCTGGATACCATAAGCTGGGAAAATCTCCTGATTTCTGAGGAAAAAATGCTGAGAAGAACCCAAAGTGCATTTAAAGTAAGTTTCCCAAGATCTAAGCTAAACTAAACCTTTCCAAAGCCTGCCCCATGGCTTTGGGCTCTGGAGGAGCTGCAGTGCCCCTGAGGAGCATCTTGCCAGGCAGGAAGGAGGAGGAAACTGTAATTTAACAGCAAATCCAAGGCACAGGTTTTACAAAACCAGCTACCAGGTGTAAAACACTAAAGATATTTTAAGGTCTTGGGATATCTCTGCTTTCAGGATTTTTTCTTAGGCTCTCAAAGCAGGCGCTAGCAGGGCCCGTGTGAAGATAAACCTCGTGCTTCAGGTTAATCCCAAGATATCACAGCAGTGGCCTTTTATTATTACATCACAACACCATCGACTTTAGCGCATTACTTCAAAGATAAACGTAAATACCCGTCGCCATGCAAAGCCCGAATGTGGGCCGTGGTTCCTCACGGGCAGGATTTCTGCACTCATGCCTCAGGGCGAGGAGGACACAGAGCCCCCGGGCCCCCTCCGCTGTCCCTGGGGCGGTCTCCGGTCCCGGCCGGTCTGAGGGGCGACCCCGGCCCGGGCGCTCCGCCACAGCCACGGCCCCGCGCCACAGCGCCCCCTGCCGGCCGAAGCCGCGCGGCATGCCGGGACTCCGCCGGCCACGGGGAACTACCGCCCCCAGCGTGCCGCGCGCGGCGCCGCCATCCCGCCGAGCCCCCTCTCCCCCTGGTGCCGCACCGTGGGGCGCTCCGAGGGCTGCGGGACGGGACATCCCGGGACGCGACATCCCGGGACAGGGCGGAGCGGGACGGGACGGGACAGCCCGGGGCGGCGGGGCCGGGCCCTGCAGCCGGCGGAGGCGCGGGGGCGGTGCTCCCGACGGCAGCCGGGACTTCCTGTGACGGCCCATTTCCTGGTCGGATGGGGCCGGCGGGGGGCTTCGGCGGCGGGGTCGGTCCCTGTCCCTGACGGGCTCGGTGGTCGCCGGTGACGCCGCCAGGCAGCGATGCGGGCCCCGGGCCCTGCCGGCAGCCGGCCCCCGCCGTGACCCGCTGGGGCTGCGCAGGCCGGCCCCGCGGGGCGCATGGAGGCACCCGCCGCCCTCTGCGAGGTACCGGGCAGGGTCCCTGCGGGCCGGGGCTCGCGGCAGGGCCCGCGGGGGTAACGCCGCAGGCCCGTTATCCCCGCTGCTTTTGCAGGTGTGACTCCCCGGGGGACAACGCGGCTCGGCCCCGCCAGGCCAGCGGCCCCGGGCCCCCCTCAGCGGCCGCGGCAGGAGCCGGGAGGGCTCGGCACCGACACCGGCATCGCCCCGTGGCCGGCACTGCCGCCTCCTGAGACATGAAGAAGTTCTTCGACTCTCGCCGGGAGCAGGGCGGCTCCGGGCCCGGGGCGGGCAGCAGCGGCGGCGGCGGCGGCAGCAGCGGCCCGGGCAGCGGCTACATCGGCCGGGTCTTCAGCATCGGCCGGCACCAGGTCACCGTGGACGAGGTGCTGGCGGAAGGTAAGGTCCCGGTGCCGTTCCGAGCGCTCCGTGGGTGCTGCTTTTCCTCCCCAAGCTGGAAGGGAGGCCTTGGGCTGTCCCGGGCACCCAGCCTGCTCCTTGACCCCCAGATTCCTGAATATTTCATTGTCCTTGGCAGAATTGCAGTCCAGTGGTGTCTGTAAGCTGATGTGTCTGGTCTTCCCTTCTGTAAATCCAGCGTGGATTTGGCAGAGTTAGTTTTTTTTTTTTAATGCTTTAGAAATTGCGGGATTTTCAGAAGTTAATTGTTTCCCACTTCTCCCCAACTGGGAGTTAAAAAAAACAAAAGAAACACCCAAACCAAAATTGTCAAATATTTTGGTGCAGAACGATGTGCTGTAAATAAAGAAAGCCGTGTCCTTCACTCTTAAACTTTCTTCAGCTGTTACCTCTTTTCCCACCTCAAGCAGAGAGGATTAAAACACTGGAGTAAATTCCTTGTAGCTGTGTTATGCACATAGGTAGGCTGAGCAGGACTGGCTGTGACCTGGGATGAGGGATTTCTCTGTGTGTGGGATGTCTGCAAGGCAAAGTGGTGATCCCAATTGCCTTTTTTATTTTTTTTCCCCCCAAATAAAACATTTAGAGACCTAAGAACGAATCCTGGGGGGTTACAGAACTCGTGACGTGTGCAGGCCTTGCAGTGCAGCAAGCTGCTGGTGGCATTTGTTTAATTGTAACCAGCTCTGCTGCCTGAACTATCATTTTACATTTCATTTGTTGGGGCTGTAAGGAACCTCCTGAATGGCTCTGCCTGGTAACCTTAGCCTCGACCTTCAGAGAGATATTGGCCTCTTTAGACCTGCTCCTGGTCCCTCCTGCGCAGCATCCTGGGCAGATTTAGTCCAAACTGTTTTGTTTTGATGGCGAGGCAGAGGAGAGCTGCTGGGAGAGAGCTGAGTGGGAGGACCTGTGCTGGCTTTTACAGAAAGAGCCCTAAAATGGAAAAGGGACTCTGTGTACGCTGCCTGTGTTCAGATTTGTAAGAATTCACCACGGTGTACAAGAAAATAGGTCTGTGCCTGTATTTCAGACTTGGTTTCTGATGTATTCTGCTGAGAGGAGCACCAAAACCAGGCTTTTACCTAGCAACTGTAGTGATTTTTTTTCCCCTTGAAATTTGCAGTATAGGTTTGCTTGGGCTGGTATTTCCAAGGCCCTTTTGGCCCTGGAAGCTGAGGACCTGCATGAGCTAAACTTGAGAAGCTGTCAGTCTCCCTTTAATGCAGGATGGCCTCATCCTGGTAACATGGGAAGGCAGAGGCTTTTTTTGCTGATGAGTAATGTGCTGGCAGGTTCTGCCCTGGGAAGAGAAGCCGTGTGTCACCGGGCTCTCCTGCTGCTGCAGAGGTGGAGGTGGGAGCACAGATTGCCTGGAGGGAAGAGCCTCCCTTCCCTGCCTCTCTGTCCTGGGGGAGCTGCTGGTTCTGGGGCCTTCTCCCTGCATCTCCTGGTTTCTGTCTGTGGGATGGAGCGTGGCCTGCAGCTCTGGGTTCCTTACATGCAGGCTGAGCACTGTGAAACTGAGGCAGAGGAGTTCTTCTGGTGAAAAGTGCTGCCCAAGTGTCTCCCTCCTGGTGAGACTCTGCTGTGGGCAGTGTGAAATCCTTCTGTGTGCAGAGTGGAGCCTCTGAGGGACATGAGCAAGGTGCTGTGTTGGTTTGCAGGTTGTTTTGTTGGTTTTTGTGCTGGGGAGCAGTGTGGCTCTGGGTGTGCTGGTAAACAGCCTTTTCTCCCTGACTCAGCTGGAGACCTGGGGAGCTCGTGGGCAGCCCAGTCCCTGCACTCCTGACGTCTGAAACTCGGCTGGAAAACCTCTCTGTAGCTGCAGTGGTGTTTCAGCAGTGCTGAAGAGGCAGCTCCTGGCTATTTCTGCTGAAAGGAAAAGTCCCCTGGGAAGCACTTTGTAGGAGGAGTATCCTGTCTGGGAAGGAAGGACCTCTCATCCCAATTGCTTTAGGAGGGAGTGGGGAGGGCTGTGTTTAGGTGCAGCCTGTGAAACATGAAAAAAAAATGAGCTGTAAAAGTGCCTTAAAAGAGAGAACCAGTGAAGTGATGATGGAGGAGACTTGAGTTGAACCAGAAGTTTTGGAATGGAAGTGTTGGGATTTGGCTGTGCCTGGTCACCCTGAATTCTGCTGAGCAACCCTGCTGGTGAGGAGTGTGCCCTGGCTGCAGCACTGCCCGTGCCAGGTGCCAAATGGCTCCGTGTGCCTCTGGGCTCTGGTGTAGGTCCCCCAAAATACCTCCTGGTAAACCTGCAGGGTTTAACTCCTCCACCCCTGAGAAATAGTTCTGTCTGGATACTTGCCTGCCTGGGCAGGGAGGAACATCCCCTCCTTTTGGAAGGAAGGAGATGGGAATAATGCAGAAGGAATTTGAGGGGTTGGTTGTGGTGTCAGGATATGGTGAATCAGTGGGTTTTTTACAAACAGAATGTTGCAATAGGTGATTCCTACTTGGGTCCTTGTAGCTCTCCTGCTCTAATCCATATAATAGCACAAATAAGCTCTTGAACAATGCCCCCCAAAGTTTGCACAAGGATTATCTGTGGTGGGAGGGCAGTGCTGCTGGCCCTGGTTTAAAGTCACACAGTGCCCCAGTATGGGCTGAGGGGTGTTGTGACTGCTTTTGGGCTGAGTGGTGTTTCACAGAGCTGAAGTGAACGCCCAGGAGCTCTTGCAGTCTGGGGCTGAGTCAGGCTGCTGTCTTGCTGTTTTCTTTCTGAAAATAAACCAAAACAGCATTGTACCAAATCAGATACTGCTCTTTGTTTCGGCCTGTGTGTAGGGGAAAAACCAAAACGACAGAACCCCACGCCAGAGCCCCATGCTGGAGCTCTGGGGAGGTTGGTGTCCCTCTGAGGGGGATCCAAGCAGCAGGAACATCGAGAAGGATGTTACCATAAATGAGGAATTTGTTGAGAAGTTTGGGAGAGGTGTGTGGCAAAGTACCACAAGGCACAGGTGAGCTAAACCAGGCTGGGGGTTGCCCCAGTGTCCCATTTTTGAGGGCCTCTGTGTTTTGTGTGACTCTACTCCCAGTGTTATGAGGGAGTGCTGAGCTGACCCGAGGTGTGTAAACATTGATGGGGCACCTGTTTGAGCAGGGGTTTGTTTGTCTTGCTCTGCTTCTAGCAAAAAATACAGTTTCTGCAGGCCTGTGAAAAGTTACTTTTAAAAGGAGTTGTACTTTTTTGAAGGTCTTTTCCCCTTCAAGTGTCTAAGGGGTTCAGGTTTAAAGCAAACCCCATCTGAGGAACGTTTTGCAGATTTATGTGATCCTCAACCCAATTTCAGTGTGGTTGGGTTCAAGACATTGCTTTGAAGTGTATTTTGTGAGTTACTGCTTTCCAGCTTCAGCCAAGGGCCAGCTGCTAATCACCTGACCAGGACATTTGGGTTAGGAATTAAACTGTTTCTCCTCTTGGAATGGGACATGTGATTCTTATTTTTTAATTTTTTCCCTGTTTCTTGTGGGGCAGAACATGTGCTCTGCCCTCTGCTCTGCCAGGTAGGATGTTTGATTCTGTGCTCCTGCATTCTGTTTTTCTGAGAGTAGAAGCCAGGGGAACTTGTGAAGAATCCCAAGGGAGTTCTTTGCTAAATGCTGAGGTATCCCAAGTGTTTTGGTGCTTCTAGCAGCACAGCTTTTGCTGGGACAGTGTGTGCTGTATGCTGAGATGTAATCAGGGAGGAAAAGCAGGTGTTAGTGGATTTAAGTGTGTAGGAGTGGCCTGGCCTGGCCTGTGGGCTTTGTGCAGCCTGTCACAGAAGGGGTCTGGGTTGTGCCTGTGGGGCTGGTTCCTTATGGAACAGCTGTGGCAGCTAAAAGCTGTTTTAAAGGCAGTTTTAGTTCTCTGCCCAGCCAGTCACCATCCCAGGAAGGAACTTCCATGTGAAACCAAGAGAGTTTCTGTTTCAGCACACCTGCAATGAAGCTGTCAGTATAAGAAAGCCTAGTTTTGGGGTTCTGGCTGGGGGTAGTGCATGGTTTAACTCCAGCTGGAGTCTTACAGAAGTGTTCTGGTAGTTTTAAAGGAACGGGCTGCTGACCTCTGGTTGCATGTGCATAATGTTTTATTGTGGCATGGGCCTTCTCCCCTCTGTGCAGGAGCTTGTCAGCAGCTCAAGGAGAGCAGGTGGGAAGTTACAAATGTGCTGAAGACAAGCTGGAATGCACTCTGGATTTAGCACTTCTTGCCTTCCAAGCTCACCCACCTGCATTAATCATGGCTAATAAGGGGTCAGCACTGGCTGGGTGCTCCACGCTTGTGTTGGGGCTGGGAGCTGCTTCCCTTGAAGGTGACTTTATTTGAGGGTAAGTGTTCTGGGCAGGCTGAGGCTGTGCCCGTTGGGAAGGCAGCGTGCCAGCTGCAGGGCTGGTGCTGCTTCTCTGGAAAGTCACAAGCAATTTGCCTTCTCTTGTGCTAAGTGTTTACTTGTGTTCTACATGTGGAAGGAGACAGGAAGTCTCTGAGGAGAACATGCCATAAGCAAAATTGGTTTATGGAGGAGTTATCTTCTGATAACAAGAGGTAACTGAGTAAGTTTCCCGGGAAGGGGTGCTGCCTTCCTTGCATGGGGGAAGCACAGGATGTCCTTGTGGTGGTATCATGCTGGAAACAAACCTCCTTGGATCAGATACTGGCTGCTGTACTTCTTGAGAGTAGGAACAATACTGACAGTGATTTACAAGCACAAGGAAAAGATTTGGAAAGGCTTAAGTGAGGCACTGCAAGGTAATTCTCATTTGTGGCTTTTTGTCATTATGGAAGCTTTCTCCTTTTGTAGGAGGGCCAGGAATTGCCACTAAATGAAATGAAGGTTATTGTTAGCTGCCCTCAGTGTGATGCAGCAGAGTGAAACAGAGGGGAGCTGCTGCAGCTCCTCTAATGCCAGGAGCTCTCACTACCCAGAGTATGTGAGCCCTGGCACAGCCTGTGGATGTGTCCTTCCACCCCTTTTAGGGCTGCTGGGAACTCAGATAGGGAGGTGAAGCAATGCAGAGCATGTGTGGCCAAGTCAGGAGTTGATCTCTGGCCTTCCAGATTGGGTGCTTTAATTGCAGTCTGTGTTTCCTCTCGAGTGCTGTGATTTCAGTGAAGCTCTTGGCACACGTGTGGTTTGGGTGTAAATTCACACTTGCTCTGTGGCAGAACCCCTGCTGACACCAGGACCCTGGGCCATGTGTTGCAGGATTGCATTAAAGACATTTTTGGAACAAGATGCTCATAGCATCTGGTTTGCTTCATGATTTTGCAGAAAGAAATTACGTACCAGTGACGGGTGATCTCATAGATTAAAAATAAAAAAAGCCATCAGCAGCTGAGTTCCCTGAGCAGGGATTTGCGTGTGCATCCCCTCACAGCTGAGCTGGAAGCTGCCTGGTGCTGTGATGAGGGCAGGTAGAGCTGATCTCCATTCACTGTTAGTCACACACCAGTTTCCCTTCCCATAGGCCTGTGGTAGGGGGCCCCAAAATGTGCCTGTGTGAACTTGGAGCAGTCTGACAAACTGTTCTCGAGGGTGTGAGAGCAAAATGCAGAATCTGCTGAGGCTCCCTAATTGCACAGCTGTTGTTCAGATATCATCTTAGCTTGTCTCTCCTTCTGCAAGCAAAATGATGCTTGCAGGGCTGATGTGTGCTTTGCTGCACAAATGGCAGCAGTGAAATAAACTCAGGCTTGTCTCAAAGGTGTGCAGAATGCTCCACGAGGACATGATGTGCCTGGTTCCTGTGGCTGTCACTGAGCATCAGTCTCTCTGCAAGGCACCAGAGCAAGCAGGAGGAGCCCGTGGGTTGGTGTGCTATACATGTTTTTGTGACTTTACTATCCCAGGTTCTATAGGGGGGCTATTCAGATGTTCATGAGAGGGATACAAAACATGGACTTCCAAAGCAGTTTGAAATTCTTAAAAGGAGCACAAGAAATCAGTGCTGATGTGAGAAGCATAGAAATGGAGACCTTGGCCTTCTGTGCCTTCTCTGCATGACCTACCTGCTAATTCAGTGTTACTTCAGTTACCTGTTGTGACCCTTTGGAGGATTAATGGCTTCTGACTTGGGCCATAAAGACCTCTCTGGCACTGAGCTGCTGCTTGTGAGGAGGGATCTGGATCGATGGGAAATGCTCCCTTATGGCCACAGGAAGGTTATTTGTGGCTGCTGCTGGCCCAGGGCTCTGCTCTAATGGCTCTTCATGACCTTTGGCAAGAAGTGTGTAACACCAGGGGTATGCAGATGGCTGGTGGCATGAGCAATACCCTGAGATTGTTAAAGAAAACACTCTGGGGTTGGAAGGATCTGTGACAGCACCTGTGTGTGTGCAGGGACTCAGTGCTGCCACACTTGCCTTTCCAGCCAGCTGATGAGATCCTGCTGTTCCTGTGTTTGTGGCTTTTATTGGTTGTGTTTGTGAGGAAATGAAGAAATGCATCACAGGGCCCTGATGTGTGGAGTGGCAAGGGCTGGAGGAGGGACAGTGTGGGAGAGAGGGCAGGACAGGCAGGTCACACTGTCCTGTCATCCTTGGGCACGAATTTCTGGGAAGAACAAACCTGCTGAATGTCAGAGCCTTTCTTTCAGCCTTTACCTGTTGCTTCTGAGTCAGCAGCTGTACTTGGATATGTGAACGTGAGTTTGCCCTGCTGTTTCTGTGCTGCATTACCAGCTGCAGTTTGAAGTGCTGAGCTGTTCTGCAGAACACAGAGGCTCTGGGTGTGAGGTGTGCCACAGCCTGTGCCTCTGTGCCACAAACTGTGCCTCTGTGCCACAAACTGTGCCTCTGTGCCACAAACTGTGCCTCTGTGCCTGTCCCCTCTCTGCAGAGCAGACACACAGATGGTGCCAGGGAGCCTTATCAAATTATTTCACAAATGAGAAGCTGAAGCCTGTGAAGATGAAGCCATTTGATAAGGGCTGTGTAGCAGAGCAGGGACAGTTCTTGTATTAAATGCAAATATAACTCCTTGCCTGGTGTTTTAATCACAGAGTCATTAATATTCATGTCACCATAGTAGCCAGGAACTTTTATCATGGACCAGGGCCCTGTGTCACATAATGCAAATACAGAACAAAGCCTGGCCCTGCTCCTGGGGATTCCTGGCCCTTCCCTTGGTACCAGAGCACACTGGTGTGCTGCTGCCTCTCTGCCTGTTCAGAGAGAGGGAGTGAGGAACAGGCAGCTGTGGTGGTTGGTACAGCTCATCGTGGGGTGAGAGCTGACACACAGGATCTTCTGGAGATCTGCTGTTATTCAGAGAGCACAGAAACACACAGACTCAGCCTTGCTCACCCAGCTTTCAGCAGCACATGTGACAGGATTCAATGTATTGGGCTTCTCTAAAAATTAAAATGATGCTAGTTTTGAAGGGGGACAGGTGGTTGTTTTCTGCCTTTTGCTGTTGTTTTAAACTTAACATAAGAAGGCTTTACACTGTACCTTTGAAAGTTTTTCTGCAGCTGATGCATTTAGTGATATATTTATTATTTAAGTTGGGATATAAATAAGTAAAGCAATTACTTAAGTTCATTTGAACTGATGAATTCAATCCCCAGTG
Organism: Loriotus luctuosus; assembly: GCA_035582745.1. Taxonomy (NCBI): domain Eukaryota; kingdom Metazoa; phylum Chordata; class Aves; order Passeriformes; family Thraupidae; genus Loriotus; species Loriotus luctuosus. The sequence goes on from JAWWEY010000079.1 coordinate 346,836, forward strand.
GTTACAGGCTTGGTGAGTAACAGTCACAAGACTGCAGGTTCTGGACCCCTGCAACTTTTCCTGTTCCTAGACACCTGACAAATGAACAGACAGATAGTTCATACCTCTCCCTCTTCACCTGTGCATGTGTGGGAAACTCAAACCCTGTTTCATGTAGAGCTGATGTTTTTTCCCATTAAATGCTGAATGATGGATCCTTTGTGCTCCTGGCTGTACCTGGGGGTGCCTGCTGGGGTGGTGGATACCTCTCTGCATGCCTGGCATGTAGTCAGGGGTTGAGAAGTTCATTGCTGTCTTCAGGGGTGGATCAGCATCTGCCCTGCAGAGGGACGGGATGTCCTTAAGTTGTGTTTTCCTGTTACTCAGGAGGGTGGCACTCAGTGGCCCAGGGCTACCTGTAAGCTGTAGTTACACAGGTCACCTGTGTTATCTGCCATTCCTGAAAGGTGAGCCATGGATTCCTGGGGTTAAGGAGAGGAAGCTGGTTGGAGAGAAGCCTCCATGCGCTGCTGTGGAGCTCTGGCAGGGTCCTGTTGGCTGTGAGCTCGGGCTCTTCCTGGAACGTGTGGAGCTGTGCTTGTGCTTCTCCTGCTGCCGTGCTCAGGAGCATGTCTGGGTGCTGCCCTGGGAACCAGAATTCCTGAGTGCTGGAACCAGAATTCCTGAGTGCTGGAACCAGAATTCCTGAGTGCTGGAACCAGAATTCCTGAATGCTGGAACCAGAATTCCTGAATGCCTCATTTGTCTGTTGCTGTGAGCTGTCCTAGGATCCTTGCATAATTGCTTCCCAAATGGAGTGTGCTGTTTCCATGACACTTCTCCACAGCCTGCTCTGCCTGGCCCTTGCAAGCCTGCCCAGTTAGTCCCAGCCTGGCCTTCATCCTGCTTTCTCCCTCCTCTTCACCTCCAGCTACAGCCTGCTCTCTGCTCGACTGGTTGTGCTTTTTTCTCTGCTCTCCTGATGTGATTCACGGCTTCCTTGCCTTTCCAGGGAAGCTCTTGAGCTGCCTGCAGTTGCTGCAGCTTCTTGCTGGCTTTGCAGTTCCAGCCGTGCTCACTCAGCCCGTCATGCTCCACAGCATGTTGATGCCAGTGCTAATTTCACTTGGAGATGAACAAGGGCTCAGATGCTATTAGCAGCTGCTGGGAATAATAGCAGCTGAAATGTGCTTTTTAAAGGGCTGACTGATAACTAAACAAATGATTCTTTTAAATTTTTTTAAGCCGTGAGTTATTCATGACCCATTAATTTTTATTTTTTTTCGGGCTTACAGTGGAAGTTCAGGGACTAAAATTGTTACAACAGAGAGGGACTGAGTCTGCCTTGCCAAGTAATCTATTTGGAGGCAGCGTGTCTTGCTGCATAGTAATAAAACAGTGTTCTATCAGCTTTGGTTTTGCAAGTCTGCCTGCCAGGGAGTAATGGAGTGGATGCACAGGGCTGTGCAGCAGAGCACATGCCCAGCAAATCCACCCACGTGAACACCTAAACGTGCTTCCTGCTGTGGCAGCCAAAGCCTCCAGTGAGCTGCTGTTTGTTATGAAATTGCTGTCACAAATACTGCAAATACTGGGAGACTTTAGTGCCCCTGACTTGGGGTGTCTGGGCTGCTTTTGGAGTGCCAAGCTCCTGCTGCCCTTGGACTGGAGTTTCTGACAAGAATGTGGCTTTAATGCACAGCCTGGATCTTGCCCAGTGATTATTTTAGGCTTCTAAAATGCTGCTGCATGGCAGAGATTAGTTTCCTTCCCCTCCTTTCTCTGCTGTGTTGTGATTTACAGCTTCCTGTTTGTCCTTCTCCATGGGCCTGGCTGGGAGTTGCAGGAGGATTGTGTGGGGAGTGAGCTCTGTAATGGGTTGGGGTCCTGAAACATGCAAAGAGATGGAGCTGGATGGTTTTAAAGCAGCCCCAGAGAAGTGACAAGAGGCAGTTATGCTTTTCCCATGCTGTCCATGCAGTGAAATGCCTGTAAACTATGTAATTATTTTGTGTCTGTTTGTTGTTGTGAGCATTGCAGCTGATAGACTGAATGTTCACTCCCAGAACTGCCACAATCCCTAGACAGTCTTGCTCTCCTAAACCAGTCTTGCTCTCCTAAAATCAGGAGAGGCAGAGGCTGTGCTGGTGCTGTGTGGGGTTCCTGGCTGTATTATTTTGCACAGTTCAGGCACTCCTGGCTGGGGCTGCCACACCAACATTAACCATGGTGATGTCCTGCCTATTTAAAAGGAGAGGGTGGAGCTTGTAAATCTAAATCTGTCCTGTCATGGCCTAGATATTGCAGCAGTGACATTAAGCAAGGGCTCTATAATTATGTTGGTAATATTGGATAATCACATTAGGATTCTCAGCTATGGTAAAGCTGCGTAGGGCTGACTGTGGCCCTGCTTTCCCCTGGCTGAGAGTCTGACCCACAAACTCTGTGTGAGCTTAAGCCTTTGTTTTACCTGGGGAGAAGTCCTTTGCTCAGATGTGCTGGATGTCCTGTTGAAGTTTTCCTGGTGGTATTTAAAGCCCAAAGCTTAAGCAGTGCTGGAGCTGGAAGAGCTGCAGCTTTCTGGGGCTGGAGTGAGAAGGGTTTGTGATCAGCAGGGCTTTGCCTGGGCTGTTCTGCTCTCTTGGAGCAGACCTTTGCCCTGATGATGGGTGCTGTCTGATGGACTCTGGAGGTATCTTTGAAGCTGGTTCTTTAGCTTTTTCCCTTTTTCTTCCCGCCTCCCACTGAGTCCCAGTTGCATTTTGTGTGGGCAGGTGCTGGGCTCTCCGTGCCTGAGGAGCTCACGCAGCCTGAGGCTGGCTCAGGGATTCCTGCTGGCCAGCCTGAGGCTCTTCTGCTTGCTGCTTCTGTGCAGATGGACTTTGTGCAGGTCACATTCTTCCCAGCTCGAATGTGAGCTGTGTGGACAATTTCTGGCTGCTTGAACTGGCGATTATTGGGAGGACAGTGCCCAGCTTTGGGAGCTGTGGGGCTGACATGTGTTTCTCTTCATGCACTATGAAGCAGTGAGTTGTTACCTGCCCTGTCAGAGCTGCTGCTCTTGTGAATATGGACTGGGTGAGCAAGAATCCACCTCAGTTTCCCAGCTCTGCTTTGCTCTGGCAGCAGGATGAAGGCTGGGAAGCCCCGGCATTTGCTAGGAGAAAACAAGCTGAGCGCATTGCTCTGCAGGGAGGGAAGGGGAGCTGGGGATTTGCCCAGCAAAGCTTGAATATTCTTCAAGGGTTTGTCCTATGCCAGGAGGATTCTGCCCTTGGCTGTCTTGACACACAACCTGTATCTGTGTCCCTTGTGTTTCTTCCACTGAAGTATCACTAGAAACACAAAATAGCTGCATGTCCTGTCTGTTCACTTTAGCTCTGAGCTCTCCTTTTTACAGTTCAACTGTAAAAAACCTCAACTTTTTACAGTTGTAACTGTTACAATCTTCTTTAGAGTATGTTCACTATTGAATTCCTGATCTTGTTGCAAAAATACCTTTTTAGCTAATTTTCCATCTGGGGAGATGCAGGATTCAGCTGATTCTCCTGATACTGTGCACGTTTCAGGTTTCCTGTCATGGAATACTAGATGTGCTCTCTGCTTTATCTGGGTACTATCTGCTTTCCCTGCAGTTCTGGAGCTCTGATTGCCTCCTACAGCCAATTAAAATGGTCAGAACAGGGCTGAAATTTGAGTTACTGTGACCATTGCTCCTTACACAGACGAAGCTCTTTCAGCTGGAGTTAGTGGAGTGCCCTTTCTTTTTTGCCCTCAAGATAAAACTTAAATGTTCAGACTATTTAATTGGCGGTTGATGTTTCAAGATCTGATTTGATAAGTTTCCCAGAGCAGTTCTATCTCCACTCCAGGATGAAACCTTTTAAAGTGATGTTTAGGGGCATGGAAACAGCCCAGAGGAGCAGATGAAGCCACAGCTGAAAGCTCAGTGAAGCACCCAGATGTTTGTTTGGTTTTAGTGTGTTCAGCTCCCTGCTCAGGTGAGAATGGTGAGGTCGGGCACTGAGAGCTCCTTGAAGTTCTGCTCTGGGAGATGCTGGGACAGGCCTGAAGCAGTCCCTTCACCTTGGCACTGTTGTGCTTAAATAAGGCAAGGGACTTAATACAACAAAAACCAACTAAGTAAAGCTTGTTACTTCCTTTGAGGTAGAAAATCTGGGCTGAGAGAGGCCCTGTTTAATTTAGTGTTATTATCTGCTCTTCTCAGCTGGGCAGGACACGAGGATTTGTTTTGTTCTCGTTCAGAGCTGGGCTCTGGTTTGTAACACACATGTACACAAACACATGCACTGTTTACAGACGTTTGGGTGAGGTAAGACCAGGAGATCACATTCAGGCCCTCCTGGAGCAGAGCCTGCTGCTGCTGTTGTGTGTGTGGTTTGTCCTGAGTGTCACCTCTGTCCCCACTGCCACCTTCAGACAGTTGTGCAGGTACCCCTGACCCGCGTGGCTGCCACACCCTGTCAGTGCTTTGTGCTTCAGTGTGCTGACTGTTCTCACAGTTACCCCAGGTGCAGAAAATCCTGGTTTTTTAGCCTGGGTTATGGGGAGCAAACACTGGTTTTGTCCGTGTACTCTCCTGAGAGGGGATGCAAGCCTTGGGACAGACTGTGTGTTTTCTGTGCCTGCAGCTTGGGGGTGAATAATCTTCACTTCTATGGCTATAAAATGGTATGTAGATACCCTACTGTAAGCAGAGGATTATGGAATTGGGTGGGAGAGTGAGTCACAGGCACTAATTAAATCCCAAGCCCCAAGTGTCGTGTCTCTCCAACATGTAGTACTAAAACAACAAAATGCAAACACAAAGGAGAACATTAGTACAACCACACTGCTTTGAGTCCTCCCAGCCTGGTGCTGGATCATCTGGGAAAGAGTGGAGAGCATCCTTCCAGGAGGAGAGATGGGTTACAGCTGCACTGGCCTGTAGGGGAAGGACTCAGGGTTGAAATCCAGTGGAGGTTTTGGTGAGACGTCCTGGGGGTGGCAGGGTGACAACAGCCAGGAACAGCCAGGAATAAATTGCTGCAGAGCACGTGGGGAGTGTGAGCAGAGTGGTGAAAGAACAGCTCAGAAGAGGTGCTGGCAGGGACTGTGGGCAGTGCCAGTCCTGCCAGAGAGAGGCTGGGTCAGTGAAATCCTTTGTGGCAGTGCTGGGAAACCTCTACAGGTGTTTATTCCTGCTGGTAACACGTTCTGCCACAGCCAAGGTGTCAGGAGAGGGTGAACCTTCAGTCCATCCTGTTGGGGTGACTTGGTGCTGTCTCTGAGCAGGAGGTGCTGTGGTTTGGGGGCTCAGCTCTGGGCTGGGACCCCCTGGAGGTGCAGGTTTTGCTTTCTGGAGCCAGGCTGCAGAGCTCCTGTGGGAGAGGAGGTCTGGGTGAGCAGGGCCTGGAGCTCACCCTGCTGCTCTCAGTGGTGTTGGCAGACTGACCCAAATGTTCTCTGGTCAAGTTCCAAGTTTTTTGCCCTTTCCTGTTAATCACAGGTTTTCCCACCCCAGTAACATCCTTTTTAACATCCTGGCTGGAAGAACAGAGAGATTACTTGCAAATTGCTTGTGTTTCTGACTGTCTCCATCCAAAGGAAGGGGGAGCAGAGATAACGTTCCAGGTTGAACTCAGTAAATCACGGATTGTACCAGTGTTGTCTTCCTTCCTTTGGTATTTCCATGATCTTGGATATTACAGCCCTAATGCAAAGTCTGCCTCATTACTGTGCCTTCTGAATTATGCCTCAAATGACTTTCAAAACGAAATGAGGCAGTTGTATTTTCCTAAAGATGTTAATGCTGACACACTGTGACTTGAAAGGTGTTGCAGATGCTTGATAAAGCAGAAAAAGCAATGTGCAGTGATCCTGTTCATCCCAACCCCTCGTTATGTATCACACAGAACACTTCACAGTGCTGCCTCTGGTTTGTGGGCACATTTAGTAATAACAAGGAATAATGCTGGAACAGAAAGCTTAATTTGGAGTGAAATATCCTGTCCTGGAAACAAAGAGCTCAGAAGTGGCATAAAAACGGGGAAAATGGGATTTGAAATGGTGTGTTTGCAGCAGGTATGTGCAGCAATACCCTCCTGCTGGGCAGTGGAAGAGTGGAATAAAGGCAGCAGGAAGAATACATTGGTGCAGATTAATAGCCACAAAAATAGCACTGTAATCCTAATGCAAATCATGGGGAGCTATTATTGAAATAAAAAGCCCATATTAAAATACAGCAGCAAATATTTACTTGTGTGGAGGGTCAGAGCAGAGCGTGGCACGAGGCAGGATCAGTGGGGCTGTTTCCCTTGGCTCTCCTCCCTGGCACTGCAGGCTTTGTGGGACACTGTGGTGCTTCTTGTAGGAGCTGCTGGGAGTTTCCTTGAGACTTCTGCTGGGGTCCCAGTGCCACTTCAGCAGGCACAGGAAGGTTTTTGGGTCTCTGCAGCTCAGCAGCTCGGAGGATCCCAGGGCACATGGGTCTCTGGAAAAGATACCCAAAACCATTGGTGCTTTAGGATCAAGAATCACATCACAGAATGGTTTGGGTTGAAAGGAGTGACTATTGTATATACTCAACTTGGGGAAAAACTTTTCTTTTTTTAATGACTGTTTGTTGCTCCAGTTAGAGGAGCCAGAGGTGCAGGATGGCTTCCTGAGGACAGCAGCAGAGAGAAAATGGTTCTGGTGTTGCCAGGTGCTGCTGTCCAGTGATGAGTGATGTGCAGTGTCTGTGTGACAGCTGCTTGTGGCTGTGACTGGGGGAAAACCACATTACTGAGTGTTTTAGTAAAGCTTTGGGAATGGTGAGCTGGAAACACCCCGTGCAAGGGAGTCACTGTGGTTTTCCTGCAGCTGGATCACAGCATCCTGACTGGGGGGAAAAACAAAACCTGAGTGAGCCTGCCCTTGTGCTTAGGAAGGTAAGTGCTAAGGAAGTTCTTGTGGCTGCTGAGATAAGGCAAAATATGACATAATTCTTGATGGATAAGGATCAGTGAGTATTGGAATTGTGCAAATGGAGTGGCTTTGTGCCTGGTTCAGCAGAGCACTTAAAATTAAGTGCCTGCTGGTACAGCTGGAGCTTAAAATGCCTGCCTGGCTGTCCCTGGAGGCTGAGTGTTCCTGGGGCAGTTCTGGGGATAGCTGAGCAGTGCTTGGCTTCCCCTCAGTGCTGGAGCACAGTGGGGTGTGCATGCAGAGCACTGAGGGAGTTCAGCTGCTGCACTGGTGCCCTGCAGCAGCAGTGCTGGGCTGTGTGCATGCAGAGCACTGAGGGGGTTCAGCTGCTGCACTGGTGCCCTGCAGCAGCAGTGCTGGGCTGTGTGCATGCAGAGCACTGAGGGGTTTAGCTGCTGCACTGGTGCCCTGCAGCAGCAGTGCTGTGCCCGGTTGGCATTGCTGGCTGCAGGACCATTCCAGTCTGCAATCCACCACGGGTCCCTGGCACTCAGCACAGCTCTGGGCTTACCTGCAGGAGCTGGGAGGGGTCCCCTGCAGCTGCTCTCACCTGGTTTAGCAGTGCTTGCCTGGCTGTGAGGAGTTGTGCATCCTGCTGAAATTACAGAAGGGCTGAAAACACAACCAGCAGAACTGGCAGCTGGCCAGTGCCCTGACACAAACCTGCATGGAAAATTGCTTTGGCATCTGTATTGACTGGAGATAATTGGAATTTCCCAGTATTTTTCAGTTTATCCTAAAACCTTTTAGCAAGAACAGCAGTCAGGCAGCAGTGTGTAGCCTGATAACCATGTTTCCATGCAGTTCATGCAGGCCTAAAGTGCCAAAGAGACAGAAAATAAGTTTCCCCAGAGAGAGCCCTGTAGCTGGTGGTGGCTCTGAGCTGATGGTGATCCCAGTGCTGTCTGTGTGCTGCCTGCTCAACAATATTCATATGTCTTAAGGGTGAACACAGAAATAACTTCTCACATTTTAGAATGGGTATTTTAGTTTTTGCTGGCTGCTGTGGGAAGAGAGTTGAATTTCCTTCAGAACCTTAAATCAGAGGCACATGTGCAGGGGAAAGCTGTCCTCTGAGGTGACTCAGGCTTAGCTCTTGCTCCTGTCCCTCCTGGCACTTGCAAGTCTGTGGATTTATTCCTTCTGTTGCAGCTGAAGCCTGCCCTGGTCTCGTGCCTTTGCTTTCCCCACGTGCACTGGCAAAGAGGCTTTAGCAGCAGGGAGATGGGGATGTTCCTGGTGCCTGGAATACTTCAAGCTGTGCCTGGGTGTGACCCAGCCTCCCTGGGCACGTGTGGCACAGGCTCCTGAGCTGACCTGGGCTGCTCACATCCCAGGATGATCATCTTTAGCTGGAGCTGGCAGTGCCTGCTGTTGTCTTGCTGTTCTCTGAGAAGAGGAGCAAATGGTCCTGTAATGTGCAGCTGGCAGGGCTCCATCATAATTGCTTGTAAATTTGTCTTTGATCTGTTTCCTTTCAACTTTACCAGGATTTAGGCAAGTTGGGGGTTGGACTGGAATAATGAGGGAGAAATTGGTTGTGGTCTGGAGCTCTGGAGGCTCAGAGCCCTGGAGGCTGAGGAGGTGCTGGTGGTGCTGTAGATGTGCAGTGGGCAAGGAGGAAGGGTTAGGCAGCTGTCAGCAGTTAAAAGATAAGGTACATGTATTTTTGATGTATTTTTGCTGCTCAGCTCGTGTTTCTTTCTGCTGAGCACAGCACTGTAAACAGAGATCCCCTGTCCTGCTGGCCAGAGCTGGGAAAAGGGAACTGAGCCCTGGGGTGGAGCAGGGGCTTCTCTGGGTGACTGCTCATTTTGGGGGGAGGGAAACGCGAAAGTGTTGTTATTAACAAAACCAAAATTGAGTCTGTAATAACCAAAACCAACTCTTTGGGGGTTTTTTTTCTCCTTTTTTTTTTCTCTAGTATTTTTCTGAGAGCCATGGAAATACTGTACAGAAATTAAAAAAAAAAAAAGTTTCCAAACCTGATCTCTCCAATGATTCTGAAAAATATAGGCTGTTAGCAAAGTAGGGTTTGGGAAAATTGTGTTGGTTATGGTCCCTTATTTCTTCCTGGCTCCATTGTGGCTTATAAGAGGAGGAAGAAAAATCAGTGCAGTGCTGTGTTCCTCTTTTCCACAGCCACCCTTTGGGCTGAAGATTCACAGCGGGATGTGCAGATTTGTTCTCCAAAAACGAGGCAAACGTGGCTGGGGAGAACAATAAGGCTGCTGCTGTGGGTTCAGAAGCCCTTAAAAATGACTTGTAATTTGAGATGCTCAGCTTGCAGCAGCTCCAGGGGGAGTCAGGGTTATTTTTGGGTCTGAATGGAGCACTGTGCACAGAGGCCCCTCCAGAGCTGCGAGGGGGCTCCGGCAGCTGTGGCTGCTGCATCCCAGGCCATGGCCCACTTTCCTCACTTGCAGTGTCCATTTTGCAGCCTGGCTACAGCTTTCAAGACCTTTAATTGAAGTCTTGGTGATGCTTATATTTTTTGTGGAGAGGAAGGGAAGAGAAGTCTTTTGTTTTGTTTGTTTCTTCTTTCTGTCCCATCTTTCTGCTGCATCTCTGGGGCTGCTTGGGGAAGTCGGTGGGGCTTCCTGTGGAAGCCTGCTCTGGTTGTGTGGCAGGCTGTGCTGTGTAAAACTGGGCTTGGGCTGCCAGGAGAGATTCCTGCTGAGCAGCGTGCTGGCAGGTGAGGTGCCTGTGTGTGTAACTCCTGTGTCAGGTGGAAGAGGAGCTGTAATGTCATAAAAAACATTAAAAACAGCCAGGGAGGCTTGTACATTACACACAGCGGTGTTGTCTGGTTATTTGCTCTTTTTCATTCTTTCCTGGTCAGTGAATTTCACCCAATGTGGCTTTGTTTGTCATGGGATGGGAGCAGCCCATGCAGGTGCTGAATAACCATGAGCACAGACACATCCATGGAACTGTGTGTGCTGGGGGTCTGCTGGTTTCTGACAGCCTGTGGAGAAAAGGGAATTCTTTGGGATGTGACTTGGGTTCTATGGTGTGTAGTGGGACTTGTGGAGGCACATAAATCACTCCTGAGCCGGGCCTTTATGAGTCCTTGGACATAAAAGAAATGTGTGCAAGGTGCTGCTGGGCTGTGACATCAGCAGTGTCACTGTGCCTCCCTTTTCACCAGTGTGCAGCACTTGTGGCTGCTTGGATCTGTGCCACTCTGCCCAAATTCAGCCCTCTCCAGAGCCAGGGGTGAAACTTGTGATGCCTCTGCTCCTCCATCCTCCTTCAGCTTCCTATTTCTGCCAGGACTACAAATGCAAACCTGTGTGTTTGGATGGAGAGCTGACAGAGATGAAAGGCTTTCATCTGAAACAAGTCAATTTATCCTGGGAATCCTAACTTTACTAATAGCAATGACCACAGAATGAATTGTGGGTTTTTCCCTTGTTCTTGTCTCCTGATTTAAAAGCATTAACATCAAACTGCATGTGGGAGATGTTTCTTCTGCTTCTTGCACCAATCAGCTTTGTAATGTAACTTAGATGCTTCAAAGTTTCAGAGCCTTTTAAGTTGAGGCCTTTGGTGGTTCAGTGGGTGATCTGTAGCTCTGATTTCTGTCCAAGGCAGCATTGCTGTCCTGCAGCTTTCTTCTTCATAATGGGAATTAATGGAGCAATGAGGGACTGTCTGGCAGGACCAGAACTGGTGGAATTGCTTGTTTTTATGGAGATGTTAAGTGTTACCTTCGTTGCCATTAATTGAAGATTGCCCCCTTGGATCCCTGCGAGTTCCTGGAGAAAACTGTCTGGGCAGAGCTGGGAGAGGGGCAGGGAAGGAGCATTCCCACTGGGGAGGGTGGCAGCTGCTCAGTGCCCCCACGGGGCTGGGAACAAAGGGGTTTTTGGTTAATGAGCAGGTGGTTTTGTGTCCTCCACAGGTGGCTTTGCAATCGTGTTCCTGGTGAGGACGAGCAATGGGGTGAAGTGTGCCCTGAAGAGGATGTATGTCAATAATGAGTACGACCTGCAGGTCTGCAAGAGGGAGATCCAGATCATGGTGAGTGCCTGCTCTGGCCTGGGCACCTTCTGCTCGTGAGCTCTGTGCCATCAGGTCACAATCCCTGCCTTTTTCTAGCAAAAATGGCTTTTGTGTGGGAAATCCTGACCTCTGGAGTGGGTGAAAATCTAATACTGAACTATTTCAAAAGTTCCTGTTCAGGGGATTAGGAAAACCTGAAAAAACCAGGGAATTACAGGAAAAAGAAAGGAGAGCTGCATGGTTTAATGGGAAAAGGAAGGGCAGAAGATGTGAGCATGGCTGGGGATGTTGGAATTCAGTCTCACAATCTTCAGTTGGGATCTCAAGACTTCAGCCTTTTAAACCTGATGAGAAAAGGCTGATGGTTCTGATATCTCTAAACTGCAATCATTGCATGAATGGCAGACCTCCATCCTGAGATAAATCTGTATCACAGATCTTCTAATCCTTGGGGTTGGGATGAAGGTTATCTCTGCATCACTGAGGTTGGTAGATTAGAACAGTATTTGTGGGGTAGCTGCTGCCAGGGCTTTTGAAATGTAAAGTAATTGTAATAAGCTCTGGGATGTTTCTCTAGATTATTGGACACAAGGATTTATATGATGGGATAGCTATTTTTAATAGCTGTTTCAAACTTAGCTTCCCTAAACAAAGACAAAATGGAGATGATCCAAATAGATTTGCCTAATCTTGTTTGCAGCGTGGTAAACGTGGAAGTGCCACTTCTGAAGTTGTATTCAAAGATACTGATGAGCATTTAGGGCAGCTGCCAGGTGGGGAAGGAAATATAAAATCCTCATTTTGTGAGTTTACCACACGAGGCACAGGTTTGGGGTGGATGTCAGAAACTCCTACCTGTAGCAATGCTGTGTGTGATTCCTGCAGTAGCTTTAAATGAGGTTAATACCTTTTAAGTGAGCTGCTGTAGTTTGTGATAGTGCAGGGAAGCTTTGGGCTACGTGGGGAAAGGTGAGATTAGATCCCACATCAAAGCTTGTTTACTTGGGTTTCACTTGCTGCTGCTTTCTCTTGTCTGCCTGTCTTTGGTGACTTTGGAATGATGGCTGCTGGAAAGTGAGGATGAGGAGGGTCCATGGTGTGATTTTGGGCTGGTCCATGTGTGAATTTGGCTGGTCCATGTGTGAATTTGGCTGGTCCATGTGTGAATTTGGCTGGTCCATGGGTACATTTGGCTGGTCCATGTGTACATGTGGCTGTTCCATGTGTGGATTTGGCTGGTCCATGGTGTGAATTTGGCTGGTCCATGGGTACATTTGGCTGGTCCATGTGTACATTTGGCTGGTCCATGTGTGGATTTGTCTGCCTTGCAGCGGGATCTGTCTGGCCACAAGAACATTGTGGGCTACATCGACTCCAGCATCAA
>JAWWEY010000079.1:359275-395596 GCA_035582745.1 Loriotus luctuosus
TGGCTGGTCCATGTGTGAATTTGGCTGGTCCATGGGTACATTTGGCTGGTCCATGGGTACATTTGGCTGGTCCATGGGTACATTTGGCTGGTCCATGTGTGAATTTGGCTGGTCCATGGGTACATTTGGCTGGTCCATGGGTACATTTGGCTGGTCCATGGGTACATTTGGCTGGTCCATGTGTGAATTTGGCTGGTCCATGGGTACATTTGGCTGGTCCATGGGTACATTTGGCTGGTCCATGGTGTGAATTTGGCTGGTCCATGTGTACATTTGGCTGGTCCATGTGTGGATTTGGCTGGTCCGTGTGTGAATTTGGCTGGTCCATGGGTACATTTGGCTGGTCCATGTGTGAATTTGTCTGCCTTGCAGCGGGATCTGTCTGGCCACAAGAACATTGTGGGCTACATCGACTCCAGCATCAACTCAGTGAGCAGTGGGGACGTGTGGGAGGTGCTGATCCTCATGGACTTCTGCCGGGGTGAGTGGGGCTGGCCATGGGGGGTTTGTCCTTCTGTGCCTACAGCACCTTGCACATCTTCCTTTTGAAGCAAGAGCTGTCCCTGAGCTGCCAGGAAGCTGTTCTGAGCTGAGCAAAGCCAGCACTAGGGCTGTGTTGACTCTGCCAGTGGATTGGTAAAATCTTTGCTGCTGCCCAGGGTGGTCCTGTACCCCTCTGCTGTGAAGGAGAACCCTCAAATACATCTTGCTGTTGTCTTTAGAATGGTCCACACAAGAAGTGGCTCCTCTTAAAGCAGCCAGGAATGTAATTTTTCTTCACTTTAATCTCATTGCAAGCTTTGTTCTGCATCACCCTGGCCTAGGATTGTTCTGGAAGAAGCAAGACTTGGATAATGGGAAGCCAGAAAGCATTTCTGTTACCTCTGACCTTTTTGCTTGGCTGTCTGTAGCCAGACAGGCTGTTCCATCTGTCCCAAAGCTTTGATCTTTGTGGCTGGGATGTGGTGTTTGGAACATGATGCATGTGCTGGGCTCAAATTCTGTCTTCTCGCAGAAGAGCGTTCAGCAAAAATGATGTTTTGGCCAGGTGACTTCAGGAGCCCGTGGCTGGTTTGGGTGGTGGCAGCTGATGGAAATGGGTGTTTTTGGGCCTGGCTGGCTTTGAACTCAAGAGCATTGCAGCATTTACACACATGCAGATGTGTGTGAACAGGCACAGTGCAGGCTTCTGTTCTGCCACGTCCTCTTTGCTGCAGGAGTCTGGCCTGCCTTGCCCTGGGCTGTTTGCTGGTGAGAGGAGGAACTTTTGGGGCAGTTTTGCTGAAGGAATCACCCATAATATCTCTTTAAGCTTCAACTGTTGTCAGCACAGGGCTGGCAGTGCTGGCAGATCCCTGCTCAGCCCCATGTGAGGGAGGTACAAACCTGAGCTCCTCACAGACCCACCAGTGCAGGACCCACATTTTGGGCTGATGAAGTAGAACCCATCTTTCTGAGGAGTTTCCTTCCATCTGGAGGGAGGTGGCTTTTCTCACGTGGCCCTTGCCAGATGCTGTGCTGCTGCCTGCAGCCCTCCCCCTGCAATGCTTGTTACACACTGATTTTCCCTTGTTACTTTCCTTTTGTGGCCGGCAGTTTCCAAACCAAATCAGTGCCTTTGTGTGCAGAACTGCATTCATTTTGGGTGTAAAATGTTCACAGCTGTAGTGTTCATTAAACTGAGCTTTTCTTTCCTACCACGAAAGTTTTCCAGCACTTGTGATGTGGAATGATGCAGTCCTGCTTCACCAGAGCTTCAGAAAGGAGTTTTTCTCTGTTTGTCTAGGGCATTTAGAGGAGAAAAAACCCTCAGGATTGTTTTGGAAAGGCCTTGACAGCAACAAAACCCCAAAGCTGAGACAAATCCAGGACTTGTTCATGAAAACTCGCTTTTGTTTGTCCAGAGTTTCCCTTGTTACAGATGGATTTTTAATTCTTTGCAGTCAACAGCTTCAGCCAAGCCACTTAATGTGTGGGTTTTCTGAGTGTCTCCCTTCCTCCCTCCACTTGCTTACGTGAGGCACACTAATCTGTGGACTGTGGGTGCCCCAAATCCAGCTTTTTATTCCTCTAGTCAGACAAAAGTCCTACTTGGAAGAAAAATAAGAAAATTAGTCCAGAGCTCATTGTCCCTGCTGTAGTTTGGGATGGTCAGAGCTCACTGTCCCTGCTGTGACTGGGGATGGTCAGAGCTGTGTCCCTGCTGTGGTTTGGGATGGTCAGAGCTCACTGTCCCTGCTGTGGTTTGGGATGGTCAGAGCTCACTGTCCCTGCTGTGACTGGGGACGGTCACAGCTCACCTTCCCTGCTATAATTTGTCACCCCACCCCTCCCCATCCCGCCGTGTGTCCTGCAGGGGGGCAGGTGGTGAACCTGATGAACCAGCGCCTGCAGAGCGGCTTCACCGAGAGCGAGGTCCTGCAGATCTTCTGCGACACCTGCGAGGCCGTGGCCAGGCTGCACCAGTGCAAGACCCCCATCATCCACAGGGACCTGAAGGTGAGCTCTGCCCCCAGGGGTGCAGCAGGGAGCTGCTGGCATCCTCCTGCCTGTCTGCCAGCTGCCCACGCTGTGCTTCTCCTGCTGCTAATGAGGGAAAGTGGGCACAAACACACCTCTCTGCTGGGAGATAAAAAAAGAAACGAGCCTCTCAGTGCTGCTAACCATATGTTTGCCATCTATAGATCTACTTAAACACAAATGTTTGTGAATAATTGTGGCTTGCACACGTGCCAGAATGTACCTGATGAATTATTCACAGTGGCCTGAAACGCTGCTTTATTTAAGGTAGCTCACAAAATTGTTTCCAGATTAAAAGGAGTGCTTCAGACGTGTCGGCCTTGGGGCAGGAATCCTTAGGAGTTTTTGAGAGTGGCCTCTGGAGCTCTGACCATGAAAGTGTGTTGTAAAACTCTGTGTGCTTAGCTGGGAGCAGAGCTGGGCCAGCTTGGGGGAAATCCCCCACCTGTAATCCAGCAAACAAAAAGGTGTTCCCTTTGCTCTTGAGGAGCTGGGATGAAATACTCAGCCAAGAAGGAGGCTGCTGTGTGCATTTGAAATTCAGATGTGCTTTGTGGGGCAGGTTCTATTTTCAGAGCCCTCACAGATGTTTGTTTGTGCCACTGGCCATTGTTTTACATGCCACGTGTACCATGGAGAGCCAGGTAGAGCAGGGGAAAACATCCTCAGGGTTTGGTGTGCTGTGGCATGTCTGAAATGACAGTGATGCCACTCTCAGTCAGTTTGGATGCAGGAGCAGCTCTGTGTCTGTTCCCAGGGGTGATCTCTTACCATTAGTCCTGGATTTAAGGCTGTAGAGTCTGTGGGCAGCTTGCAGGAGTTTGTGTAGGTCAGGAAAGCAGGGTGGGGACCAGGAGCCTCCCCAGCTGACATTAACCCTGCCCTTACCCTTTTGGTGAACCCCTGGGGGTTAATAGAGAGCAAACTCAGTGTGTTATAGGGGAGTGAATGTGGGACATCTGTGCTGCATTAGTGAGTGATCTGTGGTGTTGCTTTCTGCCTGAGCTGCAGCTGCACTGGGCCCTTGGGGCTGGTGCCCACTGCTGCCTGCCTAGGCCAGGGCAGGTTTAGCAAGGCCTGATCTGGGTAAGCTGTGCCCAGAGTCAGGGCTGGCTCTTCTCTGCTTGGAGACGTGTTTTCTGCTTGGTTAGTGTATTGTTTGTGTCATGGTGACCTCTGGGGATCTAAGCACTAACACGGAATTAATATTTATATATATATATATATTGACTTTATTTGTGTTAAAGTGTAATACTGTCAAGGGGCAGTTGCAAAACCAAGAGAGATGAAGGGCCAGAGAAGTTTAGTACAAGTTCTGGGTGTAAGGAAGAACATGTAGGTGTTTTCCTGGGGTGAATATCACCCTGCTGAAGAGGGGCAGATGTTGGCTTTGCAGGCAGCTGGGGGCCTGGAGCCCTTTTTTGCCTTGCAGCTCTTTGATGCTGCTCTGGAGCTGGAGGTTGCTGCCAGCAGCAGGGAGGCTGTGAATGAGCTCTCAGCCATTCACACGAGTGCAGCTGGAGCAGTTTCAGTGGCCCCTGGCTCTGATTTTGAATGAGCCCAGAGGCTTTGCCTGAGGCAGAGCAGCCTCCTGTTGGGAGGTGACCAACAGCTGGGGACAGCAGCACCTTTACCCAGCCTTTCTGTGGGCAAAGGGGACATGGCACTGTGAGTGAGGATCCTGTGTCACCCCTGGCTGTGCTCAGGGCTGCAGCTTTCTGGGTGTTTCACCAGAAGAAGACACCTCATACTCCTTTCAAAGCCACTTTTCTGTGGCCTGCCAGTGGTAGCAGTAATTTCTATTGCTGTGTTTATTTTTTCCTTCTCCTGGTGTTTGCTGATCAAACTGGTTGCTGGATGGTCCCGTGCTGATGTCTGACAAACCTTTCAGGGTGTCTGAGTGGGAAATCAGCCTGCTCAGGCAGATGCAGTGGGAGGGCTCCTGGGGAAGTGTTGGAGGAGTGCTTGCAGGGAGCAGGGAATAACAGGGCCAGTGTTGCTGTGCTGGGGAGAACATCTGTGTGCAGGGCTTTATTGGGAGCAGATGGATGGCTCAGGGGAAGGGGCGTGTTTAACCCTTGGTTTCCAGCCAGCCTTCTCCCCCTCAGCTGCTCCAATCTGGCTGCATTTTCTGATGCTTCAAATGCTGACTCCTTCTTTTTCTTTGCTTCTTGTAAAGACCATCCTTGATGGGGAGCTCTGCTTCCAAAGGGTTTTGTTAGCAAATGCTTATGTGGTGATTTTTTTTTTATTTTGAGCTCTATGAGCAGGATGTTTTATCTCGTTGTTGTATCTGAGTGTTTGACACTGATTGAAGATAAAGACATGAAAAATGGTGTGTTCCCTCCAGAGAACATGCTGTTAGTGCTGCTGCACAGATGAGGAGCTGGAACACAGGGATGCTCTGCCAAAGCAAAGATCTGAACACAGGGTTTCACACATTTAAAGTCAGTGTTGGAACAGGCAATTTCCTTAGGTGGGTGCAAGGTGGAGTTTTGTTAATGCACAGGAGAAGGTTTCTGCTGATTTTATTTGTTTCTGATGCCTGATTGAAGGCACCAAATCATATTTGAAAGAAAGGGGTCTCAGCAGCCTGTGCTGCTACAGCCCCTGTTTAGGGACTGTGAGCACCCAGCAGACCCTGAGAACCAAGCAAATAAAAGTGAGCATGAGCTGAGGTTTGTTTTGAACTGGACCCTCAGGGGCAGGTAAGATGCAGGCAAAGACCTGGAGATGTGTTTTAATTTCATAAATATGGAAGTGTGTGTGTTGTTTGCCTGCCCCATGGCCTGTGAGGAGTTCCAGCCTTGGTAAAGCTGGCACAGTTTGGATTTCCTGTCCCAGTTCAGGTGCCAGACCAGGGTCACAGCAGCTCAGGAACCTCGATCTCCAAAGGCACTGGGACACTGAAGTCTTACAAGAGGCAGGGAAATGTGCTTGCAGGAGGGGAAGGGAGGGGTGGCAGGATGGAAGGCAGTGTTACAGCTGTGCCTCCATCATTTGATGTCTATTTTAGGAGATGTGACAGTTTTGATGCCTGTTTTCTTTGCTGTCACTTTTAGAATTCAGTGTCAGAATGTCTGATCTGTCTTCAGGCACTTGAAACCTTGACTCATCTGACAAAAAGCCAGACCCTGAATATTTTTTTGTCTGAGTGATTCTGTGTCTGTCTGTGATGCTCCCAGGTTGAAAACATCCTGCTGCACGACCGTGGCCACTACGTCCTGTGTGACTTTGGGAGTGCCACCAACAAATTCCAGAACCCTCAGACAGAGGGGGTGAATGCAGTGGAGGAGGAGATCAAGAAGTAAGTGTGCTTTGCCTTTCCAGCCCAGCTGTGTTTGTGTTGGAAGGGTGATTTTCCTTTTGCTCAGCCTGTTGCAGCAGACTGGCTCTGCTGCATGGCACTGTGTGCTGCAGGTGGGTGAGTGCGTGCCCGGGGCAAGGTGAGACAATAAATTGAGCTTGATGGAATTGCTCTGGAGCTGAGATTAATGCAGAGCAGCAGCCCCTCCTCGGGGGGGCAGTGACCTGTTCTGTCCTGTGCAGGGTCAGGCTGTCTGTCCTTCATCTGTCCTGGCTCCTCTGGGCTCCAGGCTGGGCTGGCACTGTCCCATCCTGGCTGAGCTCCCCTCCCCATGGGTCTGGGCACTGACTGGGGCTGATCTGGGGAGTGCCAGCTCCTGGAGGGGTTCAATCCAGCTCCTCCTCATGCCCCAGCACTGCCAGCTGTCCTGGCAGCATCTCTGGTGCCCCTTGGTGCCTTTTCAAAGGGGGTTCACCTGCAGTTCAGTGAGCCCTGGGCCAGGGGTAGAGCACGCTGCAGGTCCTTGGCCTTGCTTTAGTGCTGACATCACTGCTGCAGACTGCCCACTCCTGTTAGGACAGTTAAAAATGGGTACAGATGCCTCTTTTTTGTTGGGATTCAGCTCCACCTGCCTGGATTTCCTAGGTTTGTTTGAGTGGAGTTTTCAGAGTGCTCCTAATCCAGCATTGCAGTCCCCCTGGAGTGCCCTACTTGTACACCTAAGCCTACAAAACCTTTGCCTTTGGCAATGCTTTCCTGTGCTCAGGGTAAGCAGCAGGCAGCAATGACAGACCTGCTGGCAGCAAATCTCATCACAGGAGCCTCATAATCTGTGGAGCACTTTCCAGCTTTTCTGTTTGTTGTGATCTCTCAAGATGAGGCAGATTCTCACTGTGGTGTGAGGTACACAGTGACCCACCCCGTGCCACAGTGGCTCTGAGCAGGACTCCTGGTGTGGAAATGTGATTTTTGGGAGCCACATATCCAGTTACAATCTCTGTGATACAGCTGGGCACAGCCCTGCAGTGAGGGCATTGCAGAGGACATTTGATTACTGACCTTGTTAATGCTTTGAATCCTTGGATGTTTCTGTTCTTAAAATGACTGCACATTTTGTGGTGGATTCTGTGCTTTAGGGAGGACTGTGGTTACTATTTAATTCTGTGCTTTAGGGAGGATTGTGGTTGCTGTTCTGGCTTCCCAGGACATTTTGAGGAGTGTTTTACTGTTTGAGGTGTGTAGCAGGTGATGCTCTTAGAACATTTTTCCAATAGGTATCTTTAACTTCCCTTCCCTTCAAATGAGTAGGGGAAGAGTGAATTTGGAGTTCTTTGGGAATGTGCCAAACCTGCTATGCCCCTGTTGAACTCCTGACCCACCTTCCCTGCAGGTACACGACGTTGTCCTACAGAGCCCCAGAGATGGTGAACCTGTACAGTGGCAAACTCATCACTACAAAAGCAGACATTTGGGTATGTATGGACCCCCTGGGCATCCTGTCACTGCCAGGGCAGGGAAATGGGGCTGGCCTGCTTTTCTGGGAGCCTGGGCAGTTCCTGAATGCAGAATTCCTCTGGTGATGTGTCTGATGAGCTCCTGCTGCAGCAGACGTGTGTGCTTTGAATTTAGAGATGGATCAACCTCCAGGGCTGAATGGGGCAAACCTGATTTTGTATCCTAAGAGTTAAACCAGAAAATTCAGGGTGTTGTGGCTCGTTGTGCCTGGGCTGGGTTGTTGTGTGGAATTAAAATTCTGGTCAGAATTGAGTGGAACCCTGAGAAAGTGGCCCTGCCCCAGCAGCAGCAGTGTGCTGATCTGTGTAACACAGACTGGCCAAAGGCCAAACTTCTGCACTGCTTCTGCTGATCAGGGCAATCCTGCCATGCTCTTTCTTCATGGTGGGAACAGAATCCAGCTGTGGTGGAATCCATTCCTGCCTCACCTGGTCGCCTTTGGTGGGACACAGGTGAGAAAGAGTCTGTGCTGTTTGGAGTGGCAGTTCAGCACCTGTGTTTAAAGGTGTTTAAAATGCTAACTGGGAGCATTTTGTGGTTTTTGGAGCCCTGGGCTAGGAGGTAACATGGTAGAAGCAGAAAAACAGAGTTTTGATCTGTGTTCAGTAGTTCTGCCTCTACAAGAGGGAGATTTGCTGGTGAGACATCTGCTGAAAGTCCCCTTGGTGAGCAGCTCCTGTGGTGGGAGCAGCTTGAACCAGGGGTCTGTGAGAGCCCTGGGCAGGGTCACTGGCCTGGAGGTCACAGCTGGGCCAGGGGGAAGGACAGGGCCCCAAAGGCAGCCAGAGCAGAGCCAGGATTTGCACTCCTGCCTGGGGTAGTGAGGAGAGGGGAGATCCAAAGGCTCTGCTCTTCCTGGCATGGCAGGAGTTGGGTTCTGGTGACACTGGGAGCGTGTCCAGAGCAGTGTGTGGTGCTGGGGCCTCAGCTTCCAGCCCTGCCCCAGTGCTGGTCCTGCTGGAAACCTCCCTTTGCTGAAATCTTAGCGAGGTTGTTTTAAGCCAGCCTGCAATTTCATTGTGAAATCCTGTGACAAAAGAGATGAGCTGATGGTGAGTTTCTTAGGATTAGGAAATGTTTCCTGCTCCCTGCTCTGAGGTGGTGGGAGTGTTTCATAATTAGCCCTTTGTGCAAGAACAGTTTTCTTTTGCAATAGGTGGTGGTTCTTGGTGCCAAAAGCAGCGTGGCAGTGGAGGGAAGGGTGGCAGAACCTGGCAGCCTGCAGAATGAGCTGTACTTCCCTGGCATTTATTTATAGCAGCTGAAAGGTTGTTTGGACTTAATCTTGGAAACAGTTTGGGTTTCCCTTTGTCACAATGGATGTATTAATGATGGTGGTTGCCATTTATTTGTGCTGCTGCTTTGCTCTTTCCTCCCAGTGCGTGGCAGAAAGGCTTTGCCTGTTCAGTGACACCCAGGGTCGTGTGATGATGAACAATCCCCCAGACCAGAGTCTGATGGAGAAGAGCTCTGCCTGTTGATCTTTCCCTGCAGCTGAGGCTGTCCCAGGTCCCTCACAGGGTGCTGGGGCAGGCCTGGCACCAGCAGGACCCTGCCGTGCCCAGCGTGGTGAATCCCTCCCTGTTCTCTCTCTGCAGGCCCTGGGCTGTTTGCTGTACAAGCTGTGCTACTTCACCTTGCCCTTTGGGGAGAGCCAGGTGGCCATTTGTGATGGCAACTTCACCATCCCAGACAACTCCAGGCACTCCCAGGACATGCACTGCCTCATCCGTGAGTGTCCGCAGGGCTCTGCTCCTGCACCCTGCCCCAAACCAGGAGCTCTCTCCTTTCCTGGGGCCTCCGTGCACACAGGGGGGTTAAAGGGGTCTTGGACTGCTTTGGGAGTGATCATGGCAGAGATTTCAGTCTGGCCAGGCTGGAGGGAGCTCAGTGGAAGGGCAGGAGCACACACAGCTGTTTGCTGTGAGCCCTGCAGGAGCTTGCACAATCAGCCCATTTATGCGGAAACGTATTTCTGCTGTAATAAATCTGTTTGGATAAGGAACTGAAAAGACCACAGTGACTTAGGCTAGTGATAAGAATTCATCTCCTGTGAACTGGGAAACAGAACTGAAATGATTTATAAATATCCCACTGACTAGAGTGAATGTGTAATTAAGTGTACAATGCACTACTCTTGGCAAAGCCAGGGCAGCTCTCTTGTTTCCAGCACAGCTTTTGATTTTTTTCCTTTCCATAGCCACAGTCTTGACTCACACAGAGTTGGATGTGTTTGCAGAGCAGGCTGGTATTTTCCTTGCTGCTGTGGGCTGTCTGCAGTGGTGCCTGTGGCTGCCCTGTCTCCCTGCCCTGCTGGCACTCCAGGATCAGCTCTTTTCCTGTGCTTCACCTGGAAGTGCCCAGCCCCACCCAGTGCTGTTCCCTGTTCCCTGGCCAGGCAGCATTTCCCCTCCCTGCCCCAGAGCCCTGGGGGTCCCAGCTCTGGTGGAAGATGTGTCCTGCTCCATGCTGCCTGTCCTGCCCACAGCCCTGCTCAGCCTGCACTGCTCTGAAGGAGGCAGGACTCTGTTAGCTCCTGCTTGTACCAGTTGGGTGGGTTGGAGGGACCTTAAAGCCCACCCAGTGCCACCCCTGCCATGGCAGGGACACCTCCCACTGTCCCAGGTAACTCCAAGCTGGCCTTGGGCACTGCCAGGGCTCCAGGAGCAGCCAGAGCTGCTCTGGGCACCTGTGCCAGGGCTGCCCACCCTGAGCACAGAAAATTCCTGTGTTGTATCCATGATGTGCTGCCCTCTGTGTGTGTGTGTGCTGCTGCTCTGATCTCTGCATCTCCATCTCTTCAAGGGTACATGCTGGAGCCAGACCCTGATAAGAGACCTGACATTTATCAGGTCTCCTACTTTGCATTCAAGCTGGCCAAGAAGGAGTGCCCAGTGCAGAATGTCCAGGTGAGCAGGGGGTGGGCTGGGGGGCAGCTGATGGACACTGAGCATTTGCCTCTGTCCTCTTGGTTGGTCCCCAGTCCTGGAATCAGGAGGGTCTTGTTTGTAACAGCACGGTTTGGTTTGGATTTTTTGGGTCAGAAACCAGAGTTTCTCATTCTGTTTGTCCCTGATTTACCTCCTCACCCAGTCACCAGAGTGAGGCCAACCAAGAGATCTTGTGCATGTGAACATGGAAAATGAGGCCATGCTTGGGAAAGCAATTTGATTTCCAGGCACTCCCATCATAGCTTGTGTAATTTGGCCTGCACTTGGGTTTGAGCAGCAGTTCTGGGACTTGGCATTTGGGCTTCATCAGCCCTTACACAACCATCTGCCCCTTCTTGGTGTGTCTTCTGAGACTTCAGCTGAAAAATGGCGTGCACAATTATTTTCTTGTGTTGTCATGGACACTGTGACAGACATTTTATTTTGTTGTTTTCTCATAAATAGAAATTAGGGTTTTTCCCCTGTGTTCAGGTGCTTATTTATAGTCTTTATGAATAAGAGGTAGTTTGGGTTCTATTATGCCTGTGTTTTTTTAGCATCATTAATAAATTTTGTCACTGCTGTCCCCTGGTTGTCTTTTAAAAATGCCCAGCTTGTGCAGTGGAGCTTTGTGTTCATATTCCATGTTCAGTGGTCAAAAAGCTGAGCCCTCTTTTCTTCCCCTGTAAAGAGTCCCCCAAACTCCTGTCTCCCCATGACACGAACCTTGTGGTGTTTGTTGTGTCCACATGAGGAGTAATTGCTTTGGGAATCCCCAGTTCTCTCTGTTTTATTGTGATGTTTTTGCACGTTATTTCTGACTCTGTTTTCTGCCCTCAAAATACCAAATTGGGCGTTTTTGGGATCTGCAGAACTCTCCAATCCCTGCTAAACTCCCAGACCCAGTTAAAGCAAGTGAAGCTGCTGCAAAGAAGAGTCAACCAAAGGCCAGGTAACCAGCCCCACCTGCTTTTTACTCCCTCTTTTGTTGCCTGTTGTCTCTGCTGTTTATTAGCAAAGGTGAATTTAGCTTCCTTGGGGACTTCAGTTGCCAAGTTATTCTCCCTGACTCAGAAACAATCTGATATCAGGTTCATTAGTTATCAATTTGGTATCTCCAAACCACAGAAGGCTGGGGGCATGGCTGCTCCTCTCTCTTGCTGTGCAGTTTTGGAGCTCAGTAAACACTGAGCAGAAATCAGGAGAGTTCAGTGGCCTGGTTCTGGGGTGGATGTGCCAAAGTTAAAGTGCATCTAAAGATGGCAGTTCAGACAACTCTGCCCAAAGGTACCAGCTGCTCATGAGCTGATTGGTGTCCTTCATGTGCTCACTCAGAAGTCTGGGTGGTTTCAAGCAATATGTTGTAGGAAATAGTTGGATATAAGTTGAGTGGTTTTGACAAGTCCCAGCTGTCCAGCAGCAGAGGATGCCATGACTGGCAGAGCAGTCAGAACTGCAGTGTTGGATTAATTGTGGTGAATGCATGCAGGAGCTTTTGCTGTGCCTGGGTGCCCACGAGTGTTCCACCTTTGTCACTCGCACCCAGCTGAGGTGTGGGTGGGTGTTTACCCCTGTTCTGGGCACCAGCTGCCCAGCTCACGGGCTGTGCTCACTGCCCTTCCTTCTCCTCCTTCCTTCACAGGCTCACAGACCCCATCCCCACGACAGAAACGTCCATAGCACCCCGGCAGAGACCCAAAGCAGGACAGACCCAGCCCAACCCTGGCATCCTGCCCATCCAGCCAGCCCTGACGCCCAGGAAGAGAGCCACAGCCCAGGCAGCCATTCAGCCCCAGGGTGAGCAATGTGTCCGTGTGCTCCCTGCTCCCTGTGCCTCAGGCACTGACCTAACCTGCCTTTGGGTTCTTGTGCCAGCTGCAGGCCCGGCTGCCCTGGGCAGTGCCCAGCCCTCCAGCGCCCCCCAGGCTAAAGCAGCCCCCCAGCAGCCTCCAGCCCAGCCCCAGGCCAAGCCAGCAGCAGCGCCCCAGGCACAGCCCCAGGTGCCCTCCACGCAGCCCCAGGCCACCCCTCAGCATCAGCAGCAGCAGCTGTTCCTGAAGCAGCAGCTCCTGCAGCAGCAGCAGCAGCAGCAGATGATGCAGGCTCAGCAGGTGGGTGTGTGCCCCAGGTTCATCACATCTGTGTCTGCAGGGCTGCAGCTCTGTGTTTCCTGCTCTTTTGGGGGGAATGGGTGCAGCTTTCAGGCATTTCCTCTGTGTCCCCAGTCCTCTAGCAGGATTTGCTGTAGGTCCTGACACCTCCAAGCTCTCAACCAGCAATTGTTTCCCAGTTCCCAGTGATGCAGCAAGGAGCGCCCGCGCAGCAGCAGCAGCTGATGCAGAACTACTACCAGCAGCAGCAGCAGCAGCAGCTGCTGGCCCAGCAGGCAGCTATGCAGCAGAAGAGCACAGCAGCAGCAGCTCAGCAGAAGCAGCAGCCCCAGGCCCAGCCTGGCTCAGCACCCCCAGCACAGCCACAGGAGCAGGGGGTGAGACCTTGGGGCACTGGCACTTGGGTACCAATGCTCCTCTGCCAGCTCCTGAGTGCTGGTCTGAGCCTTTCCTCCTCTGCTCTGGATCTCAGCCTCTCTACCCCTGAGCAGCCTTTGCCAAGTCCTAATGGAGGTTTTACCTCCAGAGCTGCACCACAGAAAGGGGAGAGACTCTGCCTGTGCAGTAATCCCGAAACACTGCAGAGCAGCAAATCCCTTTGTTTGTCTGGTTTTTCCTCTCCAGACCATCCCCAGTCCATGGCTGGCGTGCTGGGTGCTGTTTTCTCCCCAGTCCATGGCCTGGACACTGCGTGCTGTTTTCTCCCCAGTCCATGGCCTGGACACTGTGTGCTCCACCAGTAGCTGTTTTCTCCCCCAGTCCATGGCTGAGGTGCTGCGTGCTCCAGAAGGAGCTGTTTTCTCCCCAGTCCATCACTGGCATGCTGGGTGCTGTTTTCTCCCCAGTCCATGGCTGAGGTGCTGCGTGCTCCAGAAGGAGCTGTTTTCTCCCCAGTCCATGGCTGGCATGCTGGGTGCTGTTTTCTCCCCAGTCCATGGCCTGGACACTGCGTGCTCCACCAGGAGCTGTTTTCTCCCCGTGGCTGCCATTCTGAGCGAGCTCCCTGTGCTTTCCTCCCCCGGCAGGCGCAGGTGCAGGCTCAGAGGCAGCAGCAGCAGCAGCAGCAGCAGGCTCAGGGGCAGAAGCAGGGCTCCCTGACGCCGCCGTCCTCGCCCAAGGCGCAGCGCGCGGGGCACCGCCGCATCCTCAGCGACGTCACCCACAGCGCCGTGTTCGGCGTGCCTGCCAGCAAATCCACCCAGCTGCTGCAGGCTGCAGCTGCTGAGGCCAGCCTCAACAAGTCCAAGTACGTGCCAGGGCCTGGGGGTCAGCCCCAGCATGTCTGAGTAGGTGCCAGGGCCTGGCGGGGTCAGCTCTTGGTCAGCCTCAGCAAGTCCAAGTTGGTACCCAGGGCCTGGGGCTCAGCCTCAGCACATCCAGCTAGGTGCCAGGGCCTGGGAGTCAGCTCCAACAAGTCCAAGTAGGTACCCAGGGCCTGGGGGTCAGCCCCAACATGTGTGAGTAGGTGCCAAGGCCTGGGGGTCAGCTCTTGGTCAGCCCCAACAAGTCCAAGTAGGTGCTCAGGGTTTTGGGGCTCAGCCTCAGCAAGTCTGAGTAGGTGCCCAGTACTTTTGGGGGTCAGCCTTAACAAGTCCCAGTAGGTGCTCAGGGTTTTGGGGCTCAGCCTGAACAGGTCTAAGTGTACCCAGGGTTTTGGGGCCAGCCTCAGCAAGTCTGAGTAGTCCCAGGGCCCCGTGTGGGGTGTGGAGTGAAGGCTGGGTCAGGCTCTGGGATGTGTTGGATGAAAAGCTCTGAGTGGAGGTAGACACAAAACTCAGAGTGAGTTTTTGCCTTCAAGACCTCAGTTTAGGACTTGGCAGGAAGTGCTGGATAATTTTTGCCCCTCATGAGCTGTCTGAGCTCCCAAAAAGCTTTGGGTGACCAGGGCCTTCTCTGGCTCCCAAAAGGCAGTGACGTTTCAGCCACAGCCCTGGTGTGCACTTCAGTCTCACTGCTTGACACCAGCACTTCCTGAAGGTTGGACTTGATGGTCTTGGAGAGCTTAATGGAGCTCTGATTCCCTAGGAATACTTGCTAGGTCACTAGGTGGGTTAATGGCTCTTGTTTGGGGTGATCCCATCCAGATCTGCTTCCACCACGCCCTCGGGCTCGCCCAGGACCTCGCAGCAGAACGTCTACAACCCCCCTGACGTGTCCACGTGGAACCCCTTTGATGATGACAACTTCTCCAAGCTGACAGCTGAGGAGCTGCTCAACAAGGACTTTGCCAAGCTGGGGGATGGTGGGTGCCTGGGTGCTGTAACACCTGCCTGCTCTGAGTGGGAAGGTGCCTGGGGTGGGGATGGTTTGGGCAGAGACTGCTCAGGGATTGGGGATGGTTTGGGCAGGGAATGCTCAGGGATTGGGGATGGTTTGGGCAGGGAATGCTCAGGGATTGGGGATTATTTGGTCAGGCACTGCTTGGGTGCCCCATATTGTTACAGTCCTCTGGCTAAATCCTTCCAGTTGCCTTCTGTTTGCAGTTCAGTGGTGCCTCCAAGGCAGAGGTACCAGCTGCTTTGACTGGTACTCAGGTGCCTGTGGGAGCTGCAGTTTAAACTCTGCTCCATCTGCAAGCTGGGATTTGCAGCGAGGGCCTTGAGTCACTTAGTGGAACAGTGTCCTGGAAATACAGATGAGCAGCCTATTTCAGAATAGAACAGAGGAACAGAAGTTTCAGAACAGAGGTTTCCCCCTAACTCTGGGTGTGCTTTGCAGGGAAAGCTCCAGAAAAGGCAGGCAGCTCCACAGAGAACCTGCTGCCAGGGTTCCAGCCTGCAGCCCCTGCAGATGCCTTCGGTGGCTCCTCCTTCCCTGCTGGGCCAGGTGAGTCTGGAGCATGGGCAGCAAGGGAGGGCAGCTCCTGGCCAGAACCTCTTTGAAAGGGAAGGAAAAGTGCTGCAAACAGAGTGTATGGGTGCTGAGAGCTGCAGGGAATGGGGCTGGCACTAAAGGAGGGGAGGGAATGTCACAGTTGGGTGGCAGAGACTGTGGTGGAGGCAGAGGTGGGGCTTGTGGTGAGCGTAGAAACTGAGCCCTGAGTTCCCAAGGGAGCTTCTTAGTGTGTGGAGGTTCCATGGAGCTCATACCAGGGAGTAGAGCCTGCCATGTGCTGGGAGGTGTTGGTCAGACCTGCTGCTCTGTCTGGAGGAGCAGAGGAACAAGGATAACACCTCTGCTGCAGAGTGAGGAGGGAGCAGGGCTGAGGGAGCAGGGAAAGCCCTTGGAGGAGAGCACAGCCCCATAACTGACACGTGGAGTGATGAAGGCAGTAATTCCTGCCCTGGCTGGGCTGTGTGGCTCCACCTTGGCTGGTCTGAGGAGTTTCTCTGCCTGGGGGACCTTGTCTGGTTCTCCTTTGGTCCGTGTGTCCCAGGGTTTTGCTGTGAGCAGCCCTTCTATGCCAGACACCCTTGGTGAGTGCTGCTGCTCATTTCCACTCCTTCAGCATCAGTTCTCACTGGGGCAGCTCAGACTGCCAAGCAGAGGTGGGAAGCTGCTTCCTGGAGCTCCAGGAGCCAGGGATCCTCCCCTGGTGACAAATGCTCCTCCTGGTTGGTGCCTCCCCACTGAAACAAAGCAGCTCTTGGTGAGAGGAGGCTGGGAAGAGGCTGGAGAATCCTTTGTGAGGCAAGGAGTGACAAATCCATTTGTGCTTATTTCTATTTATAAAAGGAGATTTAGGGGAGCTTATAACTGAGCCTGGTGTGTTGGTTCTTACCAGAGAATTAAGGAGTTGAAGTCCCTGGCACAGGAGTGCTCCTGGGGAGTTGCTTTCTGGGTTTGCCCAGCTGTGAGCAGTTTCTGGTGTTCCATCAACCTGTGTGGGTGATGCTGAGCAGCAGCAGCTCCACGCTGAGCTGCAAAGCACCTTCTGCAAAGCCTGAGGAGCATCTGTGTGCCCTGGGCTCTGTGGTTGCTGTACCATGGTCAGTTCCTGCAGTGTCTGACTTCAGAATGTGCCCCTTGGCTTCCCAGTCCTGGGGCTTGGCACAGGAGGAACCTTGGGAATCTGGGTGCTGGGCTGGGCACTTCAGCCCTTCTCTTTCTTTCCTCAGAGACAGGAACCTGTCCCAGCCTGGCTGGTGCACAGTGCTGCAGATGTTTTTGCACGCTGTGTGTCCTTTGTGAAACCTTTCACCTTTTGTGCTGCTGTGAAGGCAGACAGCAGTTCCTCCCTGCCAGGGAATGTTCTGAGATGTGTGGGTCACACTGTGTTGGAGAGCTGCATGCTAACAGCAGTTTTGTTTGGGTTTTTATTGTTTTCAGTAGCACACTTGGTCAGAGTGTGCCTGTGTGTGGCTGTGCCTGTGCTGGGGTTTTGCTCTGTGCTTTCTCCTTTTCTCTGTTCACTCTGCCTTTTCTTTTCTTTTCTTTTCTTTTCCTTTCCTCTTCTCTACCAGCTGAAAAAACGAAAGACATTCTGAGTTTGGACTCTAGCCCTCCTCTGCTGACCGTGCCTGATCCTTTCATTCCTCTCCCGTTATCCGACACCCCAGGTAACCCGAGCTGGGGCCCTTTGCTGTGGCCTCTGCATCTCCTGCCTCTGTTCGGGCACTCCTGGGATCCCGGGCTCTGCTGGGCTCTGCACTGGGGCTGGGGTGAGCTCAGACATGTGCCTGGGTGTCCCTAGGGGCTCAGCATCCCCAGAGGGATGGGAGGGCTGGAGCACCTCTCCTGCAGGGAAAGCTGGGAGCTGGAGTTGTTCAATCCGGAGCACAGGAGGCTCCAGGGAGACCTCAGAGCCTAAAGGGGCTCCAGGAGAGCTGGAGACAGAATGGAGGGAGGGACAGGAGCCAGGGAGTGGCTCCCAGTGCCAGAGGGCAGGGCTGGATGGGATACTGGGAACTGGGAGTTGTTCCCTGAGGGTGCCCAGAGCAGCTGGGGCTGCCCCTGCACCCCTGGCAGTGCCCAGGGCCAGGCTGGACGCTGGGACACCCTGGGACAGTGGGAGGTGTCCCTGCCATGGCAGGAGTGGGATGGAATGATGGTGGGATGGATGTAAGGTCCCTTTCAACAAAGCATTCCAGGATCCTGTGAGAAATAATCCCCAGGTGATTAATTACCTGCTTCTGACTTAAGCTGTTTTCAAATGGCTTCCAACCATGAAATTGTAGGTTTTATTATTGTTAATCTTTCTTCCCTCTAAGAGTCAGTGTTTCTTTGGCTTCCAAAGTCTGTTGCAAATCTGAGCATCTTGAGAAGCACAAGTTCCATGTGACCTTTTCTGATTTGGCAAGGTTTTCCAGTGCAGTTGGTGCTGTTTCATTTACTTTGCAGTGCTGCTTTTGAGCCTTTTCTGTGCACATTTCTGACTGCAGCAGCCAGCACTTTTTAGCACAGATTATGTAAGTGTTTAGGAGCTTATTTGCAAATCAGTGGGATTTGGAATGTGGGGATGTTTTTATCTTGCAGCCTCTCTCTGGGGAAGGTGTGAGGCAGGTCCAGAGCACAACTGCAGCTCCCATCCTCATCCTTGGCCCAGCTCTGGGTCACTGCTGCTTTGGAGGACCCAAAAAACTCAATTTCATGTGTTTGTTCTTTTTAAAGTAAAACCTGAGGCCTCATGAACATTTCCAAGGACTGGGGCTGCAGAGCAGTCCTTGGCTTGGAAACTGAGAGGGTCTGATTGTAAATTCAGCAGGAAGGATCCAACCCCTGCGTTGGAGCTCAGCTTTTCACCTGGCTAAAGCTCAGCTCAGGCCTCCAACCTGGAGGTGCAGGTGGCATCACCTGAGTGCCTGTCAGACCTTGCAGAGGCACAGGGGTGGTGTCAGTGTGTCCTTCCTCCTCCTCCTCCTCCTCCTCCCTGTGTAATGGCTGCAGTTCTTAATGGAACTGGAAATAGGAAGAGGAGCTGGCAAGAGGGATGTAAAAATATGGCAAAACATCTGTTAAAACAAGGGAGAATTAAATATTCATGCTGAAAACATATTTCCTTGTGTATGTGCAGGAAAATGAGCCAAGTTGTTCTTAATGAGCTTATTTCAGGCTTCAGCAGTGACTGATCCTGTGGTGTTGGTCAGGGGAGCTCTCTCTGGGTCACTGGCTGATGTAGGGAGGGAATTTCATTTTTTTGGGAACAAAACACTGGATGAGATGTTTTTAATCACCATAACTCTGCTCCAGGCCCATAAATTCTGGGAAGATAACTGGGTGCCCAGCTCTGCCTGGGTGTTTAGAGCAGCTGTAATAAACAACTGTGTTGCTGCTGAGGATTTATTTGCACCACAATGACACACTGAGATAAAGTAATTGCACATGCTCAATTAGGCATGCACAGCAGCTGTGGGTGTGCACTAATGATCTGAGCTTGCTTCTTGAGTTGGGGAGATGCAAAAGGGCAACTGCTCATGTGGGAACCTGATGGATTTATTGCTGTATTTACTGGGAGGACAAGGTGGGGTGTGATGATTTAGAGCCACAAAGCCAGCAGACCATGAGAATCCAGCTAAATGAGTGTAGAGAGCATCCAGTGTTCTTCTGCCTGGGCTTTCAGATTGATCTTAGGGGAGGATTTACTGTTTTACAAATATTTGAGGTCTTGGACGTGAACCTAAAATTGCTTGTTTTGCTCTCTTAAGGAGCCACTGTTTGTCACTGTTTAAAAAGAAATTACACAGAGTTGTCAGAAGGCTGAGTGGCCTAAGTGCCTCAGTCTGCACTGAGCTGCTTCTTTTGTACACTGCTCTGGTACAGGTGGGCCTGAGTGGTCAGTTACTCAATGCATTTCATCTGACTGAAGAATTAACAATGTGATTGGTCATTTACTCAATGCATTCCACCTGAAAGAATAATTAGCAATATGATTGGTCATTTACTCAATGCATTTCAGCTGATGGAAGGATTAACAAGATACCCACTTGTGAACAATCTTTGAGAATAACAAGAAAGCAGATATTAGGAAAGCAACACCTGCAGTAGTTTATCTCACTGGCTGTCACTGTTTATCTCCAGCTCCCTGAAGTCTCCCAGGCCAGTTCTGGGCAGGAGTTTTCAGCTTTGTCTCTCTGAGCAGGCTGCCACATCCACAGCTGCTGAGTGCTGTCCTTCACCCCGTGGTGTTTGCAGAGCCCTGGTTCCATTTCCCTTCATCCCCTTCTGTTCCTGCCCGTGTTGTGAGAGCCCCAGCCCCATTTCCCCAGGCCAGAGGGGTGCAGAGCCTTCCCTGGTCTGGGGCATGGGCTGAGCACCAGGCAGGGCTGATTTACCTGCTCCAACTCCATCAGTGCATGGCAGAGCTGGTGGGCAGTGCCAGATCCTGCCCAGCTGTGGTGCCCTGGCAGCCCTGCCCTGCCCTGGCAGGATTTTCACAGCTGTGTCTCTCTCTCCCAGCTGCCCCCCAGAGGAAAGGACTCTGCTGTGTGCTCTGCTGAGCTGGGTGTGCTGCCCAGGGCAGCCCTGCAGTGGGTGCCAGCCCTGCAGTGAGTACCAGCCCTGTGTGTGCCCCTCGTGCCTGCTGGGCACTGTGTCCTCACCCTGGCACACAGCTCTGCCCTCTGCTCCCTTTTAACTTGCAGCTTTTCAGGAGTTCTTTCTAATAGCCTGCTCTAACCCCAGCCCCTTTGCCTCTCTCATCTCTTGATTGGTATTTTTGGTGTTGATATTATTGATATTGCCTTGATTGGTGTTTTTTCCTAACTCTGGTGTTTCCTAAAACGCTTTCTGAGTGTTTGTGGCTGGAGGGGTGTGTGGGCAGCAGTAAAAGCAGCATGGCAGAGGAGGCTGCAGGTGCAAAGTCTGAGCAAACTGACTGAGTAAACTCCATCAGGTGTGTGCATGTGCTGGGAAAGGGTCTGAAGGAAAAGCTGAGCTGAAGGAGGTGGGGTTTAGGTTAAAGGGGATCTTTGCAGTGAACCAGGTGAGGCCCTGGCACAGAGCAGCTGTGGCAGTGCCCAGGGCCAGGCTGGGCATTGGTGTCCCTGCCATGGCAGGGGTGGCAGAGCTCTGACAGCTCCCCTGCAGCCCAGGGCACTCAGGGCTCTGCTCAGGGCTCTGCTCAGGGCTCTGCTCAGGGTTCTGATTCTGCAGCCCAGGGCACTCAGGGCTCTGCTCAGGGCTCTCACTCTGCAGCCCAGGGCACTCAGGGCTCTGCTCAGGGCTCTGTTCAGGGCTCTCACTCTGCAGCCCAGGGCACTCAGGGCTCTGGTTGATTCTGCAGCCCAGGGCACTCAGGGCTCTGTGCTGCAGCCATTTCCCACCCGTGGTGCAGGTGCTGCTCTGGGGCTCACACACAGCACAGCCAGCCCTCATTAATGGTGTCTTCTTCTTTCTTCTGCTTTTCTCACCGTTGCCTCCTTTCCTCCTTTTTCCTGCTTGCCCCAGAAAAACTGATTGAGGGCCTCAAATCTCCCGAGCCTGCGCTGCTGCTGCCCGAGCTGCTGCCCCTGGCTGACCCCTTCGGCAGCACGGCAGAGCCTGCCAATGGTAACTGCCCCCCGTGCCCCCTGTGCCCCCCCTGTGCCCCCCGTGCCCCCCGCATGCTCCCCTGGCTCCCAGGGCAGCCCTGGATGCTGCTGAGCCTCAGCTGCCTTTTCCCCCTGGGGTGGGCACTGAGCAGGGTGGCTGCTCTGCTCTGCTGGGCCTTGGGTGTTCTCTTGGGAGGAGAAGGCAATTGCTGATTGAGGATGGCAAAAATGCCTTTATTTGTGGTCAGGAGTTGGTGTTTGGCCGTGGCCCAGGCACTGAGCTGGGCTGTGCCCGTGGTTCCCAGCAGGATGAGGAGGAAGGGGAGGGTTCCCTGGAGGTGGCAGGGCTGGGGATGGAGGTGGGCAGCAGCAGCTCCAGGCAGGTCAGGGCTCTGCGTGCTGCAGAATTGGGTTTTACCTGCCAGGTGCCCTGCAGGCAGGGAGTGCAGGCTGCAGGTTTGGTCATCAGCTGCTGCTGTGGGGTGGCTGTGACCTGGGGCTCTGACAGAAGGGAAGGACATCACTCCCTGGAACACTAAAGCTTCTGCTTTGGCAGTTTCTGGCAGTTGTCTGAATTGTAATGATCAGTTACTCTGAGTGCAAGGGGACTCCAGTGGTCACTGCTTTCCTTTTGCTGGACCAGGATCTTGTGGATATTTGCTGCCTGTTCAGCTGCAGGGCAGGTGTTAGCAGCCTGCTGTTCCACTCTCTGGGTGTTTCAAATTGGGCTTGTACAAATCAAAACAAATAAAAGCCGAAACCAGGCTTCAAAACCAACCAAAGCCTCGAGCTGACACTCACTGCAGGTCAGTACAGGATTCAGACAACTCCTGCCTCAGTTTCCTCCTTCTGCTTTTCCTTGCAAACTAACCCGTGGCTGCTGTGCCCGTGGGAAGGCCAAGCTGCCGTGGCTGTGGAGAGCCTGATCCCGGGGCTGGAGGCGCCCCTGGCCCAGCGCCTCGTGTCCCACAGCGACTCCGTGGCCTCCAACAGGACAGGTTGGTCAGGCCCGGGGCTGGGGGTGCTCCTCAGGGGCTGGGGGTGCTCCTTTAGGAGTTCTGGCTGCTCCTCAGGGGCTGCTCTGCCACTGGGGCAGCTCAGGGAGTGCTCTGGCCTTCCTCCTCTCCTTGTGGGAATGGAAAAGGTTCTTCCCCTCAGGGTGCTGGCACTGCCCAGGCTCCCAGGGAATGGCGCAGGGGCTGCCAGAGCTGCAGGAGCCCTTGGCCAGCTGCCAGGGATGCCCATGGTGGGGATTTGGGGTGTCTGTGCAGGGATGGAGCTGGGCTCTGATCCCTGTGGGCCCATTCCCTCTCAGGAGATTCTGTGGTGCTGTTCCCTGAGCCCTCCCTCCCAGAGCTGGAGGTGCTGCCGCAGTGCTCCATGAAGGGTTCAGAGCTCAGGAGCAGTCCCTGGTTTGTCCCAGGGGGGCACAAAGCAGCTCCTGGCCCTTTCTGCTTGTGCAGCCTTGGTTGGGCCCCTTCCCACAGCAAATGGCTCGAGCTCTTCTCAGAGGTGTCTGTGGGGAGTGCCCTGGGCCTGCAGCTCCTCCCTGTGCCCTTTTACCTGGCCCTGTGGGATTCTCCTGGCCCTGTGGGATTCTCCTGGCCCTGTGGGATTCTCCTGGCCCTGTGGGATTCTCCTGGCCCTGTGGGATTCCTGCTCAGCCCCAGAGGGACAGAGAGCCCTGCTGGGGCTCTGTGCCCTCACTGAGGGCAGTGGGATCTCCTCCATCACGAGCAGGGCAGTTTCTGTGCTGGCTTTGCAGCAAAGCTGTGCTCCCACCCTGCCTGTGGGTGAGGGGGATGTGGCAACCAGAGTTTAACACTGTTTGTGTCCTGTCCAATGCCACCCTGGGATGCTCACCTGGATGCAGACTCTCTCACTGGGGAAGACTCTCTGCTTGACTGTTCTCTGCTCTCTAACCCTGCTGCTGACCTCCTGGATGAGTTTGCTCCTGTAGCTTTCACAGCTCAGCCTCACAAAGGTAAACTCTGCTCTCAGCCCTGGTCCTCTCTTTACAGGCACAGCTGCTCTGGCCTGTTCTGGTGCTGTATTGTCCCCAAGCCTCTACTCTGGTTTCTTCCCAAGCTGCTCAAACTTGGAATGTGCACTGATGTACTAAGGGGGGAAAAAGTCAATTACTCAGCTTGAGTGTAAAGCCAGAGTTTGTGCAAAGTGGTGTTGTTTTCCATGGGGGTGGGCTCTATGTGCAGCCCTGCCTCACTGAATGCACTCTGGCTTTGCTTCTTCCACGTGGCATTTGAGCTTGGTGGGGTTTTCTGCATTATTAATTCCAGAAGGGAGCCTGATAATCATCTGGCACAAGGTTTTGGAGCAAAAGGAATTTTTTGTGGTTTTTGGAGTAGCATCCCGGGCAGATGAGTTCTTCCAGCCCTAGAGAACGTTGTCCTTATCAGGAGAAGTTCTTGAGTGCAGCTGTGGTGTCACAGCAAACGTGAATGGGAGCCCAAGGGGAAGGCCAGGGGCTCCCTCAGGGTTGTTTTCCCTGTGTCTGATCCCCCAGAGCACAGAGCAGTTCCACAAGTGCTTTCTTGCCTCACCTCTCCCCAGACCTGTTCAGCCTTGGTCAGCTTTGGGTGGAAATCTTTCATTCCCAGCAGGAGTCAGACAGGAATGTTCTGTTCATGAGAGCTGTTGGGTTGATGTGTCCTTGCTGGGCTTTCAGAACATTTCATGCAGGAGCTGAGGAGCAGATTTGGGAGGGTATTTGAGGTGCCTGAAGGAACAAGGAGTGATGCCCAGGGAGTGTGAGAGGCTCTGAAAACACATCATTGCCTGATGAGGTGGATAAGTCATCTCCTCTCTGGAGAGGGTTGGAATTGCCTCTCCCACGTGTCGAGCTGCAGCTGATGTGGTTTGAATCACTGGAATTACCTCCCAGAACTGCCCTAGGGGCCTCTGGAAAGCCTCTCACAGCATCTGGGCACTCTCCAGGCAGGTAAACCCCTTGGAAATCTGCCTCCATGTTGCCCTTGTTGTTTTATTGCTCAGGTGAAGCTCAGGGGTTTGTCTCAGGTGGATGACTGGAATTTCTTCTGTGGTTTGTTTGGTTCCCCAGCCCTTTTCCTCTCCCTGTGCATGAGAGGCAGCCTGAGCTCTCACACCTTCAGTCCCTGGGAGCTCACCCAGGCTCTGCCACAGCTTCCAGCTGAGCCCTCAGCAGCTCAGCTTCTGCTCTGGGTCCTGCTTGGTTTGGTTTGATCCCCTCCACTTCTGTGTTCCATTGCCTCTCTTCTTTCCTGCCCAGACTTACCAACTTCATTTCACTTTTAAATTAAACTCCTGCTTCTAAACGCTGTCTCTGAAAACATTAAACAGAAACATATCTAACACTTCTGCAATTCTAACCAGCCTCTCTGCTGTCTTTGCTTCTTTGCCCTTATTTCTCTTCTATGCTGCAGAAGATACTAACCTGATATCAGGCTTTGATGCTCCTGAGGGCTCTGAAAAAG
Organism: Loriotus luctuosus; assembly: GCA_035582745.1. NCBI lineage: Eukaryota > Metazoa > Chordata > Aves > Passeriformes > Thraupidae > Loriotus > Loriotus luctuosus. The sequence continues at coordinate 383,540 of JAWWEY010000079.1, forward strand.
TGACAGAAGATGAGTTTGACCCAATTCCAGTGTTGATATCCAAAAATTCACAAGGTAAGCCAGGATGTGGGAGTGAAAAAGGGAAGGAAAAAAGGCAAGCAGTGGATCTGTAAATTAGTTTTGGGGCAGTGGTGCTGCAGCACATGGTTCCAGTGTGGGAAACAGGAGTCTGGTCCCTGTCCCACCTCCCTGAGAGCTCTGGGCAGGCAGAGCCTGTGGGGCAGGGAGTGGGCAGCTGCTCATGGCAGCATCCTGGCCCCAGAGCCCTGGGAGATCCTGCCAGGAGCAGAGCACTGCTGGGTTATCAGCAGTTATCAGTGCACTGCTGGGTCACCAGAGCAGCTGTGTGAGGGACAGAGCAGGCAGGGAAGGAGCAGTGAGCTGGGTGTCCTCTCTGCAGTCACCCCTCTGGAAGGATTTTGTGATTACCTGGGGAGGTGTAAAGGCAAATCCAGGACTTTTTTTGTGTTTTTTTAAGACTTTTTTGCCTTTTTTTCCCCCCAGTTTGGTCAGAGAACCTTTTGGCTTCCCTAACTGCCATTTTTGGTCTCAGCAGGAATGTGCAGAACCCTGCTCTGTACCAGTCTTGGCTCTCAGAGGCTGGCACTGGTTGGGAGCAGTTCAGACATTACAAACTCCTCTGCAAGTCAGGGATTTCTCTCCCAAGCTGGGCCAAGACAGGCTCTCCCTGGGGGCTGGAACCAGATGGACTTCAAGGTCCTTTCCAACCCCAACCATTCCTTGGGTCTCTCCTTTAGTGTCCAAGTCCCAGTCCCACAGTAGCCCAGTTCTCCTGGAAGTGGCTCAGAGCACCCAGAGGTGCTCCTGAAATAGATTTGGAGATTTAAAATTCTGGCCTGTCCTTTCTGTGGGCTGTGGGACTCCTTGGATTTATTTTAGAGATCCCTTAGCAAGGACAGGGTTCTGGATAAGCTTTGTGGAAAGAATGGGTTTGTAGGGATTTGCTGGTTTGGTTTGGGGGGAGAGGGTGAGCAGCAAGCAGGGGATTCATTCTGTGCTGATACAAACAATGAGAAGAGCTTGAGCAAAGTCTCTGTTTTGCTTTGACTTTTTTCTTTCTTTCTTGATCTTGAACTTCTGAAACTGTCGTGTGTGTGTGTGTCCTGCTCAATACTGAATTCCTATCTCTCACACTTTCAGGTGGGCATTCTAGAAACAACAGTGGAAGCTCTGAGTCCAGTCTTCCCAACATAGCCAGGTCTCTGCTGCTGGTGGATCAGCTCATAGACCTGTAGCAGTGACACAGTAGCAGTTTCTGTAACGTACCCACACCTCCGGTTTCCTTGCCAGAAGAGTTTCCTTCCTTGTGCTTCTTTGGGGCTTTTTTTTTCTTTTCTTTTTTCTCCTTTAATTAAGAGAAAAATCTGCCAACAGGAGACAGTCACCCACCTCTCTCCCTGTCCTCCCCTGGCCTGGGGAAGGTTCTGGCTGAGCTCTCCAGGTAGCCTGGCGTCTGTCAGGCTGGTGGAGCCCTGTGGGTTCCCTGTGCCCTGTCCCATGGCCAGGGGAGCCCCCTGGGGCTGCTCTGTGACCCTGCCCAGCCTCCTGTCCCTGAGCAGGGTGTGAACAGTGCAGCCCCACCTGTGCTCTGGGTTCTGGTTCAGGGCCAGGGGACAGTGGCAGGGACATCCCTGAGCTGCAGGGCACGGGGCAGGAGAGCTGGGGGCTCTGAATTGCTGCAGAGGAGGGGGCAGCCCCAGGTTCCTCCCGGCCATACTCTGGTGATGGTGCACATGAAGAGTTTTCCAGCTGCCCCCAGCTCTTGGTTTGCTGTTTGACAATCCTGCTGGGAACAAACTGCACTTCCTAAGGGAGGGAAAACAGAAAAGGAAAAATAAGAGAAAAAGAAAAAAGCAGCTTGTTAAAGCTGCAGAAATGACCCTAAGTGAAGCGTGACAAGGTTTTGAACCAAATCCATGTGAGTATGGCTGTGACCAGTGTTTCACTGACCTTCTTTGGGGTGAAAAGGGCGCCGTGGCAGCAGCAGATGTATTTTCTGTGACTTCTTTTCTGTGTTTGACTGGAAAAAAAGAAACTCCCCTCAACCTACTGTAAATGGTGTATGAAACAAATTGTCCTACGGCTGTTTGTCTCTTTTTAATCCTGGTTTTAGTCAAGCATCTGGTATCTGTTCTGGGTTCTCCATTTTCTCTTGTAACTGCTATAGTGCACCCCAGTTGAGTATGGAGCCATTGTTTCAGTAGACAAAGATTCCTGTGGGCCTCTCTCCACCCCAGTCTCTGTGACCACGCATGCCCTGGGTTCAGGTGGTTTGAAATCAGTGCTGCTACAACTCGATGGGTTCTCCCTTTTCCTCGCCCCTCGCTTGGTTTGTCCGTAGCTGGATCCGCTCAGCTCCTCCTCCTTGGCTTCCCACCGAGTCTGGGATTTCTATCTCGTGTTTGAAAGCCCTCTCTGAGCAGAAGGTCCCTTCCTCTGTGGTGGAATTCCCCCAGCTTCCTGCTCCCCGTGTTTGTGTTTGTAGCTGTATCAGTAGCAGTGCAGTTCCCCCGTGCGAAAGTGCGAGCGACTGAATGTGTCTGTGCTGACCTCCTGGGAAGGGAAGAACCCCACGTCTGTGACTCCTCCTCTCCTCTCTCCATCTCCTCCCCAGCCCCACACTTAGTTTAACCAATTCTGTACATAGAGCTCCCATCGGTTGTGTCTCTACATTACTCTTCTTTTAAAACCTACACTTACTAATAAAAGTATTGCTTACGTGTGTTGTATCATTACATGTGTATACTGCACTTTCCAAGAGAAGCTTTACATGAGAACTATGGAAATGACCTTAGTAAAATTGTGGATAGAACTTTATTATTTTTTTGTTTTATATTCCTAAAGCACAGGCGAGCTGGACTGGAAAACACGAAGATGCTATAGATAGAAAGTTATTGTATAGTCAGATACTGAGATTATATGAAAAGAGAATGGATTTTAAAAAGTAACCATCTACTGTATATTAGAAACAAAGATTTCTGTGAATTAAAGTACTTTTAAAGAATGTTTAAGATTTTAAATCTAATGGCGCTTGTTCAAGGGTTCTGGAAAAAATGACAAATGCACTGGGTTGTTAATAATGCTATTAAATAAGCAGATGTGAATGTTTATTTTATTGCTTTTTCAAGTAGCTGTTCCTGGGTGTGGGTGGAAATCTGATATTTTAGAGACTGTTCTTAGACCTCCTTCATCAGAAAATACTCACCATGTGCTTGCAGAGCGAATGGAATTGAGAGATGAGTGGAGATTGGGGATTCATTTTAAACTCCAGAAACTGTGAGCATCCCACGGCTCTGGGTTGGTGCTGGTGCTGCTCAGAACTGAGGAGTTTGTGTGAGAGCCTCACCCTGTGTCCCGTGGGACACGTTTGGTGTCCCTGGGGGGAGGATCAGTGCTGTAGCTTGGTTGGAGCCTTGGTTGGAGCCAGGGGAGGGGTCCTGGCCCCTCTGAAGGGCTCTGGGCTCAGAGGTGTGCAGGGCCACCCCAGCAGGGCTGTTCTGCTGGATCTCCTGTCAGGGTCAAACACAGCCACAGCACCTGGAGCAATTCCCCTTCACCTCAGGGTCTGCTCTGGGTGCAGGGCAAGCTCTGGGTCTGGGTGGCAGAGGTTCAAAGGAATGGTTGGAATTTGGTGTTGGTGCTTGGTTGCTCTGAGGGCTCAGGCTGGGAAGGGCCCCTGCCTTTGGAAACCTCCTGTTCATCTTCACCCAGATGAGTTCAGTCAGCCTCCCCATTTCTGCTGCCACCCACTGTGCTGGGAGCATCTGTCCCAAAACAGGAGCTGCAGCTCCCTGGCTTTGGACTGTCCAGGTCCCCTCAGGATCCCTTGGGACCTGCTTGGCCAGGGCCTCAGGTGCTGTGCAACCTGCTGGGACAGTGGCTGGGAGAATCCTGGCAGATCTTCATCCTCCTGCAGCCTCCTCATCACAGGCCAGGGCAGCTTGAGCCAACCTGTGTGGAGCAAAGTCCTTTTTAGAGGGAGCCTCTTGTAAAGGAGCCATAATGGTGTTCTTTGGCCTAAAACAAACAAAAGTACCTTATTTAAAAATTCACTCACTGTGCTGGCCCTGGGGAGCCAGGAGGGGCTGCTGGCTGGGCTTGTTCTGGGGCTGGGCTTGTTCTGGGGACATCCCTGCTCTGGGGACATCTCCCAGCATGAGGCTGCTCCTGGTGTGCAGGGCTCAGACAGTTCATCCTGCTGGGATTGGTGTGCTGAACTCCTGCCAGGTGCAGGTGTGCCAGAGCTGCAGCATTAAATTCCTCATCCTCTGGGACTGAAGGCTCTGGATCTGCCTCCAGGTGTCCCTGACCTCTGGGGCTGTGCTGCTCCTCCTTGCTGGCTGTGCTGGGTGTGGTGGTTCTGAGCTCTTGTTTAATGGGATTGCTTCTAGAAACTGGAGCAGTTTGCTTCTGGGAATTGGAGTACAAGGAAAACCTGCACAGTGCAGGAATGAAGGAGTGATGAGCCTTTGACCCCTTTAAAGTTCCAAACTAGTAATTCTGCTCACTGGTAACTGTGCTGATCTTCAGCTGCCTGTTCCTGGATATTGAGTCCTGCCTGACCCTGGCTTGGTGAAATCAGGAGTTTCCTGGTGGAAGGGGACCTTTAGATCCAGGAGTTTCTCCCTCTCCCCTGACCTTTATTTTGGGCTCTGCTCCAGAAGTGAGATCCTCACCATTGTGGTGACTGCTCTGCCTCTTGTTAACAGGGAGTAAATATTTTCTAGTTTTCCTCTTGGTTATTTCAGTGCTCTGCCCCTTCAGGGCACTGTTTTCCTTGGAAGCTGGGGAATCCCCAGGTGCCAGGGCTGTCACCTGGGCTAAAGCTTTTCCAGGTTGCTGTCTGAATACCTGCAGAGTGTGCTCCTGGGGTGCTGAGTGATCAGAGGGTTTTTCTAAGGTTCTCCTTCTTGAAAAAGAGCCTGAGTATAGTTTGGAATCTTCCTCGTGTGTGTAGCTGACCCTGGAGTCCAGTATTACACACACTGGTGTTGTGCAGGAGAAAACTGCTGCTGAGCATCCTTTTCACACCAATGGGCAGAGAGAACATCAGAAAAAGGAATTTTTCCAGGACAGGGCATTCTGCTTCTTGTGCAGTGTCCCCACACTCAGAGCTGTGTGCTGCTCAGCAGATGGGTTTAGAGCTGTCCTGCCTCTCTTACCCTGTCCCCAATGCCATGGCTTGTGTGGCACAAGTTAGAAAGGAGATTGCAGCAGCTGTGCTGGTGCAGAGTGGGCCCTGCTGCCCCTGCTCTCCATGCTGAATGCCTTTTCCCCTGGAGCAGGGTGGAGCCAGAGGCATTTCCCTGGCGTGGCAGCTGGTCCTGCTCTGGCTCAGCCTGTGTCTCAGCATGTCCCAGTGTCCCCTGGCCAGGGTGGCACCTCCTGGCATCCCAGAGTGGCCCCTGAGGGAAAGCCAGTGTGGAGAGCAGGGCTGCAGGAGAGAGAGGGGATTTTTGGGGAGTGACTGCTCCAATGTGCTCATAGCTGTGCTTTGTTTAGCCGTGTGCTGTACCCAGGTGAAGAGCTCCCAATAAATGCTGGTCTGATGCCTCACCAATGGCTGCTGTGTCTTTACTTGTGAGCAGTGATGGAGGAGGGGATGTTTTGTGTCTCTGGTGCCCGAGGGCTGTCGTGGGTGTGTAAAACATGAACAATTAACCAGGCAGAGCTGTCCCTGGGTGAGGTTCTGGCACTGCAGGGTGTGTTGGTTGTGCCTTGCTGACCCTGGGTACCACCCAGCCTCCTCACCCTGCTCGTTCTTCCTGCAATTGCTGCTGTTTTAGTTTTCATGTGGTTTTCTCCTATCCTCTTGCTAACGAGTCCAATGACACTTCTAAGCTGCCAGTAGTTCTGTGAAGGTAAGAGATCTTCTGTTTTGTCTGTGTGAGTCCTAAGGCACACCCGGCCTCCTGGTGGCTCCTGGAGCTGGGGAAGGGCAGGACAGCCTCTCCCTGCACTGCCTGGTTCTGCCAGTGCAGAAACGAGCCAGGTCATTGGAGCTCTGATCCTTGATTTGGAGTGCTTAAAAACCATTTGTCTGGCAGTGGTTAAAAGGAATAGCTGCTAGTAAAATAGCTGCTACCTAGGATTCACTGAAAGCTGTAAGCTACCTTCAGTCTTTGAAATGGGCCTGTTATTTTAGCAGGTTTTGGGGCATCCCCACAGGCAATTCCACGTATCTGTGGGCTGCCCCACAGGGAGAGAGGCCAGGCCAAGCAGTAGAAGTGCTTGGAGAGCAGCAGTGCAGGCTGGAAGGACAGAACTTGTCTGCCTGCTGGAGCTTCCCTCGGGCAGCAGCGTTGGGAAGGGAAACACTCTGTGCTGGTGGCTGTTGTCAGGGCTGGGTGGGAGAGGAGCCTGGTGGGATGGTGCTGAGGGTGCTGTGTGTGCCCATGCGTGTGTCAGACATCTCCCATCCTCTCAGCAGTGGTGCCCGTGTTGCCAGCACTTCCCCGGCGTTGTTTTTTCATTGATTTGCCCTCCCTCTCCTGCCCATTTTCCATGCATGGTGGTGGTTTCCATCTGAGCAGCGTGACATTCCTGTGCAATGCACCTTGCTGTGGCTGCTGAGCTGCTTCAGTGACTCCCTTCTCTTGTGTCTGTAGGTCTGCAGAGGGACCCGGGCCGGTTCCCAGCCGTGGCTCTCGAGCTCTGCAGAGGAGATCCTGGCACTGACGGACTCACCTTGTACAAGGGCCAGCCCGAGGTGCTGGAGGTGAAGGTGCAGCACAACTCAGAGTACCTGGCCAGAGAGGGCCCTTCAAGCAACAGCTCCTTCTACAGCAGCGAAGGGGAGGGCACAGACCACGAGGGAGACATCCTGGACTGCAGCGGCTCCAGGCCTTTGCTGATGGATTCCGAGGAGGAGGAGGAGACGTGCAAGCTGCGCCCAGGGTTCCTGCAGCCCGTGCCCAGGCACGAGGCCTCCAAAGAGGATCCCCAGCCCCAGGCCAGGGCAGGGGAGCCGCTGTTCCCAGCCTTCCAGTCGCACAGCGGGGAGGCTTTCAACGAACCCGACGTGTTTGCCACGGCTCCTTTCCGCAGCTCCAGGAAGGTCCCCGATGAAGCGGATGTCTTTACCAAAGCTCCTTTTATCTGTAAGGGCAACGCAGCTCTGCGGCACCCAGAGGAAGCAGACGTGTTTCTCAGAGCCCCTTTCAGCAAGAAGAAAAGCGTGGAAGAGCTGAGTCCCCACAAGGAGCCGTTCTCAGCGCCCGTTTTCCTGAGCCAGGGCGGCGACGGCCGAGCTCAGCCCCTGTTCCCGGGCCTGGACCCGGCAGCGCACGGCTCCGCGGCCTCGCTGAGAGCTGCGCAGCCTCCTGCTGGCTTTGCTCAGCCAGGCAGTGCCCACCCCTGCCCCGTGAGAGCCGTGGAGGCCCAGGAGGGCAGCCCAGGCAAGGCGGCGCTGCCGGAGCAGGGCGACGCGCTGGGCTCCGTGGCCAGCAAGCCCTTCCGTCCGCAGGCCCTGGCCAAGTATTCCCGGCACTACGGCCCCGAGGATGGGCTGGGGCTGGAGGCCCAGCCCATAGCTGCCTACAAAGTGGTGTCTCAGACCAACAGGCAGGCCATAGCGGGCTCTGTCCCTCTGGTCCCTCTGTCTGCCAGGACTACGGAGCTGCCCGGCGCCGATCCCTTCGCCTCGGCGCCCTTCCCTTCCAAAGCAGCCAAGCAGAAGCCTTGACGTGCTGGGGGCTGTGCTGCCTGCAGGAGCACCTCGTGAGGACCTCACACCTCTTAGCTGAACTCAATGACATAGCAATATATACATATATATATATAAAGTAATTATTATTTTTGGTCAGAACTCTATTTGCAGTGATATATAGTTGAAGCATTTAAGTTATGTTTGTCCGAATGCCTGGCTCTCAGGATCCTCGTATCCTTTCCAGTTGCTTCTCACCTTCGTCCTCTCACTGTCTTCCCTCCATTTATTGATTTTTTTTTTTAGATGCTTTTCTCAAACCAGCAGTATTCCGTATTTTCTGGTCCTGGATGGAGAAATGCACTACAAGATGAATTAAAAGGTTTATTAATTACAGAGCGAGTCAAGCAGGACTTGCTGATGCTCTGGAAAGGACATGATTTCACAGGTGAAAGGGTTATTGTGACTTTTGCTCTCAGAGGTATTCCTGCTGCCCAGCAGCAGTGGCAGCTGTGGCTCTGGGTGTGCAGGTGGGCACTGCGCCCACAGAGCCGTGCTGGGATGTCTGGTGCCAGGCTGGGCAGTGCTGGTGCAGCAGAGCCAGGGCAGCAGCACAGCTTTGCTGCCCCAGCATGGGAGCACCAGGCAGTGCTGCTGCCCCGGGGCTGGAGGCAGGGAAGGTCTTGTGAAGCCAGTGAAGCAATCAGGCTGTTACTGTTGCTGGAAAATCAAAGGGTCGTGCAAACAATCAGGCAGAGCTTTCATTTTCCACTTGTATTTCCTGTCTGGTCTATACCAAAGTGTAGGACCTGGAAATTGCTTATGGTGAAGGAGAAATGTGTATTTACAGTATTAAAAGTAGACTTTATGGGGACATGTGTGATGTAAACAGCTCCATAACTGTCCTGATGTACCTCATGTGGAGTGACTCAGCAGAGGCCACAGCCCCTTAGACTGGTTTATACTGGCAGAGAGCTCTGCTCAAAGTCACTTCTGCCTATTGCTTTCCTGTTGGTTAAGGATGAACTTAAACAAAATCCATTTCCTCTCCTTCTGAAATGTTTTCTATCTTGTTCCCAAGAGCAGGGCTGTGATGAGTGAGGCATGGACTCAGCCTGGCACAGAAACTGAGGCATTTATTACAAAAGGCAAACTCTTTTTACACCCTTCTACAAGACACAGCATTTCCTTAGTTGGTAACTCTCACTGTGACACACATTGCCACTTCTGTAAGACCAAATCAGCAGTCAAAGGACTCGATGGCTGTGGTGGTTTTGGTGCATGGTGGTGGTTGTGGGGCTCTCTGCCCTCCATCACCACCTCCTGAAAACACAAGTACTGTAGAGAACTTTCTGGGTTTCCTTTGGGATGTTCTTCAGCAGAGCTGACGCTTTTACTCTGTTTTGTTGTTTCGTTTTCTGTTTAGATATACACCCAAAAGGTGGTTTAATTTTAATTATGTGTTCCCCCAAGTCGGCTGTTGCTGGAATCAGTGAGAGACACAGAGAAAGACTGTGACAGCAAACTGTGAATTGAAGGACAGTGAGTGTGAGGGTCACAGGCACACTGAGCCAGGAGCTGCCCCTGGGCTCTGCAGTGTGCTCAGAAGCTGCTGGAAGGGAGGCCAGGCCTCGGTGCTGTGGGATGAACCCGTGCAGCAGGGAGATGCTCTGCTCCTGTGTGAGCCACGGGGGCTCAAGGTGTTACCTCTGCTCACTGGAGCTTCTCCTTCCTTCTCTTCATTTTTACTTGAAAATTTGCCTCTGAATAATTCAGTGCAGCTTCTGTCAGCGCCACGTGCAGGTGCCACAGAGCTGGTGCTGGGGGAGCCTCAGCCTGTCCCTTCCTGCTGGGGAATGGAGGGTGCAGGAGCTGTGTGGGCTCCTCTCCAGCCCTGCTGGGCCCAGGGCAGGCTCCATTTCCAGCTGGTGTTTTGGCAGCTTCTCACTCCTTCAGGCACTTTACAGGCAGAGCAGGCTGTGCCCCAGAGCTCAGGATCCTGCCAGACACATCCAGGGCTTGAACGTTTTTCAATCTCCTCTGGGGTGGAGGCAGCTCCTTTGTATCTCTGCATGTGACTCATAAGGTAATGGGACCTCTGGTTTTGGCCAGAAAACTCAATTTCAATGCCTGTTACTCTAATACCCTTCTCATTTCCAGCCTGTGTTCCTCCTAATACTGCACTACCACTGCTGCAGCCTCAGCGTGAGGAGTTGTAAGTGGAAATTTAATTTCCATAGCATCTCAAGCTTACTGTTTTAATGAATGTGGAAGAATCATGCTAATTATTTGCCACACAATCAGTGATCTTAATGAAGTGAGACTTGCACAGACTCAGTGGGGTGTTTTGAATCAGTTTTATGAAAAGAATCACTGGTTTCTGTATGTAATGCTGTAGTAAAAGGTGTTCACTGCCCTGGTTATCACATCCCTGTGACAATCCCGGGTTCCTGCTGGGAGGGACTGGCTCCTGGTTCTCACCCACTGAATGCACTAAAGTCTCTGTTCCCAGTGATCAATCAGAGTTTCTGTGTGAGTGAAGCGAGCAGCTGGCTCTGTGCTCACTGTGTGACTGCTGCAGGGCTCTGGGGCTGTCCCCTGTCCCCTGTCCTGCCGTGACCCCGAGCCCTGTGACACAGCACACAGCAGCAGGACCGGGTGACATCTCCTGTACTGCTGAACTCAGTCACTCCAAAGTGCTAATCGGTTACTTTAACTCAGCTGCCACCAAAGACGCTTGTGCTGGGGAGTTGGATTTCTGTGGGTTTTTGTTCCTTTCCTCACAGTGTTAAATCAGTGCCTTGGAGCACACTGACAGAGCCCAAAGCACTTTGACAGTAATGACACTGAAACCCTGCTCCAGTTCTGAAACACATTCCTGACACCCGATCAGCTGCATTAGCGTTTCTAGAAATAACCCCAGCCTGCAGTTCCTGCTGCAGGTGGGTGAATCCCCTCACAACACCCAGAAATCCCCCTGTGCAGTCAGGGGGATGAGGCTCAGCAGCGTTCCTGATCCCTGGGCTGGGAGGGCAGGGGGCTCGCTCTGCTGTGGGATGCAGCAGCTGGAGCATCCCAAACACCGAGTCTGGCTTTGGAAAAACTCCTTTGTGGCCAGGAGGAGCTGGGGGTGTCCGTGGTGCCCACAGTGACCCACAATGGGACACTCGTGTCCCCCAGTCCCCTCTGTTCCCCCACGCCTGGCAGATCCCCGGGCTCAGATTTTGCACTCCGGTTGCTCCTGGTAATCATGAAGAAATGTTCCACTTGTAAACTTATGTACATTTTATTAAAACTGTATCTGATGACAAGCACCGTCTCCATTGTGCCTTCCTTCTCCCCTCCCCAGGGAAAATATTTCTGCTGGACACAGGGAATCTGGGTTTTAGTGAGTTCTTCCTACCTAAGTACTGAGCTGGGTTTGGCTGTTTAATCTGGCAGCTGTGAAGCCGAGCTGATCTTGCTGCTTTAAGCAGAGGATTAACCCTTAAAAACAATCACCGTCAAAAACCACAACGCGGAAGGTACACGCAAGGCGCTGCAGTGTTCGCCTGCTGTGGTGCCGTGACAGGGCCCAGGGATGCGGGCTGTGCCGGGACAGCGGCGTGCAGCGGCTCGGCACCGGGACCGGGCTGTACAGCGGCTCGGAACCGGGACCGGGCTGTGTCGGGACAGCGGCGTGCAGCGGCTCGGAACCGGGACCGGGCTGTACAGCGGCTCGGCACCGGGACCGGGCTGTGCCGGGACAGCGGCGTGCAGTGGCTCGGAACCGGGACCGGGCTGTACAGCGGCTCGGAACCGGGACCGAGCTGTACAGCGGCGTGCAGCGGCTCGGAACCGGGACCGGGCCGTGCCGGGACAGCGGCGTGCAGCGGCTCGGAACCGGGACCGGGCCGCACCAAAGCGGCGGGGAAAGCTGCGCGGGGTGGCGGCGGGGCCGTGGAGACAGAACTGCGCATGCGTGCGCTGATCCCGGAAGCAGCGCTGTGTTTGGATGAAGCAGCGCGCAGTGATATCACTGCTACGTGACTTGCAGCAACTGCGCATGCGTTGCTGCGTCACTAGGGCAGCGTGGGGAGGCGGCGGAGCTGCGGCAGCGGGGGCACAGCTGGACCATGCTTGGTCATCAAGTAGAAACAATGCACAGGAGACCAGTCCGAGATGCCCCTGTTGCTAAACCATCTCCAGCCCACACTCCACAGCCAGCAGATCGTTACTGGTTCCATTTCTGTTCTGAGGCTTCTCAGGAGAAAAATCCCAGCAAAAGGATTTTCATCAAACACGTCAGTGCCAGGCGATGGCACAGGCAGCGTGGGCTGGCCGAGGTCACTGTGCCATCCCTGCCAGCCCAGGTGTCACAGCAGGGAGGAGAGAGCTCACCCTGTGCTCAC
>JAWWEY010000079.1:404207-420087 GCA_035582745.1 Loriotus luctuosus
CCGGGCCGGCTGAGGGGAGAGCGACCCGGCCCCGTTATCCCGAGCGCGGGGGAAGGCTCGCTCCGTGCCGGGGATTTAAAGGGCCGCTTGCCGGCGGAGCGTGGGGACAAAGGGCCGTGCCCCGGGCTGGGCGCTGTGCCCTGTGCCGGTGGGGCTGCCCGGGGACACCGGGGGATCCCGGCGGGCAGGGCCGGGGGAAGGAAGGGGCGCTCCGGGGCCGCTCCAGCCGCGGCTCTGCTGCTGTCGGAGGCACCGCTCCCAGCCGGTGCCGGGGCTGGGTTTTAGGCGTTACTGCTCCGGTAATTTGTTCTCCGCAGGTCGGTCCGGGCCGACCCGGTGTGGCACGGAGGGGTCCGGCCTGGCCCGGCTGTGCCCCGAGCTCGGCCCGAGCCGGGGCCGGTTCTGGTCCTGGTTCTCCTCTCCTTCCACTCCGCTCCCCATGGCAATGCAGCCACCCTGCCCATCCTTCACGCACAGGAATGTCATTTATCCTTTTCCTATCTCTTCCTGTTTTTCCATGGAAATTTATGCAACAGCACTCCCTTGGATTTTCCTATTTTCTTTCCACTCTACCTTATTTTTTTCCCCCTGTATTTTTGTGTGTAAAATTATGCTCTCAGCGGGACTGTGTGTTTTACACTTAATGTGCAAGTTGCCATTTCTCTCATTGTTTTTGTGGGATGGAACCGGCGTTGCCTTCAAGCTGTCAAGCTGTGGAGAATCAGTCAGAGACTCATACCTCAGCTCACATTTAACTGCGTGTTAATTCGTGTTTGAAAGTACAAAGCGGAGCAAAGCTAAGAATAAAAAGGATAATTATTATTACAAATAGCTTGCTGCAAGAATAGGGGTGGTTTTGGTGCCTCGTGCTTGCCGTATTTGAGGTCCGGCCTTTGAAATGTGCAATATTTACATTCTGCTCTTTGTCTTTTCTGCCTTGAAAACACCGGGCAGTTCCTCAGCTGTGCTCAGGATTTAAGGTGTTTCCCCACTTTTGGTTACAAGTGAAGTTCTTCTTGGATATTGAAACATTTTACGGGAAGAGTGAGAAAAGCACTGGGGGTTATTGTTACTGAGGGCTGCTCTGGGATTTTCCTGGAGTGAGAAGTGGTTTGACTGGAGCAGGATCCTTATTTCCCAGGCTGTGGCAGCTGCAGGGCCTCAAACACAACATTTGTCATGGAATTGTGGCTGGGGATGGACAAACTTGGCTTTATCCTGCCTTCAGAGTTTTATCCAATTCACACAGAAAGGTTAAGATGGGTTTTAAAAGAAACAAATGTGACAACGGTGCCGTTGTTACCTGAGCTTTCAGGCACCTCAGCCTGTGACACCGAAGGGATTCCAGCCTCCAGACTGGAATTAACAGTGCCGTGTTTTCAGCCTGATGTTCAGGTTTGTGACCTTAAAAATCTGGTGGGCTGGTGCTGCTGGGCAGGTGAAGGAAAGGAGCCTGCAAGGGCCTTGGTGCCTGCTGTGAGCACTGTTGGGATGTGCTGGGGTTTGTTTCTAACGGTGACAAACTGGGTTTGTCCTTGGCTGTGTGTCACACACCTGCAGTGTGAGCACCTGGCCAGGTGTGAGTTGGGTGTGCTTTGGTCCGGGAGTTCAATGGCATCTGGGAGACACCTGAGGAAACTGGTTTTTCCAGGGCTGTTCTGTAAATCAGTAAACTTGTCATCTGCCAGGGCTGGATTTAAGGAGCAAAAGGGAGGGCAGAGTTCAGGTCTGGGGTGGCAGAATTGGGGTCTGGGGTTGGGATGGCAGAATTGGGGTCTGGGGTGGCAGAGTTTGGGTCTGGGATGGCAGGATTTGGGTCTGGGATTGGGATGGTAGAATTCAGGTCTGGGATGGCAGAATTGTGTGGGATGGTAGAATTCGGGTCTGAGGTGGCAGAATTGAGGTCTGGGGTTGTGATGGCAGAATTCAGGTCTGGGGTGGCAGAATTCAGGTCTGGGATGGCAGAATTCAGGTCTGGGGTGGCAGAATTCAGGTCTAGGACAGAAGAATTCAGGTCTGGGGTGGCAGAATTCAGGTCTTGCTTTACCAGTGATCCCTGCCAATAAAGATGGGCTCAGGAAAGACTTGAGTTTCTGCTTCTGGGGGTGCAGGTACATCAGTGGGGGCATTCAGCCCTCCCTCATCTGTCTCCCCTGGCTGTGCCTGGTGCCTGCCTTGCAGAGCAGCAGGGAGCTGTGCCCAGGGTGACTCCTGGAGCTGCTGCTCTGGTTGTTTACTGTGGGCAGGTGAAACCCTGCCCTCTTTAGCTGGAGAGGGAGCGTGGGCAGCAAGAGAAGTGTCCAGTGGACAAATGTGGATCCCCACTGGGTGGATGTTTTTCTGGTTTTGCTTTTTTTCCCAGCCTGGAGGTGATGAATTGAGTGTCAGCTCTCAGACATAACAGTGGCAGCGAGCTTGGCCTGGCCTTGTGCTCCTCAGGCTGGGCAGAAAAAGAGATCTTGTGGGACTCCAGGAGCTCCTCCAGCAGGGCTGAGCAGCAGCTCTGGGGTAAAGGATTCCCTGGAATTGCCAGGTGGATGTACTGATAACAAGGTCTGTGGAAATGAGTGAACAGCAATAGGAAAAGGAATTTGGAAGTAAACCCAGCCTGAGGGCTTTTCTGCTTTTGTAGGGAAAGGATTGCAAGAAGCAATTCCTTCATGTATCTCAGTCATTTACCTGCAAGGGGTAAAGGCATTTCATTTGGGAATGTGAAATTAAGAGACCTGAGCTCCAAAAAAGTTCATGAGGAAAATAAAGTTCTCAGAAGAAGTATTGTGACTGTCAACTATAGAAATCAATAATGCCCATTTGTTGGAAATGTTATTCTGTTAAAATGACCAACTCTTTATAGGGAATTCTTTACATAGGATTTGTGCCTGAGTGTTAAAAACCAGCTCTGTGAGAGAGCTGAGTGTCAGAAGCAGCTGAATGCCTGTTCTGGTGGTTCCCCAGGTGAGGTGTTTAGGCAAACCTGCAAGAAAGGAAATGCTTTATATTCTAAATTATATTGTTCAAGGGATTTCACTGGAGAGAACTTATTTGTGCGGATCTCAGTGTGATTCAAGAGCTGCCTGATGAGCTCACAAGCTTTGAGCTGCTCTTTCCAGTCTACACATGCAAAGTCCTGTGTGGGGTTAGCAGCTGAAATGTTTCATTGAGCTGTGAAGTGTCACTGCTGCTCTGATTCTGGGGTTGAGCCCTGAGTCTGTCAGTGCCCACCTGGGCTGGCTCTGCTGGCACTGACTCTCCTCTCCCCCCAGGCATCTTTGCTTACCTGAACTACCATGTGCCCCGGACCAGGAGGGAGATCCTGGAGACGCTCATCAAGGGGCTGCAGCGCCTGGAGTACCGGGGCTACGACTCTGCAGGTACCTCTGGGGGGCTCTGGGGGGCTTTTCCTGGGCTGCTGGCAGTGCTTTCTGCCACCTTCTGCTGTTTAAGAAAGCTGGAACACAAACTGGATGTGCCCGTGGTCAGAGGTTTGGATTAACTTCAATTTACAGATTTCAATAAGCATTCTTGATGTTTGTGTTTGGGGGTTTTTTTTGGTCTGTTTGGGGGCTTTTTTGGGTTGTGTTTTTGTTTTTGGTTTTTTGTTTGTTTCCCAAGGGTTTTAAAAATACCGACAAGATGACAAAGGGAAAGTTTAGTTCTAATCTAATCTTAGTTCGAATCTAAGTTCTAATTCTTGCCTTTATGTGGCAGGCCAGCTCTTGGAGAAGGGGGTCAGGAAGAATGAAAAAGGGCAGGATTTGTTGACAGAAAATGCTGTAATAACTTCTGCACCTGACCCTCTTTCTCCATGTCCCACGGGGGGGTTCAGGTGTGGGACTGGACGGAGGAAATGACAAGGACTGGGAGGCCAATGCCTGCAAAATCCACATTATCAAGCAGACGGGGAAGGTGAAGGCTCTGGATGAAGAGGTTCACAGTAAGTGTCTCCCTTTCCTCCTTTCCCTCGTTTTTGTTTTGAATATCCCCTGTTTTAGCCACAAACACGAATTTCCAGAGGTGTGAAGGCTCAGGGATGAGCTGTGAAGAGCCTGGTGATCCTCTGGCTGTTGGTGTGAAGTTACAGAGAAATCTTGGTTTTTCCAAAGCAAATGATTTGCGACCTACTAAAGTAAAATAGACCTGAAATACATCGTGGGAAACAGACAGGAAAAACTCCAAAACAACCAACCAAAGAGCTCCTTGAACTGGGGATAGAGGAATTGGCAGGAGATAATAATCAAGACTTAGAGCTTGGGCAGAAGGAGAAATCTGGAGGAGCCTTCCCCTGTTCCCTGTAGGAATCTCTTTCTGCCCTTTGTTTAAACCTTAATTCATTAAATCTGAGCTCAGTGCAAAGATGCTCGAAGGTGTTGGGAGGGGAATAGAGGCTGTCTGAGGGCGGGGAGATCTTTTCTTCTCAGCTTCACATGCAGAAGCTGCTGTGTTGGTGAAATCCGAGTCTTTTTAACCCATTCTTGTGTTCACCTGGGGCACAGAGTGCTGAGTGTCCAGGGGAGGTGGGTCAGTGTAAAATCAGTGTAAAATCAGTGTAATCTCAGTGTAAACCAGGAGCCAGAAAGCCCAAATGTTGTGGGGTATGTGGTACAGAAACAGGGCATGGACAGAGCATCCCTGAAGGGAGGTTTGGAAAGAACGAATGAAAGAAAACATCACGATGCAGTTTGAAAGAGATTGTGGAGTAAGAGGAGTACTTTCTCCCCAAGAAATCGTTTTTTCCCCAAGAAATCTTTTTTCCCAAAGAAAAACTTTTCCAAAGAAATATTGATGCTCCTGGTAGCTTTGGAGAGCCAGGGGTTAGGGATGCCTGGATAACCATGGGGGTGTGCAGGTGACAGGATGGCAAGGAGCAGCCCAGGCTGGGGTTCTCCCTTAGAGGCTGCTTTTTGTTCTGGCACAGTGAGGAGTGCAGGGCTGTTTTCTGCCCTCAAACCCCTCGAGGTTTTGGTTTGTGTTTCATGATTTTAAAGGTCTTTTCCAGCCCTGATTTTTCTGTGTGTGTTTTTCTGTGTGTGTCCCTCAAACCCCCTGAGGTTTTGGTTGGTGTTTGATGATCCCAAAGGTCTTTTCCAGCCCTGATTTGTGTCCTGTGGGGTTTGCTGGCCCTGCCAGCATTGCTGTCCTGCATCCCCCGGGTCCTGCTGGGGCTCCCAGGGCACGGACAGCCCCTCAGGACCGACCCTTTGTTGTGCAGAGCAGCAGGACATGGACTTGGACATCGAGTTTGACGTGCACCTGGGCATCGCCCACACACGCTGGGCCACGCACGGGGAGCCCAAACCGGTGAACAGCCACCCGCAGCGCTCCGACAGGAACAACGGTCTGGGGGGAGAACAATGCTCTGGGCTGCTCCTGGGGGGGCTCCTGGGGGGCTGGAGCTGCTCCTGGGGGACTGGGATCCTCTGCAGCTCCTCCTGGAGCCCCAGGAGAGCTGCTGGCCCTGGGTGTCCCTGGAGGAGCTGCTGCCAGGCTGGGGCTGAGCAGGGCCTTTCCTCTGTCCCCAGAGTTCATTGTGATCCACAACGGCATCATCACCAACTACAAGGACCTGAAGAAATTCCTGGTGAGTGACCCCTGGGGCTGCGGCCCTCCCTCCTTTCCCACTGCCCCTTGCTCTCACACCCTGCCCAGCTCACTCCTGTTGTATTCTCACTCTCACTTCCCCATTTCCATTCCCCACTCACCTGTTCCTTCACTCACATCTCCACTCACTCCTCACTCCTCTCTCACAGTGATTTCCCCCTCACATCCCCTCTCACCTCCATTCCTGCTCCCCCACTCACATTTTTGCACTCACAGACTCTCCTGCTCTGGGAGTTCTCACATTTACACCCCCATTCCCTCCCTACCCCACTCCCCACATTCTTCCACTCATATCCTGACATTGACACCCCACAACTCCCTCCTCATCCTCACTCCTTCTCCCACTGAGACCTTCCCACCCAAACCTCCTCCCTGTGTCCCTCACACTCACTTCTTTGTCTCACACTCCTTCTCATTGCCCTCTCCCCCTCTCCTCATATATTCTTGCAATTTGAAAGGCAGGAAGGAAAGTGTGAGAAGAGAAAAAGAAGAGGAAAAAAAATGGGCAGGAAAGTAAAAGAAAGAGGAAAAGCAGAGCAAAGGATGGAGGAAAAAAGAGGGAGAAAAGAGTAAGAACAGCTGCAGTATGGAAGGGGGAAAGGGAAGGGAAGGAGAAGGGAAGGAAAAGGAAAGGTGAGGGAGGAAGGCAGGAGCAGAGAAAAGGAAAAGCAAGAGAAAAAAGGAAGAAGAAGTTAAAGGCAAGGTGAAGGCCAGGGAGCAGTAAAAGCAAAGCAAGGGAAGGAGGGAAGGAGGGAAGGAGGGGAGGCAGGGGGCTGCAGAGCCACAGCAGCTGTCCCTGCAGGAGAGCAAGGGCTACGAGTTCGAGTCGGAGACGGACACGGAGAGCATCGTCAAGCTGGCCAAGTACATGTACGACAACCGCGACAGCGACGACATCAGCTTCTCCACGCTGGTGGAGAGGGTCATCCAGCAGCTGGTACCAACGGGGCACCCAGGGGGCAGCTGGGCACGGGGGGCACACAGCCCCAGAAACGCCCCTGGGGCTGCTGCGGGGGCCTCAGCTGAAGTTTGTTTGTCTTGTTGCAGGAAGGAGCTTTTGCCCTGGTGTTCAAGAGTGTTCATTACCCTGGGCAGGCAGTCGGTACCAGGTGGGTGTGCCATGGGAAGGGACATTCTTGCACCCTGCCTGGTGCTTGTTCTTGTACCCCCGAGTTAGAACACAGAGTGGAGATCGTGCTCATCATGCTGTGTATGCTGGGAGAGGGTGGCTGTTGTTCTTCATTCCCTTTCTCTTGTTTGCCACCTGTCATAACAGAAAGCTCCCAGAATTGGCTTGGAAATGTCTTACTGACCAGCTGTAGCACACCTGGTCTGGAACAGCTTTGTTTTGGTATCCTCTGGGTGTGATCTGAAAGGAGATGGTTTTACCTTTTCCTTTGTGCTTCCCCTCGTGGCAGCACTTGGACAATTCCTCCACTTGGCCTGGGATTTGGGCCAGCCTCGTGTCCAGGTTTTCTGTCCCACTTTTCAACGCTAGCATCAGCTGGGATTGATCTCCAGTGCCAAAACCTGGGTGTGCAGAGAGGGGCAGCCCCTGTCCAGGGGTGCAGAGAGGGGCAGCCCCTGTCCAGGGGTGCAGAGAGGGGCAGCCCCTGCCCAGGGGTGCAGAGAGGGGCAGCCCCTGTCCAGGGGTGCAGAGAGGGGCAGCCCCTGCCCAGGGGTGCAGTGACTCTGGGGGAGTTTCTCCATCCCTGATGCAGGTTACTCCCATCCTCATGTTCTTCATCCTGGGATTGTTTCAGTGTCTTCAGCAGCTGCTCTGGGGGCTCTGGCTGTGCCCCCTGCAGCTGAGGGGGGCAGAAGGCCTGGGGGGGCCATGGGGGTGTGCCCAGGGCTGAGCTGTCCCTGTGTCCCTGCAGGAGAGGCAGCCCCCTGCTCATCGGCGTGCGCAGCGAGCACAAACTGTCCACAGACCACATCCCCATCCTGTACAGGACAGGTGAGTGGGACAGCTGAACCCTAACCCTGACCCTAAACCCCAACCCTAAACCCTGATCCTAACCCCAGTCCTAACCCACATCCCCATCCTCTACAGGACAGGTGAGTGGGACAGCCCCAACCCTGACCCCAAAACTAACCATAACCCCAAACCTAACCCTAAACCCTGATCCTAACCCACATCCCCATCCTGTACAGGACAGGTGAATGGGAACAGCCCCAAACCTGACCCCAAACCTGACCCTAAACCCCAACCCTAACTCCAATTTACTGACCACATCCCCATCCTGTACAGGACAGGTGAGTGGGGACAGCCCCAGCCCTGGGGACCTTAAATTGAAAATTTCTGAGAGTGACTCTGTAATTGGCTGTGGTCAGAGGGGTCTGAGCCTGCTCAGTGCCTGGATTTGTGTTGTGAGCAGTGCAGGGATCCCAGGAGCTGCTCCTGTCCTGCTGCTCATCCCCTGCTGCAAGAGCAGCTCTGCCTTTTGGCTGATTAGCAGTAGCATTCATGTATTTGTGTAACACTGTGGTTTTTTATTGAATAGCTCAAATTTGGTTTGTTTTGTTTGTTTTTTTTTCCAATTGCACTTCCAGCCGTACAATCTATGGATCATTCTTTTGATGGAATATCCATAAAAATGGAGGAAGGTGCCCACCAGAGAAAAAAGCTAACACTTGAAATTTCAGACAAATCCTCCAGCTCCTTAGGAAAGGAATCATAAATATGCATTGTCTTTTTCATATGTGGCTGTTGCTTTCCGTGTAGTGCAGTGAAACATGTGGGAGAATCAAAATTCCTTCTTGATCAGAAACACCACGAGCAGCACACAGGAAAATCCACCCATCCCACTTCAAGTATTGGGACATAATGCTCAGCATATGTGCAAAAACTGATGACAGGGCAGCCTGTACTGAGTGTTCCTGCAGCTCTGGCTGCAGAAGGAAGCAGTGAATTACCTTAAAAATAAACCCCACTGAAGCAGGAGGCTGCTGCAAGCACTGCCCAGAATTCCTGCTGGAGTTTGGGTTGTCAGAGCCCTGTCCTCCCCCTGAGCATGGAGAGACTCTGGGCTGCAGCCTCTGGGGGCTGCACTGAGCTTGGCCTGAGCTGGGCCTTCCCTCCCCTGTGCATTTATCAGGGGAGCCATCTGTTACTGCCCTGGAGGGCTTTACAGGGCAGCCCAGCTCACATCTGAGGCAGGAGAGCCCTTTTCTGGGAGGGGGAGGATGTGCCTGCACCTGCAGGAGCTCTCGTGCAGGAAAGCAATGCCACATAATGAAGGCAGTGCAGGGAAAAGCTCTATTTTGAGAACCCAAATTTGCATGTTGTGATCAGGTCTGGGTGTTTCTGGTGGGGAGTGGCCACTGGCAGCTCTGCTCTGTCCCTTCTCAGCACCAAATCAGCCTGTCCTGCCTCAGCTCCACAGCAAAGGCATTGTTCTCCTCATTTACTGACTTGATAACTGCACTGGAGGGCTCTGGATCACTGCCTGAGTGGTTCTTCCTCACTGAGTATCAACATGAAAGCAGTATTTGCAGTATTTTTCCTTCACATTTTCACCTGCAGAAGTGGAGGCCAGAGCACCACGAGCTCTGCTTGCATCACTGAATCAGATCAGTGTCTGGTAGGTGAAACAACACCAGGATTGTGCAATAAATAGAGAATGGAGGAACTCCAGTGTTGCTGTTCTTCAGCAATAGTCCCATTTTGGGAGATAAGCTGATTAATCCACCCCCTCCCTCCCCATACCCTGCACAATGACTGGCAAATAATTCTGCTGGAGGCTGGTGCTGAGCAGTAGGTGTTGGGTGCCTCATCTGCATCCCTGATGAGCTTCACCCCTGAGCAGCATTTGGAGAAGGAGGAGACAGTGTTGGGAATTTCCAGATACTCCAGGAAGGATCCCTGGAGAAAGGCTGAACTTTGAGGACAGATTTTCCCCAAGCTGGCTCTCAGTGCTGTGCATCCCTGGTGAGCCCAGGTGTGGTTTCCTGAGCAGGGTGAGCTGGTTTTGTTGGCTGGTGCAGGAGCAAGGCCGAGCTCTCAATCCTGAATTTCCTGAGCTGTGTCTGACAGGGAGCTCAGGCAGACAGAAATGGGTTTGGGGTCCACCTGTGGGGCTCAGGATGGGCACACAAAGAATTCCCCCAGTGCTGAGGGTAACAGAGAAAGAGCAGTGCTGCTCCATTCCAGAGAGGAAACTTAAAATGATAACAGGGCAGGTTTAATGGGGAAATGTGGCTGCTCAAAAAGCACCTTGAATTCTCTGCCAGTGGAGCCACACAAAACTTTAATTTGGATTTTTTCCTGATACTTGCCTCTAAATTTCAGACACACTAGTAACACACGTGCAGGCTTATTAAAAAGCAATCAAACTTGCAAGCCAGCTGAGGATGGGCACAAGTGCTGCTGCTCCTTTTGCTGTGCAGGCATGAAAATAGTGCTTCATGTTGGTACCGTGCTTTGGGGGCTCTGCTGGGTGCCACCTGTGCCCAGGGCTGGCACCTGGGCAGCCCCTGAGCCTCCTGTCTCCTAGGAAAGGACAAGAAGGGGAGCTGCAACCTGTCCCGAGTGGACAGCACCACCTGCCTCTTCCCCGTGGAGGAGAAGGCTGTGGAATATTACTTTGCTTCTGATGCCAGGTAGGGTTTCCCAGCACCTCTGCTGTGGGTAGGGATGTCCTGCTCAAAGAAACAAGGGATGGGGAGGCTGGGGTTTTCTTTGTGAATTACTTTACAAATTACTTTACAAATGCTAATCAAAACAGAGTTGCTGTTCAAATAATGAGCACTGGCCTTGGAATAGAGTGTTACCATTCTCCAGGCTCATTTGTGATTGAGATTTCCCAGGGATAGGAAACCTGAGGGAGTCCTGACCTAAATTAGCAGGCCAGGTGCTAATTGTGAGGAGAATTGTGTTGATTCTCCAGGGATGTCTGCACCACCATCAATATACTATTATAATATAGTATAATATATATCTTAGTAGTATAGTATAATATAGTATATATTATATGCTATGTAATATAGTATATCTCTGAATAGTATAGTATATTATATATCTGAATAGTATAGTATAATATAGCATATATATACTATGTAATATAGTATAATATATATCTTAATAGTATAATATAATAGAGTACATATTGTATACTATATAATATAGGAGAATATATTATATATCTGAATAGTATAGTATAATTATCTATAAAATTCTTTCTCCTGTCCAGCTGAGGTCTGTTCAGCAGGACAGACAGAGGCACTCTGCCTGCCCCTGGGGCAGTGTTATGTTTTTATACTAAAAACCACGTGTACAATATTTACAATTACTTCCCAATACCTATCACCTGTGTTAGACAGTGAGCTTCTACTCTAAACCAGCCTAAAAGTGCCACCACCACAGCAGGAGATGGAGGCCAAGAAGAAGAAGGAGAAAGGCTGGACATGCCCAGATTCCTCCATCTTGCCCCCTGAGCCCCCATTCTAAAAAACCCAAAAAATCTATTTTTCACCCCATGACAAACTGATTATTATTCTACTTAGACTTTTGTGGTTGCAGGTCCTCATCTAAGGCTGGTAACTTTTTCCATGGGCCATAACCAAAGTCACAGGGGTCTCGGGCTCTGTGCCGGGGTCTCTGAGCCCCTGGCAGGGGTGTGGGCAGTCCAGGGCAGGCAGAGGGATGTCCCGAGCTCAGCTGTGCTGTCCCCGTGTCCCCACAGCGCCGTCATCGAGCACACCAACCGCGTGATCTTCCTGGAGGACGACGACGTGGCGGCCGTGGTGGACGGCCGTCTGTCCATCCACCGCGTCAAGCGCACGGCCGGCGACCACCCGGGCCGGGCCGTGCAGACCCTGCAGATGGAGCTGCAGCAGATCATGAAGGGTGAGAGCTGCTCCCTGCCTTGCCTGCTGGGGCTGCAGGCACCCTGTGCCACCCCTGCCACGGTGGGGACAGGCTCTGCTCTGGTCTGGAGCATCTCCGGAGGTGCCGCAGCCTGGTCTGGTGCTGGCTCATCCTCATGGGGAAAAAGTCCTCACATGTCCCCTCTAGTCTAGAGTTGTGGGGCTGAGGATTTTGATTTTTCCTGCTTGAAAGCAAAATCCTCAGCTTGGGGCTGCAGTCACCCTGTGCCACCCCTGCCCCAAGGGTGGACAGGAGCCTGGAGCATCTCCAGAAGTGCCACAGCCTGGTCTGGTGCTGGGTCATCCTCATGGAGAAAAAGTCCTCACATGTCATGGGACCTCCCCTCTAGTCGTTGATACCTTACTGAGGAGAGTTGTGGGGCTGAGGATTTTGCCTCCTGCTTGTAAGCATCTGGTTTTTAGCCAAGACTGATCCCTCACAAAGTTGCCAGTCTGGATCTGCCCTTCGCTGACGCCTTCCAGAAACTGGAATCAAGCTCTCACCATGAGCTGGTGTTTTGGTAGAAAATCAGTTTAATAATCCTTGGCTGCTCCAAGCTTTTCTCTACATACACAGGAAAAATGGCAATTAGCAGGAAGTAATTTAAAATTTAAGTTACAGGAGGTAACTTAAGTGTTCTAATTTATTTTCTATCTTTCTTCATAGGTAACTTCAGCTCGTTTATGCAGAAGGAAATATTTGAGCAGCCAGAATCTGTCGTTAATACCATGAGAGGAAGGGTCAACTTTGATGACTACACAGGTGATTGAGCTGGAGCCTTCCTCATTGAGTGTCCATGGTGGCTGCAGGGGAGGGAGGGGTGGAAGCCTTGCTGGGGTGAGATGAAATCTGTGTCCAGTGCCTCCAGAATTCCATGTGAAATGAAATCTGTGTCCAGTGCCTCCAGAATTCCATGTGAAATGAAATCTGTGTCCAGTGCCCCCAGAATTCCATGTGAAATGAAATCTGTGTCCAGTGCCCCCAGAATTCCACGTGCTGCTGGCAGGGTCCCACTTGTGATGGTTTTTTGCACATTTGGTGGTGGAGATGGTGGCACTCTGTTAGCACCAGTGATCTTGGGAGCCTCTCCTCCCTGCTCACCCTGACTGGCCTCTCTGCTCTTGCCCACAGTGAACCTGGGGGGGCTCAAGGATCACATCAAGGAGATCCAGAGGTGCCGGCGTCTGATCCTCATCGCCTGTGGCACCAGCTACCACGCAGGAGTGGCAGTGAGTGCTGGGCCCAGGGGACCTGAGAGCCACTCCAGGGACACCCCAGGGACACCTCCCACCCTCCCAGGCTGCTCCAATGTCCAACCTGGCCTTGGCATCCAGGGGCAGCCACAGCTGCTCTGGGCATCCTTCTCCCCACCCTCCCAGGGAAGAGTTTTGCCCCAATAATCTCATCTCATCTCATCTCATCTGCCCTTTCTCAGTTTAAAGCCATTCCCCTCGGTCCTGTCCCTCCATCCCTTGTCCCAGTCCCTCTGCAGCTCTCTTGGAGCCCCTGCAGGAGGCTCTGAGCTCTCCCTGGAGTGTGCCAAGCAGGTTAAGGATTGATTTCAGGGTAGGGGTTGGTTCTTAACCCGGTTAGGAGTAAGCAAGTGCACACAGGTGAGTGAGGGAGGGCCCTTGTGGAAGCTGCAAACACCAGGTCAGTTCACAGCAGCAGCAGCAGGAAATAAAAGCTGATGAAGCTGAACTTGGGGAAGTGGCTCCTGTGACTTGCATGGCTCTGGAAGGCTTTGGAAAACAAAAGCTGCTCTGTTAAAAAAGGCAGCTGGCAGGGGAGGGACACTGCAGGA
The DNA here is from genome assembly GCA_035582745.1 of Loriotus luctuosus. Taxonomy (NCBI): domain Eukaryota; kingdom Metazoa; phylum Chordata; class Aves; order Passeriformes; family Thraupidae; genus Loriotus; species Loriotus luctuosus. Next base: position 417,482 of record JAWWEY010000079.1, read on the forward strand.
ACAAAGTGCAGGGGCTGCCAGGGGCCAGGTGGGGGTTTGGGTTCCTCAGGCTGGGACACACTCAGGACACCCAGCATTACATAATTTGTGTGGAGGGTTATGTAACCAGTGAGACTGACTTAGAGAAATCTCCATTTGAGGGAGGAGTTGGCCTCACAGGCCAGTGTGTTTTCCCCCCTGCCTCCCTGCCCAGGTGAACTTTTATTAAATATAAAGTTGGTGGTGGTGCCGAGGCAAGGTTGCTCCTCACAGGGGTTGGTGGTGATTTGAGTGTGGGCAATATGAGTAATTAAAGTGTAACCCAGCACTAATTGTCACGTGGAGTTGAACAGTAATGTTTTCCAGCGTGTGTGGCAGCCAGAAAGCTTTCTTTGTGCTTTTATGAACACGATGTAATCCCTGCCTTCCTGCCCCTCCCGTGCCAGACCCGCCAGGTGCTGGAGGAGCTGACTGAGCTGCCTGTCATGGTGGAGCTGGCCAGTGACTTCCTGGACAGGAACACCCCCGTGTTCAGGGACGATGTCTGCTTCTTCCTCAGCCAGTCAGGTACTGCTGGGCTCCCTGCCCTGCCCGAGCTCAGGGGCAGCCTGCAGGGCACAGCTTGGTGCCTCTCTGGGGCGCTGGGTGGGTGGTGGTGGTGCCTTGGCAAGGTGACCCAGAGCAGAGTTCCAGAATAAAGTAGGGAGTTATTGAAAGGCCTCCATGGGTCCACCTTGGCCACTACAGGAGCCTGGCCCAGATGAATTTTTATTAACCAGGAAAATGAATAAAGTTGATTTTTGTTAAAGGGACAGCCCCAGTGCGCAGGGCTCACACTGGGTGTGCAGGGAGCAGCAACCCCTGGGGCTGCTTTTGGGGAATTTGGGCATTCCCAGGAGCAGTGGCAGCGGCACTGAGCACCCATCCCTTGTGTTTCTTATGTCCCCTTGTGTCCCTCTGTGTCCCTCTGTGTCCCTCTGTGTCCCTCTGTGTCCCTCTGTGTCCCCTGTGTCCCCACGGCCCAGGGGAGACTGCAGACACGCTGATGTGCCTGAGGTACTGCAAGGAGAGGGGAGCCCTGACCGTGGGCATCACCAACACCGTGGGCAGCTCCATCTCCCGCGAGACCGACTGCGGGGTGCACATCAACGCGGGCCCCGAGATCGGCGTGGCCAGCACCAAGGTGGGTGGCTGAGCCCCCGGCCTGGGCTGCACGTGGAGGGGATTTATTTTATTTTATTTTATTTTAATTTAATTTTATTTTATTTTTATTTTTATTTAATCTTTATTTTAATTTTAATTTTAATTTTTTTTAAATTTGATTTTTATTTTATCTTTATTTGATTTTATTTTAACTTTAAAATTCATTTTATTTTATTCATTTTTATTTTTATTTGATTTTATTATTTTTAGTTGTTTTATTTTATTTTTTTATTTTAATTTATTTTTATTCTTCTTTTAATTTTTATTTGATTTGATTTTAATTTATTTTATTTTAATTTATTTTATTTTAATTTAATTTTATTTTAATATTTGATTTGATTTTTTAATTTTATTTTATTTTTATTTGTTGTACTTCAATTTTAATTTTTATTTTTATTTTTACTTTATTTTAATATTATATTTTTTATTTTTTATAAAATATTTTGTTTTATTTATTTATATTTTTATTTTTTATTTTTTAATTGTTTTATTTTTATTTGATTTTGGTTTTATTTTTAATTTTTCTATTTTCTATTTTCTTTATTTTAATTTATTTTATTTTAATTTATTTTAATTTTAATTTTCTTAAATTTAATTTTTTAGATAAGATAAAGGAAACTTTGTCTGCATATAACTCCCTCACTGGCTGTGCTTTACCAAAGAAAATGGGATATTAAAACTATCCCTTTAACAAATGGGGGAGATGTTTTTTACACAATCCCACTGTTTGTGTCCAGATAACAGGATTGTTCTGGCTGGGGGAGATGCAGTATGAGAGAACTTACTTTGCTGCCTTTCATTTGGGTGAAGTGCTTCTGCATGCTGAGATCTGCTTTGGTTCAGTTAAATTTAGAGGCGAGATGATGTCAATCTGTTACATAAATTCAGCCAAAAACCACATTTGAGTTTAACAGTTCATGGGGGAATTTGGTCATGGAAAATTCATGAGTCTCTTACAAGAAACTCTTGAAGGAGCTGTTTGTCCTGTTGTTTTCACATGGCCAGCACTTACAGCTCGGAGAGAAATGGCATTTTTCATTTTTTCTCTGATCATGTGGGGAGTCACCAAAGCTGTGCATAGAGGAAATAACAACCTGGCAAGTTTCTGCCCTGAGAGATTGCCCAGAACTTCCTTTGGAGAATATTCTGAACAGCCCAGGCATGTTGGGTGCTGTGCCAGCAGAGAGCTCCCACTCCCAGCAGGCAGAACCAATGCAGCTTCTCTGGGTTCCCTCAGAGCCTCCAGAGCTTCTCTGGGTTCCCTCAGAGCCATTCCAGAGCAGCCACCTGGAATTTTCTCTGCTCTTTTCTTGGGAAAGGACAGAAACTCTGCACACCTTGCTCCAACCTCTGCAGGACTGCAGGGCCAGGCATGGTCACACAGCAGGGCTTGGCAGTCAGCAGGGATGTAGAATAGAAAATCG
>JAWWEY010000079.1:423467-435015 GCA_035582745.1 Loriotus luctuosus
TCAACATGGACCAATCACAGATGCACCTGCTGCATCCCACAGCAGCAGATAACCATTGTTCACATTTTGTTCCTGAGGCCTCTCAGCTTCTCAGGAGGAGAAATCCTAAGGAAAGGATTTTTCAGAAAATGTGTCTGTGACTGCTGGGGGCTGCTGCAAGGCTGGGGCTGCTGCAAGGCTGCTGCAGGGCTGGGGCTGCAGGGCTGGGGGCTTTTCTGTGCACTGCTTGAGCTGCTGCAGGGCCAGTTGTGCCCAGCTGTGCCCAGCTGTGCCATGCAGACTGCAGGAGGCTGGGCTGGGATGTGTGCTGGGATCCCCAGGCCCTGCCGGGGAAGGGAAGGGACAGAAACTCTGCACACCCTGCTCCAAGCTCTGCAGGAGTGCAGGGCCAAGCCCTTCTGTCCTGGGAGGAGCTCAGAGGCCAAACTGCAGCTTCAGGGTCCCCCAGTGTCCCCCAGGTGTCCCCAGAGGGTGTTTGGCAGTTTGGGGTTGCTGTTTGACCTGAACCCAAACCCTGGCCCTGCCTGTTGTCAGTGACCTGTGACTGCAGCTCTGCTCAGCTCTGGCCCAGCAGCTGCAGCAATCAGAGCTGTGGAGTTTTATTTCCTGCACTGATTGGCCTGAATGAACGTGAGGATGTGTTGGATTGTTTTCAGGTGGAAGGCAGAGCATTCCACAAAGTTCTGCACAAACAAACAAACAAAGCAAGTGTGTAAATACTCACCAGCCTGTTCTTTCTCCTCCCTCTCTGCAGGTTGATTTTCCAAGAAATCTGGCCAAGTCCGTAACTGTAGAGTGAAAGAGCATCTGAATCATAGGGGCAAAGGGGAATTCAATGAAAGACTTTTTTTGGTACCAAAATAACTCGATTTTAAAAAGCCCCCTAGGTAAATCTTATTTTGGTAAATCACTGTTTGTGTACAAGATCACCACAATTCCATTGCATTAGTGATTGTCCAGTTGATTCCATGTGCTACATCAATAGCTCTGGGTTTTATTTTTGATCAATAGACTTCCATGAAAGGTGTTAAATGGTTTTCCTTAAAGATTGCTGAGTCCTCTGGGCGAGGGGCTCCTCTGAGCTGCTGTCACTGTCCCTTCCCAGCTGGCTCAGCCCAGCACTGCTGGGAGAGCTCTGGAGGAATTCTCAGTGCCAGCAGGACAGCAGGACAGCAGGACACACAGCTGGAACAGGACCTGGGCAGGAATTTCACCAGGAAAGGGAACTGCAGGCAAACCAGGAGCAGGAGGGGATTGAGCACAGCCTGGGCACCTGGGCAGGGTGCTGCTCCAGAGGGGTTTTACCCATGCCAGAGCCAGGGCAGGTGACAATCCTGGTGCCAGGGGGACCCAGCAGGGCCAGGCTGAGGGCACAGGGGTGGCAGGGCTGGCTCTGAGCTGCTGCTGCTGCTGCTTGGGGCTGTCAAAACAAGGGAGCTTGTGCTGTGCTGAGGATTTGCCCTGGAACTGAGAGCACTCCTGGGAGTGACACACCTGAGTGTGACACACCTGAGTGTGACACACCTGAGTGTGACACACCTGAGTGTGACACATCTGGGTGTGACAGATGTGAGTGTGACACACCTGAGTGTGACAGATCTGAGTGTGACACACCTGGGTGTGACAGATCTGAATGTGACACACCTGGGTGTGACAGATCTGAGTGACCCAGCTCTGTGACACACCTGAAGGGGATAAAAAGGCTCCATAAACACGACAGAAATAACCTTTAAAAATTACCTTGGTAATGAAGGAATTACCTAAAGAAATTACCTTGGTAATATTTCCGTGACAAGCTTGAAGAGGATCAAAAATGACACAGAAAATAACACTCAGAATGACACAGAAAATACTCAGAATGACACAGAAAATACTCAGAATGACACAGAAAATAATACCCAAAATGACACAGAAAAGGCACCTTCAGGACTGAAACCAAGACTTTCACCAAAGGGCAGTTATTATGTGTTTCCTCATGTGGGAAGGTGAATTTCCTCCCACCTTGCTGGGTTTTGAATTGGCTTTCCACAGGCACTGTCAGAGCATCCCACAAGGTGGAAAACAGTGCTGGGGAATATTCCAGGTGATTTACTGCCCTGAAAAATGCCTTTAGCAGATGGGGAGTGCCCAGTTCCCCTGGCACAGGGGGTGTTCCCAAAGACTCTGTGCAATTCTGTGTTTTATAAACCCCCAGGGACTCTCACTTCAGTGCCAGCTCAAGGCCCAGATGAATTTAAATTAATGAAATGAAATGCTGAGTGCCTGGAAAAGCTCCTCAGAGCCAGTGCCTGTGTTTGTTAACCTGTCCCATGTGTTGCTTTGTGAGCACAGCGTGCTGCCAGCGCCTGTTTGGGGACAAAAAGTGGGAATTGCTGCATTTTGGTTCAGGAAAAGCTCTGTGTGTGAGGCACTGCCCTGCCTGGGCATCACCTGTGCCCCTCCCTGCAGGGGGAGGATGGAGGGAAAAACAAAAAAACAAATTGTGCAGTGCTCACGGGTGGGAGGGAGCTCTTCCTCTTCCTCCTCCTCCTCCTCCTCCTCCTCCTGCAGGACCGGCTCCAGGCTGGGCTGCCCCCGTTCCCCCTGGCCCAGGGATGTGCAGTGCCCCATCCTTTGCTCTCAGAACAGCGTCTGTTAATTAATATTAATTAAATATTAATATTAATTAATAAATATTGGTTAAAATCCCCACGGGGGGTGATGTAAGGCCCCGAGGGCTCAGGGACAGGCAGGGCCCCCTCCTGCTGCCCGGGTGTCAGATCTGCCAAACCAGGGATGCTCTGCAGCTCTCCCGTGGGAGGAATTGCTGTCAGCACCTCGTTGTTGTCGTTGTGTGAAGTGGGAATGTACAAAGGACTCTTTCTGCCTTTCCTTACCTCATCCTGTCCCCCTGTTGCATTTCTGAACAGACGATGTTCCTCCTTCCCTTAGAGAAACTCGTAGGATGTCTCGTGGTATTTATTAACAGCCAGTCAGTCTTCTGCTCTCCCCAATGAATGTTTTGCTTACTGAGCCAGTGAAATTCTCTCCTTCCTCGCTGAGGTGTTGAAAAATTCAGTAGCCCTGTCTCTGAAATTGAGCCACAGGTAAACACAAACCTTTGCTTTGCACCTGGAGCTCCTGCCCAGCGTGCTCACGGACTGTTCTGTGTGAGCAGCTCTGCTCAGGCTCACAGGGAAGCCCTGAGCTCCTCAAGGGGCTTTAATGCCCAAAAACTCAGCAAATTCCCAAAAACTCAGCAAATCCCCCAAAGCTCAGCAAATTCCCAAAAAACTCAGCAAATCCCCCAAAGCTCAGCACACCTTCCTGCCCTGCAGTTCTCACACCAATTCCACACTCCAATTGAGCTGCACGTGGAATTTGCTGCAGCCAGAAAGGTTTTATTTGGTTTTCCCCCCCTGGCTCTGCTGCAGAAGGGCTGTGGGCAGTTTTTTCTCCCCAGATTTTCTGTGCAGAGCCCATCAGAGCCTGGGGCTGGGCAGGGCAGCTCCTGCTGCCCCAAAGCTGCCCGGACACCCCGTGCTGAGAGAGCCACAACAGCAGAGGAATGACAGAAATGCAGACTCTGGTGAGGAAGGCTCCTCCCCAGCCTCCCTTTAAATGAAATCTACCCTCTGCACTCATTCCTGCCTCTCTAGGAAGGAAAAAAAAAAAAAACCTCCAGTTTTTCTGCACTTGACCAGCCAGTTTGATCCCAATTTTGAATTCCAAACATTGCAACCTCAGTTTCCAAGCCACTGAGGTCTTATGCAAGTGAAGATTATCATTTTATTTAAGCAACAAGACAAAGGGCAGCGAGTTTCAGTGCAGTAAAATCATTAATGAGGAAATAATTTTGACAGCAGCTGGGCTGATTTGGGAGCTCTGCTCTGCTCATTACACTGCAGCCACTGCCAGGGATCCACAGTTGGATGGATGGAAGGAGGGGATGAAATTAATTAGCTCAAGTAGCAGGTCAGTGTTTAGCTGTGGCTGATTTTAGACCCTGCCTGAATGTACCAAACTTGCCTCAAAGCATGGAGTCCCTCCTCTTCACCAGGACAGGAAGAAGAAGAAACAGAAGTATTTGGGTTGGAAAAAAAAAAAAAAGAAAAAAAAGAAAGAAAACTTTATTTGCCTTCAATTCAGTTTCTGTAAATAGAGGTTTGAGTGGCAAACCCACATTTCTCCCGTGTAGATTCTGTGCTGTACATATCCAGCTGGCTGGGGCTGTGGGACCAGACTTGTTTGTCGTGTGCTGTAGGAGATGTCTTATTCTGTCTGTAGTGTTTGTTATCATCTGGGTTTTGTCTCTTTGCTTACTTTTTTTGTATCTCACCCTTTGAATAAAATCAAGTGCCCTACATTAACCAAATGGAATTTCTGGTCTTTGGTTAAACCCCCTGAGGACAGAGGTGACCCCTGGGGAGGTTTAGGGCTGGGAGGACAAAGCAGAAAAGCTCAGGGCTGAACTCACCCTCTCCTGCCCCGTGGGGCTGTTCTGGGTCACATTCAGCATTTCATTTCTCACGTTTCACCTGCCCTGTGCTAACTCTGCAGGAAAGCCTGTGAGATCCCCCTAAGGCAGATCCTGTACCTTAATGCTTATTGAATTATTATTTCATTATCACTGAGGCAGCACAGCCCATCCCTGGCCCATCAGTGAGTGTCACCCACATCCCACAGCTCCTGCAGGCTGGGTGAGGCTGGGCTGGACCCGAGGGCCAGGTCAGAGCAGGGGGTACAGAGCTGGAACCCACCTGGGTGCCTTTGGCAGGGGGTGCCAGGGTGACAGAACCTGGAATTGCAGCCCTGGAACTGCACCCCTGGAATGGCACCCCTGGAATTGCACCCCTGGAACGGCACCCCTGGACTTCCACCCCTGGAATTGCACCCCTGGATTTCCACCCCTTGTCTCATGGGTTCATTTCCTCACGGTGACAGAGCACTGCAATTCCAGCCCTGGAAGGTGGAGCTGGTGTATTTAGGGCTGCCTGTCCTTTTTGCAGGTGCAGTTGATGTTTCATGGTCCCTTTGGGGTGCAGTTGGTGTTTCAGGGTCCCCTTTGGGGTGCAGTTGGTGTTTCAGGGTCCCTTTGGGGTGCAGTTGGTGTTTGATGGTCCCTTTTGGGGGCAGTTGGTGTTTGATGGTCCCTTTTGGGGGCAGTTGGTGTTTCATGGTCCCTTTTTGGGAGCAGTTGGTGTTTCAGGGTCCCCTTTGGGGGCAGTTGGTGTTTCAGGGTCCCTTTTGGGGGCAGTTGGTGTTTCAGGGTCCCTTTTGCAGGTGGATCGCATCGCTGCCTCCCGAGACTGAGTCGGCCCTGCCCCGGAGCTGCTGAGGAGAGAGAGCAGAGCCAGGGGTGAGACCACTGGCCAGGCTGGCACCGGCTGGGGTGGCACCAACCCTGATACGATACCTGCCCGGGTGGCACCGGCTGGGGGTGACACCATCTCCAGAGTGACACCTGCCCTGATGTGACACCTGCCCGGGCTGACACTGGCCTGTGGGTGACATTGGCACTGAGGTGATGCCATCCCAAGGGTGGCACGATCCCAAGGGTGACACCATTCCCAAGGTGACACCATCCCCAGAGTGACATCATCCCCAAGGTGAAATTGGCACTGAGGTGATGCCATCCCAAGGGTGGCACTGTCCCAAGGGTGGCACCAGCCCAGGCCCCCCGAGCCCCCACTCTGCTCCCCAGCCCCTAAATGTGAGTGCTGAGCACTGAACAAAGGCCAGAGCCACCCCGGGGAGGTGACACAAATGGGGAGGTGACACAAATGGGGAGGGGACACCCCAGAGGTCACTGCTGGCTGCTCGTGCTTGCACTGGAGTTCTCCTGTCTGTAGTTGTGAGCAATAAAAGTCTGCAGGGATTCCCTTGGTTTGCAGAGCCCAGAGGGGACTGGTTTGCCCAAAAAGGGGAATGTTTTACCCAAAAAGGGGAGTGTTTTACCCAAAAAGGGAAGTGTTTTACCCAAAAAGGGGAGTGTTTTGCCCCAAAAGGGGAGTGTTTTACCCAAAGGGGAGTGTTTTCCTCCAAAAATTCCAGTTTGTCTCTGCTTGGGTGGTTCCCTCCCTGCTCCCCCTTTTCCCTGCTCAGTTTTTGGGGTTTGGGCTCACAGCTCCCCCCCTGTGTCCCCTCCAGGCAGAGTCTGGAATATTGCATTATAAACTGGGATATTCCCATTGGAATATTGCATCCAAGTTGGGATATTCCATGGGAATGTTCAATTCCAAACTGGGATATTCCAAGGGAATATTCAATTCCAAACTGGGATACCCCCAAGGGAATATTCAATTCCAAAACGGGATATTCCCATGGGAATATTGCATTCCAAACTGGGATATTCCAAGGGAATATTCAATTCCAAAATGGGATATTCCCATTGGAATATTGCATTCCAAACTGGGATATTCCATGAGAATATTCCCATGGAAATATTGCATTCCAAGCTGGGGTATTCCATGGGAATGCTGCTGCTCGCATTATTTCACATCCATGTCACATTTCACATTTCACAGGCTGAAGGAATGCAGACATTCCCAGGGTTTCTCCTTTCCCAGACATTCCCAGGGTTTTCCTTTCCCACAGACTTTCCACTGAGTCACAGAAACCTGGAGAAATCCCCCAGCACCCCAGGGAGCCCCCCCCGAGCACAAAGAACCTTCTGGAAGCTCCTCAGCCCCTGGGGCTGCCAGGGAGGGTTTGGGGTGGAATTCTGCCATCCCCACTTTCCTTGGGAGCAGCGCTTCCCTCGTGGCCCAGCTCACGTTTCCACTCCAGTCCTGTGGGATTTTTTGGTTTCTCCATCCCTGATAAATCCTCCAGCTCTGGAAAAGGCTCCAGGATTGAATTTCTGTGCAGAAATGCAGAATTCCTGTGCAGAAATGCAGAATTCCTGCCCAGGCTGCAGCTCTGGGCACATCCAGGACCTCGCTGGCTGGAGGGGACACTGATCCTGTGCCATGAGAAATCATTCCCTCCTGCCCTGCACCTTTCACCTTCCCAAGATATTTTTGTGCCATGAGAAATCATTTCCCTCCTGCCCTGCACCTTCCCAAAACATTTTTCCTTCCCACATTACCCCCCAAAACAATTAACTATTAAAAACCACTTAAATAATCTAAAAAGTTCTGGCAATGTGCTGCAGACTTCCAGCCACTGGCTGCATCCAGGGTGATTTATTTTACAGCTCACGATATTATTTTTTTGTAAGTTATTTTATAGATGTTTTCTGAAAGGAAAAGATGAATTACCCACAGAGAGGACGCTCTGTCTGGCATTTCCATCAGCCCCACACAAACCCTTATCTCTGACTCAGATTTGGGGCTTTCTCTGCCAAATTTGAGGAGAAAAAAGCAATTTCTTTCCCTGCCAGTGGAAGCTTGGTTATTCCTGTGGTGGCTGTGCCCTGTTAAAGGTTCATGAACCAATTTGTGTGAAATCCATTCTGGGAGGAATGGACACTTCAGGCTCTGTCCCATCCAAAAAAATCAGTTTTTGTCTCAGGAGTGCTCTGGGTTTTGGGAGGAAAACCTCCAAGTGTGGGTTCCCAGCACAAGGAAAAACCAGTCTGTGAAAATCAGTGAAAATTTCCTTTTTTTCCTGAAGATTTTGGGAAAATCACAAGGAACGGCTCAGAGCCCAGGGAGGTTTGTGTATTCTTTAATAACAATAACACCAAGGCCAGCAATCCAGAGTAATGACTGGATTGAACAAAGGACACGTTGAACATGCAACACACAGAGGGGTGAAACATCCCTGCCCAGCCCCGAGCTGGCACCAACCAACCCCAAACCAGCAATGGAGACACCAACCCAGCAATGGAGACACCAAACCAGGAATGGAGACACCAAACCAGGAATGGAGACTCCAAACCAGCAATGGAGACACCAAACCAGGAATGGAGACACCAAACCAGGAATGGAGACACCAAACCAGCAATGGAGACACCAAACCAGACCCTCTCTGCTCCCCTGCACCCCAAACTGTCCCAAAAATCACCCAAACCTTCCCAAAATCACCCCAAACCTTTCCAAAATCACCCCAAACCTGCCAGAGCCCCCAGAGCCCCTCCCCAAAACCAGGGGAGCAGAGAGCGCATCCACAGAGCTCGTGCGGGCAAGGAAAATGAAATAAAATAAACCCAAATAAACCAAAATAAACCCAAATAAACCCAAATAACCCAGAAGCTGAGGCTCAGTCAGAGGCTCAGCCCCTGGAGGCTGCCAGGCTGGGCAGGAAGGGTGGCAAAGGCATTTCCCAGCATTTTTGGGGGCACATTTCTGCCAGGGCTGGGCAGGGAAAGCTCACCCAGGGTACAAAGGGCACCACGGGGGTGCTCCAGCTGCTCGACCTCATTTACATGGCATTAATTGGCATTAATTGGCATTAATTGGCGTTAATTGGCATTCACCCCCAGACAGGCTCTGATTTTTGTGGGAACATCACCAAAGCCCATCCTCTGCAGAATTTTGGTTTTTTTTCAGCCAGATCCAGGTGCAGAAATGGGCTCTGATTTTTGTGGGAACATCACCAAAGCCCATCCTCTGCAGAATTTTGGGTTTTTTTCAGCCAGATCCAGGTGCAGAAATGGGCTCTGATTTTTGTGGGCCACCAAAGCCCATCCTCTGCAGAATTTTGGGTTTTTTCCCCCCAGATCCAGGAGCAGAAATGGGCTGTGCAGCCTGGAGCTGCCCCAGTTAATGCCATGTAAAACAGGTGCTCGTCACTACAGGAAATATTTGTACATTTATATATATATATATAAAAAAAAGCAATACAACCATAAAGAAAAAATACAACAAGCACAGCTTGATACGATAACATGCCATGAAATGTCATTGGCTTTATAATAATTTACTACAACTTGAAAAATGTTCTTTTATCCACAAGGGATAGGAAATGCTTCCATCTAACATATGGTAAGCATGCAGCAACAATATGTACAACAAAAAATTTGGAGCTTGTTTTTTATTCTTAAACTGGATGGTTACAAAGGGAGCATTTGAAAATTCTGATTTTTCCTAGCCTGATCTAGGCTTTACTTTGCTTCTTTAAATCTGCAGAGTTGGGGGTTTTTCCCTTAGTTTGGGGAGAATGAGAATTTCTATGTACACCTGCAAAAATGCCATGGACAATACACAGCTTTTGCATTTTCCCCCAGCAGGAGGTTTAGTGGTTAATTAACCAATTAATTAACCACCTTATTGGCTAACTAACAGCTATAAAAATAAAATTCTCAACGCTGTCTTGTGGAAAATCAACTTCCCCCCCAAACATTTTTGAAATGCTGAGGGTCTGTGGGGGACAGGGATGCTGTGGTACACTGTCCCAGTTCTCACACCTTCCGTGGTGGAACAAATCACAGCAAACCAGGCCAAATCACACCAAACCAGGCCAAATCACACCAAACCAGAACAAATCACAGCAAACCAGGCCAAATCACACCAAACCAGAACAAATCACACCAAACCAGGCCAAATCACAGCAAACCAGGCCAAACCAGAACAAACCCAACCAAATCACACCAAACCAAACCAGAACAAACCAAACCAGAACAAATCACAGCAAACCAGGCCAAACCAGACCAAACCCAACCAAATCACACCAAACCAAACCAGAACAAATCACACCAAAGCAAACCAGTCCCAATCAAACCGGACCAAGTCACACCAAACCAAACCAAATGAAATCACACCAAAGCAAACCAAAAAAACAAAACTAACCCAACCAAACCAGGCCTAACCAAACCAACCAAACCAAACCAATCCAATCTAAACCAAACCCAACCAAACCAACCAAGTCTGACCATACCAAACCAAACCAATCCAAACCAAATCAACCAACCAAACCTCACCAAACCAAATCACACCAAACCAACCTAACCCAACCCAACCAAACCTCACCAAACCAAACCGACCAAACCAGACCAGACCAAACCAGACCAGGCCAAGCCAAAGCCAGGAGCTCTTTGCCTGCCCAGACCCCGTCCATCCAAGGGATCCCCCCCAGCTGGAGTTGGGGGTCTGAGCTGCCCCTGGCAGTGCCCTGGGGGGGCAGGAACCGGGACAGTGGGGTGGGGGGCAGCACAGGGGGCTCAGGGGCTGCTCCGTGCTGCCTGCACACAGAGCAGGGGCCAGGGGAGGACAGATGGAACACAGAACAGGGGATTAAAGGGAGCACAGCCTCGGGAGCACTCCTGCCTGCACACAGAACAGGGGGATCAGGGGCACACACAGAACAGGGCATCAGGGGGCACACACAGAACAGGGCATCAGAGGGAGCCCAGCCCCAGCTGCTGCAGCCCCAGCTCCTCAGGACTCCCAGCTTTGTGTCACCCTCACCTGGCAGAGGGAGGGAAGGACCCAGAGCCTCTGCCAGGGGTTCCCTGCTCTCCGTGCCCAAAGGGCCAGGGCAGGTCTCCAGAGTCTCTTTCCTCCATTCCCTTTCCTCCTTGAGAGTTTTTTTTCTTTTTTTTGCCCCCTTGTTTTGCTAGAAAAGCTAGAACTGGTATTTCCACAAGCATTTCTGTATCTGTGAAAAACGAGATGAGAACCCTTTGCTACGGACAGAGCTGCAAAGGTGATTTCTGTCCTGGGGGTTTCCAGAGGAGCTTGGTGAGCACTGGGGGGGCTCGGGGGGTGCCCCGGGCTGCAGGCGGGGCTCGGGGGGCTGCAGGATGCAGGGGATGCTCTGGGGGCAGCAGAAATGCAGCCAGTGCATTTCAGGGCAGCCTGGCTCCCACCCGGGCTGTGCCAGGGGGGTTTGCCTCAGCCAGGGCTGGGCAGGGTGGGCACACAGAGCTCCTCACCAGAGCTGGGCACACAGTGAGGATGGTGAGGGATGCCCAGGGGGAGGGACACACGGCTCCTCTTCACCCAAAGCTGGGCACACAGTGAGGATGAGGAGGGATGCCCAGGGGGAGGGACACACGGCTCCTCTTCACCCAAAGCTGGGCAGGCAGCTGCTACTTGTTCAGGAAGGGAAAACAAAACAAAAACACCCAAAACCCCAGGTGTTGTAGGTGTCCAGGTGTGCCAGGTGTGCCCAGGCATGCCCAAGTGTCCAGGTAAGCAGGTGAGCCAGGTCTCCAGCTGAGCCATGTCTGCCAGGTGTCCCAGGTGCCCAGGTGAGCCCAGATGTGGCCAGGTGTGGAAGGTGCCCAGGCGTGCCAGGTGTGCAGGTATGGCCAGGTGTGCCCAGGTGTGCCCGGGTATTCCAGGTGTCCATGTGTGTCCGGCCATGCCCAGGTCTGTCAGGTGTGCCCAGGTGTGCAGGTGCCTGCCTGGGGCTCTGCCCTGCAGAGGGTCCCGTGGTGGCACAGGGGACCCAGAGGTGGCACAGGGGACCCAGAGGTGGCACAGCCCTGCTGGGGGAGCTGCGGCTCTCCCTGGGCTCTCGGTGGCTGCTGCGGCTCCCAGGGTTGGTGGCGCTGATGCCTGGGTGGGTGTGTGTGCAGAGGGGAGAAGGTTCCAGAACAGGCCGGGGGATGATTTGCCGTGCCGCCCCGGTGTGGGGGGGGTACAGAGGGGAGAAGGTTCCAGAACACTGTCGGGGGGAT
>JAWWEY010000079.1:444683-462931 GCA_035582745.1 Loriotus luctuosus
AAAAAAAAAAACAAAAAAGAAAAAAACAAAAAAAATCAAAAAAACGAAAAAACGAAAAAAAGAAAAAAAAGAAAAAAAAAAGAAAAAAAGAAAAAAGAAAAAAAGAAAAAAGAAAAAAAGAAAAAAAATGAAAAAAAGGAAAAAAGGAAAAAAAGAAAAAAAAGAAAAAAAGTGGAAGCGAAGCCATGGAAATATTTTCCTTCAGCAATTCTCTTCTCTCTCCCCTCAGCCCAGCACAGACTGGACTCCTCACAACAGGAAATTCCAAGGTTTAGGGAATTTTCCCCACGAGCCCCGGGCAGCAGCGCACGCACGGGGAGGCACAGCAGCCCCACGAACAGAGCAGTCACACTTGGTTTGCTGCAGCAGGAGCTGTTTGCATCTCTGCCGGGGCAGGGGAGGGTTTGCAGCCCCAAAAAAGCCCCCCCAGCCCCGTCCTGCCCCCCTGGCTCTGTGCCCACCGCACTGGGAATGGCTGGGAGAGGCAGGAGCGGGCAAATGGGAGGGAAAAGCTCCCAAATTTCACACCCAGCGCCCCAGTTTGGGATGGATTCTCACCCCTGCCCGCCCCAGCTGTGTTCTCCTCCACCTGGGGTCGGTACCAGCCCCAAAAGCAGCCCCAGAAAGTCCAAGAGCATTTGAGGATGCTGGAAATTGGCTGTGCAGGACTTGGCACCTCCCCAGCCCCACAATCTGCTTTAGATGGAGCTAGAGTTTCTTTTAACGAGCAGAAGGAGCAGGACAGAGCTGCATTTCCCAGTCAGGGATCCAGGCCCAGAAGTGCTGGGCTGCACAAAACAAAGCTCTGTGTTTATCTCAGGGGCCAGGCTGGGCTCTGGGTGCTGTGACCCTGACCTGAGGGAACCTCACCCCTGGGTAACACCAGGATAATTCAGCCCCACGAGGGACATCCGAGCCACTCAGGGTAAGAGCTCAAACGAAATTTGGCCAGCTATTAAAAAAAAATAAAATTGGACAACTTACCCCTCTCCCCACCCTCATAATTATTTTCCCAGTTGTCTGTGCAGTGCCTGAATTTTGTCAGAATTCAGCATTTATGGAGAGCTCTGCCTGCACCAAGGCACGACAATAATTCCTCTGTGTGACAGATTTCTCATTGAATTTTACTGCTGAGAGAGCACAGGGGAAACCCAGCTGTCCTCAGCACTCCTCTCTGCCCCTTCTGCCACCCCTGGAGCCGTCCCCAAACCCCGTGGCCACCCCTTGGTGACACTTTGGGGACAGCCTGCTGCTCCCAGGGAGCTGGGGAAGGTTTGGGTGACGCCAAAGGATCCCAGAAACCTCTCCTGTCCAGCTTGAACAGCTTCAGCTTCATCCAGGCTCGTCCTCGAGACACAAACATGAAACTGAAATTTGGCCATGAAGCTGAAATTTGGCCATGAAGCTGAAATTTGGCTATGAAGCTGAAATTTGGTGTGAAACTGAAAATTGGCCATGAAACTGAAATTTGGCCATGAAACTGAAATTTGGCAATGAAACTGAAATTTGGCCATGAAACTGAAATTTGGCTATGAAGCTGAAATTTGGTTATGAAACTGAAAATTGGCCACGAAACTGAAATTTGCTTATGAAACTGAAATTTGGCAATGAAGATGAAATTTGGCCATGAGGCTGAAATTTGGCTGTGAAATTGGAATTTGGCCGTGAAGCTGAAATTTGGTGTGAAACAGAAACCTGGCTATGAAACAGAAATCTGGCTATGAAACTGAAATCTGACTATGAAACTGAAATTTGGCTATGAAACTGAAATTTGGCTATGAAACAGAAATCTGGCTATGAAACAGAAATCTGGCTATGAAACTGAAATTTGGCTATGAAGCTGAAATCTGGCTATGAAACTGAAATTTAGCAATGAAGCTGAAATGTGGCTATGAAGCTGCAATCTGGCCATGAAGCTGAAGTTAATTGGGAGTTTCTGGCCAGTGCTGATTTCCTTCCCCAGCAGCGAGGAGTCTCCCAGGGCCTCTGCAGCAGAGTTCAGTGAAACCTCTGAGAGCAGAGCTGCTTCCCCTCCTTGTTAGAGTGCAAGGCATTCTCCTTCCTCCTGTGGCCTTCAGCTCCCAAACCTGCTGATGCAACAATTCCTTTTTTTTGGGTTTTTTTTTTCTTTTATGGCCAAGGGTTTCGTGAGAAGGAAGGAATCCAACTGTAACCCTTGCAGGGAGCAGCAGTCCCTCCTGCTGGAGGCCTGCAGGGGAGGGGGATGTCTGCAACACCTCAAAAAATGGATTGTGGAAAATCAGCCCCATCTTCTACTTGTTTAGAGCAAAACAGAAAACCTTGAGTGAGGATTTGAACTAAGTCAGGGTTAAACACGGGCTCGAGGGCTGTCCCTGTGTGAATCGCAGCTCCGGCCAGGTGAGGAGGGGTGGGCCGAGCTCTCCTTTCCCACCAGGGTTAATCACCTTTTCTGGGGTGATTTAATCACCTTTTCTGAGGTGCTTTAATCACCTTTTCTGGGGTGCTTTAATCACCTTTTCTGGGGTGATTTAATCACCTTTCCTGAGGTGATTTAATCACCTTTCCTGAGGTGTTTTAATCACCTTTTCTGAGGTGATTTAATCACCTTTTCTGAGGTGTTTTAATCACCTTTCCTGAGGTGTTTTAATCACTTTTCTGGGGTGATTTAATCACCTTTCCTGAGGTGTTTTAATCACATTTTCTGGGGTGATTTAATCACCTTTTCTGAGGTGATTTAATCAGTTTTTTCTGAGGTGCTTTAATCACCTTTTCTGAGGTGTTTTAATCACCGTTTCTGAGGAGATTTAATCACCTTTCCTGAGGTCATTTAATCACCTTTTCTGAGGTGTTTTAATCACCTTTTCTGGGGTGATTTAATCAGTTTTTTCTGAGGTGCTTTAATCACCGTTTCTGAGGCGATTTAATCCCTTTTTTCTGATGACACTGACCAAACCCGTGTCCCAAGCCCGGAGCAGGGCTCAGGGTCACTCACCTCGCTGTCTTCTGCAGGAGGTGGCGGAGGCTCCTTGATGATCTGGAAGGATGAAAGGGAAAGAAAACCATAAATTGGTGTTTTGTTCCCCAAACCCACAGGAGCACACAGCGGGATGTGCTGTGGGACCCCTCTGTGGGGTCAGGGGGTGGCTCTGGGGCACTCAGGGGGAGCAGGGCTGTCCCAAAGCCACAGGGACGTCCCCAGTGACAGCCTGTAGCTGTGATATTGTCCGAAAAAATCCTTTCTTTGTTTATATAAATATAAAATTAAAATAAACCTAAACCTACAAATATAAATATAGAAATACAAAATATTAAATATATAAATATTTATAGAAATAGAATATAAAATAAACCTAAACATATAGATATAATATAAATATATAAACATATATTTATATAGACATAAATAAACATATATTTATATAGATATATATAAACATATATTTATATGGACATATATAAATATATATCTATATGGACATATATAAACATATATTTATATAGACATATATAAATATATATCTATATGGACATATATAAACATATATTTATATAGATATATATAAACATATATTTATATAGACATATATAAACATGTATTTATATAGATATATATAAACATATATTTATATAGACATATATAAACATGTATTTATATAGACATATATAAATATTTATACACGAATACATGTATATATTTATATAAACATAAATGTGTATATACACACATAAATATACAAATAGAAGAATAAATATTAAAAATATAATTATAAATATAATTATAAATTTAATTAAATATAAATATTAATATATGCACACAGATCTGTGGCTCACTGAGGTTTCTAACAGAGCAGGGAGAGGCTGCAGCCTGCTCAGGACATTTCCATAGAAACCAGCCCAGTGCTGTGGGTGTGAGGCCATTATTTCATGCAGAAACTTTGCATGCAGGGCTTGGCAGCAGCTGCAGCCAGCAGAGCCTCCAAGAGCAACAGAGACTTTGCAGGGGGAGGGCAGGGACAGCAGGGACAAATCGCCCAAAAATAAAATATAAAAATTAAAATAATGATTAAAAAAAATTAAATAAAATTTAAAATTAAATAAATTAAAAATTTTAAAATAAAAATAAAATACGAATAAAAATAATAATTAAAGAAAACTAAAACTAAAAAATAAAAGAAAAAGAAAAAGACATCAAATAAAGAAAAAGAAAAAGAAATTAAAGAAAAAGAAAAAAGAAAAAAGAAAAAGAAAAAGAAAAAAGAAAAACAAAAATTAAATAAAAAAGAAAAAGAAAAAAAAGAAAAAGAAAAAGAAAAATTAAATAAAGAAAAAAGAAAAAGAGAAAAATAAAAATTAAATAAATAAAGAAAAAAGAAAAGGAAAAAGAAAAATCAAAGAAAGAAAAAGAAAAAGAAAAATTAAATTTTAAAATCAATAAAAATTTAAAATAAAAATAAAAATAAAATAAAAATGCAGTCCCAGCCAGCAACAGCGTGGCCGTTTAAATGCAGAAAGGGAAAATCTCAATCACATGAAAGGCCCTGAAGATACAAATATTTACAGCAGTTCCTGTCACTCGTGTTTTCCCCCTGGGATGAGCTCAGTGTTTTTATTTTGCTCTGCAGAGCCCCAGGCATGCAAGGCTGCAGCTATGAGGAGCAGGAGGGGCTAAATAATAATGAATTAATAATGAAATAATGAAATAATGAAAACTGGGACAATGAGCAAAACCAATGATAACTGTGAAAATGACTAAAAACTATGAAAACTGTGACAATGACCAAAATTATCAAAACTGTTAAAACTACCAAAACTGATAAAAACAATGACAGTGACCAAAAACTATGAAAACCTTGACAATGACCAAAACTGATAAAAGCTATGAAAATAACCTAAACCAATGAAAACTGCAAAAATCACCTAAACCAATGAAAACTACGAAAATGACCAAAAATGATAAAAACTCTGAAAATGACCAAAAATTATGAGAACTTTGACAATCACCAAAATCATGAAAACTATTGAAACTACCCAAACCAATGAAAACTCTGAAAATTACCCAAACCAATGGAAACTCTGACAGTGACCAGAAACGATGAAAACTGTGACAATGACCAAACCCAATGACAGCTGTGAAAATGACCAAAAAGGATGAAAGCTTTGAAAATGACCAAAATTATGAAAACTATTAAAACTACCAAAACCAATGAAAACTGTGAAAATGACCCAAAACGATCAAAACTGTGTCAATGCCCAAAAACGATGAAGACCATGACAATGACCAAAAATTATGAAAGATATAAAAATGACCAAAATGATAAAAACTGTGAAAATTACTCAAAATGATTTGGAGTTAAAAATCAGAATAAACCATCCAATTTTGGTCCAGCTGAGCATCCAAGCAGGATTTCTGAGCCAGCACCAGTGCAGATTACACACTTGGAAGTGAGGCCATGGCTCATTTCCATAAATTTGCATTCCTCCCCATGGGCACACACAACGGGCCGATTTCTCTAAACAGATCAAGTGTTTTCTATCACAGGCCAAAATGGGGGGGAAAAAAGAAAAAAAAGGACATTCCTGCCATTTTTGGGTGCTTTGAACTTCTTAGAGCTGCCCGTGAATTGGGCAGGGATTGGTGAATTTGGACAGGGCTGGAGATGGGGGAGTTCAGTCTCCTGTGCCTTTGTGACCTTTCAAAGTTCAAATCTTAAAAAACAAAATAAAATAAAAATTCTCATTTCTGACTCGCTGAAGTTCAAGTTTTACAGAAAAAAAATTAAAAAATCTCATTTCTGACTGGCTGAAGTTCAAGTTTTACAAAAACAAAAAATCTCATTTCTGACTCGCTGCCCAGGCCTTGGAACAGCACAAAGCTTTTCCTTCTCCCCTTTGGGTTCTGACAGCTCCAGCTCTGGGGGCATGAAACCCTCACTCTGGGGCTCAGAAATCCTCATTTTGGGGCACTGAGACCCTCATTTTTGGGGCACTGAGACCCTCATTTTTGGGGCTCAGAAACCCTCATTTTGGGGCACTGACACCCTAATTTTGGGACAGTGAGATTCCCATTTTTGGGGCACTGAGACCCTCATTTTGGGGCTCAGAAATCCTCATTCTGGGGCAGCTGAGGCCCTCATTTTGGGACCCTGAAACCTTCATTTTGGGGCTCACACTGAACTCCTTGTTTTGGGGCTCAGAAACCCTTATTTTGGGACACTGAGACTCATTTTTGGGTACTGAGACCCTCAGTTTGGGACACTGAGATCCTCATTTTGGTGCTCACACTGAGAGCCTCCTTTTGGGGCTCAGAAATCCTCTTTTTGGGGCACTGAGATCCTAATTTTGGGACATTGAAACCCCTCATTTTGGGACACTGAGCCCCTCATTTTGGGACAGTGACACCCTCATTTTGGGGCTCAGAAACTCTCTTTTTGGGGCACTTCAGACCCTCATTTTGGGGCTCAGAAATCCTCATTTTGGGGCCCTGAGACCCTCATTTTGGGCCATTCAGACCCTCATTTTGGGACATTGAAACCCCTTATTCTGGAGCACTGAGACCCTCATTTTGGGGCACTTCAGACCGTCATTTTGGGGCATCCAGACCCTCATTTTGGGGCTCAGAAATCCTCATTTTGGGGCCCTGAGACCCTCGTTCTGGGGCTCACACGGAGGTGGATGACCCCGTGGCAGAGCACAGCAATGCCATCACCTCCAGGGAGGTTCACAACGTTGGAAATGCTGAATTTCCTGCTGCCCTGGGATTTCTGCAGCCGCTCAGGCACGGCAGAGCAGAGGCTGAGCCCGGAGTTTGCAGACTCCAGGAATGTGTCCGGGATGTTTTCTGAGCTCCCCACCAGATCTGAGTGTCCAGCAATCCCACAGCGACCGTCCCTGGGGCTTCAGATGATAAACTGGGGCAATGTGGTTCTTGTCAGAGGAGATAACTGCTCCAGGATGGGACAGATCATCATTGCAAACCAAGCAAACAGCACAAAATAAGAAATAAAGGACTTTGCCTCTAATTAGGGCTGGAGCTTGGAAGCATGCTGTTAAACTGGGCAGATTATTTTTGTCCTTAATTCCCTTCACTCCTCTGGAAAACACCGAATAAATATTCTTGCTGTCTCAATAAACAAGGATTTTTAATAGCATTAACCATGATCCATCTGACTAATTTCCTTATTTTTTTCCCCCTTACACATTTATAGTTTTGACCTCTCAGTCCTGTGACTGCTTCATATTTGAGGTATGAGCTGGGTGAAGGAACATTTCCTATTTATTTCTGTCCTATCTTCTGTGTCTCCTCCTTGGAGATCTGCTCCACACTTCAAAGCTAACACAAGCCTGTCCCAATTTCTTCAGCTGCAATAAAAACACAATCTTCTCCTTAGAGATAGAAATGAAATTTTAGGGAAATTAAACTTCAGAGAAATGAAATTTTAGAGAAATGAAATTTTAGAGAAATGAAATTTTAGAGAAATGAAATTTCAGAGAAATTACATTTCAGAGAAATTACATTTCAGAGAAATTACATTTCAGAGAAATGAAATCCCCTTTCTGGGCCATGGAGAACCACGGTGGCCACTTGGAGCCCTTGGTCTCACTCAGTGGCTCCAGATTTAAATTCCCTGGGGAATTTTCTGGTTGGGGGATGCTGTTCTCCCTCCTCCCCAGAGCAGCACAACTGCAAAGCTGCTCCCAGCAGAGTTGGAATCAGAATCCAGGGATCTCTGTAAGGAATCTCCATCCATCCATCCTGCCAGCAGGGACCCTGCCATTTTATAGCTCTGTGCATTTCCTCCCCTTCTCCTCCACCACTTTAGCCATGTGGTTTTAATCTATATTTTCTGCATTTTCTCCATCCAGCTTTCTGCTTCCAAAACTCCTGGTCAGCTGCAGCGCAGAGAGCCAAACAGATTGCTGGGTTCTTCCAAGCTTCCTTCCAGAAAACAGCTTGAAAGTTAAAAACTGCTGTTGGATGCTCAGACACCGACACCTCATTCATCTGCCAGCCACACCCCTGCCTTCAGAATCGCTGGAGTGTGAAAATGAGCGGGGTGGGGCAGACCCTGTGGGCAGAGAACCCAGCCCAGCCCCTCAGGCCACCCTGGATGGCTGCAGGAGGGAGGGAAAATCAAACCTGGAGGAGGTGTGAGGGATGAGCATCATCCCAGTGAAGGGAGAGCATCCCAGTGAAGGGAGAGCATCCCAGTGAAGGGAGAGCCCATCCCAGTAAAGGGAGAGAGCATCCCAGTAAAGGGAGAGAGCATCCCAGTAAAGGGAGAGCATCCCAGTGAAGGGAGAGAGCATCCCAGTAAAGGGAGAGAGCATCCCAGTAAAGGGAGAGAGCATCCCAGTGAAGGGAGAGCCCATCCCAGTGAAGGGAGAGCCCATCCCAGTGAAGGGATCTGCTGGGACCTGCTGGGACTGTGCACTCCTTTCCTTCTCGCCATCAGTGCTGGGGAGCTGAGCACAGCAGAACTGTTCCTTTGGTTTCTGCTCTTCACTGAGCCTCCCACAGGCAGTTTCCTCCTGCCTCCCCTGCTCCTGTAACATCCTGCAGAGGTATCCAGGGGAATTGTGCCTGTGCTGGTGCCCCAGGCACAGCCAGGAGTTGTTGTTGTTCTGATCTGCTAAGCAACAATTGCCTCTACTGTAAAGCAGAGTGCTGGATTCCAGACTCCATCCAGAGCCCTCCTGAGAGCAATGGAGCTGGATGCATTTGGAAAGAGCATTGCTGCCTGGCCGGGTGCCAGGGGGGCTGCTGGGCTCCAGATAAACCCCCAGGGCTGCTCTGTTGCCTGCAGCCCCTTCACTCCAGGGATGCAGCTGGCTCGGGGCCTTTCCTGGAGAACTGCTGGACAGCAATGACTCCTCTGCAATTAGGGAGCGTGCCAAGAGGAATTTCAGCCTTTAGAAATGTGCTTGTCGCTCAGAAACAGATTTGTACTCGCCGAGGGAAGAGGCTGTTTTGTTTTTTTTTCCCTTTTTTTTCCCCTGACACATCCCCAATTATCCCAGAGACGTCCCCGGGCTGGGATCCACGGCCATGTCTCCGGCTCTGCGGTTTGGTTACTCGAGGCTGCAGCTCTGGGAGGTTGTGCAAGGCAGCTCCTGTGCCCTCAGCTCACTCCTGGCAGCCCTGATTCCTCCTGTGCCCTCAGCTCACTGCTCACAGCCCTGATTCCTCCCCGTGCCACAGCCAGAGCCCTGCTGGGCTCCCTTTGCCCATCCCTGCCAGGCTGGGCACCCCTCCAGGGGTTTATCTTTGATTTCACAGGATTTTGGGGTGAGCAGAGCACAGGGAGCCATCCTGGCTGCTGACCCTCTGCCAAACACACAGGATGCCCTCCCAGAGAGGTGGGAGAGATTTCCTGCAGCCTCTTGGAATGAAAATAAAATAAAACCCTTCTTGCCTCCCTTCTCCCCTGTTTTTCCTCCTGATTTCTCTCTGCCCTTCTAAAGCTTTAACTCTGATTGTGCTGCTCAGCTTCTGTGAAAGGACAATGCCCAGGGGAGCCCAGCCAGACTTCCACTGCCACTGGAACATCCAAAGTGCTTTTCAGACACGGTGATGCAGGAAACACAGCTCATCTTGTGAAATCTGGACACCCAGCAAGGTGTTTTCCTTGCAGCCAAGGCAGAACCAGGACTGCAGAGTGGGCTGCTCAGCCCTGCCCTTCTACACGGGTTAGAAAATCCCCCCCAGGTATGGCTGGAATACATCCCTGCAAACCATTTCCATTTTGTGACCAAAACACGAGGCTGAAAGGCTCCTGACAGGGTTTGGGTGCTGGCAGCATGGGTCTGAGCCATGGCTGGGCAGACGGAGCCCAAAGCAGAGCCAGAAACCCTGGGGTCAGTCCTGTGGAAAGCTCTGCCTCCTCCTCCTCGTGTCACTGCCTGAGCAGTGCTGGGGATTTGTGCACTTACCACGGTGCAGCACAGGGGCCAGAACCACCAGAGCAGAGCCAGGGCCAGCAGCAGGAACAGGATCAGCAGGGCAATGGCCAGGATGGTCCCATCAGACTGGGGAGAGCACAGAGAGCACAGAGTGGGACACCTGGGACACCCCTGATACCTGTGATACCTGTGACATCTGTGACATCCCTGGCATCCCTGACACTCCTGATACCTGGGACACCCCTGATACCTGTGATACCTGTGACATCTGTGACATCCCTGACACCTGTGACACCCCTGATATCTGTGACACCCCTGACATCTGCTGGTGCAGAAGGAATTTCTGGAGAACTTGGACCAAGACAACATGACCTTTGCCCAAGAACACAAACAATGTGAATTGAAGAGGGAATGGGAATTGAAGCAGGATGGGACTTGATAATAACCTAAAACTGGAATTGGACAATTAACTCCAAGATGCAAATGGAGCAGAACTTATAAATGGACAGACCCTGTGACCTGTCGAGAAATTTGTGACCACTTTGGTTCATCTTGGGTTCATTTTGTGCCCATTTTGGTTCATCTTGGGTTCATTTTGTGCCCATTTTGGGTCATCTTGGGTTCATTTTGTGCCCATTTTGGGTCATCTTGGGTGCAGCCCTGGCTGGGCTCTTGTGCTGCCCAAGGTGGATCCATTGATAATAAATTTTAATAAATCCCTGCTTTATTCTGTAGCTCTGCTCTAGCCCAGCCTCCCCAAGCCTGTCCCAGCCCAGGCCTGGAGCCTGAGGTGCTCACTGAAGGCTTGGCCACCTTGTGGCACACAGGACACCCAAAATGTCCCATTGGCACACGTTCACAGTCCCCTTTGGGTTAAAGCCCAGCAGCCCCAGGAGCGTTTCAGGGATCACAACTCACACAGTGCGTGCTGGAGATGATGACAGAGCTGGAGATGAAGCTCAGCCCGTCGTTCATGCTCACCTGGAGAGCTGCTTCCCTGGAAAGAACCAGAACCAGGTCAGGGCAGCTCCTGCCCAGCCCTCTGGGTGCTCAGAAATCCTCTTGTGCAGGTAATTCCCACTGCTGGCTGTGCTGCAGGGCACAGCTGGCACTGAGCACGGGAGGATGGCAGCTTGGGGTCCAAATGAGAGAAAAACAAAGCACAGGGAGGAAACCCAGTCCCATCTCTCCATGGCAGGGTGTTCAGCTGGCACTGAGCACGGGAGGATGGCAGCTTGGGGTCCAAAGGAGAGAAAAACAGAACTGAGGGGTGAGACCCAGCCCCATTTCCCCATGGACAGGGTACAGAACACGAGAGGATGGCAGCTTGGGGTCCAAATGGGATCCAAAGAGAAAAACAGAGCACAGGGAGGAGACCCAGCCCCATCTCCCCATGAGCAGAGGGTTCAGCTGGTACTGAACAGGACAGGATGGCAGCTTGGGGTCCAAATAAGAATAGAATAGAACTCAGAGAGGAGACCCAGCCCCATTTCTCCATGGACAGGGTGTTCAGCTGGTATAGAACAGGAGAGGATGGCACCTTGGGGTCCAAATGGGATCCAAATAAGAGAAAAACAGAACTCAGGGAGGAGGGTGAATTTTGGGGCAGCCAAAACCTACATGCCAACTTCCCTGAGCACAGGTGCTGGGCACAGCAGGTAGGTGTCCTCCACCACGAAAGGCTTCTCATCTGCAGAGGGGAGAGAGGGGGGTTAGTGCCAAATCACCCACACAGGCCTCAGAGAGAGGTTTAAATGAGGGCTTTCCTTGCCATTGATGCAGAAATGAGGTGGGGGATGAGGACATTGGGATATCTGTGCATTACAGAAGTCAGGATATAGGTAAGGTAGGATATAGGTAAATCAGGATATAGGTAAATCAGGATATAGGTACATTAGGATATCTGTACATTACAGAAAGTAGGATATCTGTATATTAGGATATCTATACATTACAGAAATTAGGATATAGGTAAATTAGGATGTAGGTAAATTCGGATTTATGTACAGATATCCTATAGGTAAATTAGGATGTCTGTACATCAGAGAAATCAGGATATCTGTACCTTAGGATATCTGTATATTAGCATATCTGTACATTACAGAAATTAGGATATAGGGATATTAGGATATTAGGGATGTTAGGACATCTGTACATTGGGATATCTGTACATTACAGAAGTTAGGATATCTGTACCTTAGGATATCTGTACATTACAGAAGTTAGGATATCTGTACATTAGGATATCTGTACCTTAGGATATCTGTACATTACAGAAATTAGGATATCTGTACATTAGAATATCTGTACCTTAGGATATCTGTACATTATGGAAAATGCTGCATTTTAAGGCAGAAGCATCTGAACCTCAGCCAAACCTTCCAGCCTGAACCACACTGTTTTAAAAGTGGCGAGAGAAACTCCCCAGAGCCTGAGGAGCCCTGGGTGATGCTCCTGCTCTGCAGCCTGGAGCCAGAGCTGGGGGGCACTGGGCACACTGGGCACACTGGGCACACTGGGCACACCAGGAGCCCTCTGGCTGTGCTGTGCTGGCACAGCTGCTCCCTCTGGGCTGTCCTCACCCTGACTGATGAGCACAGCACGGATTTATCACGTTGTCCCAGCGCACACATGCCAAGACAATGAAGATCAGTGTCTTGTTTTCCCTTGGCTGGGGAGAGGAGGCCAAGTGTGCTCCGTGCCAGCACCCACAAAGCAAGAGCTGCTCCATCCTGCCAGGCCTTTCCCTCAGGTTTTTGTTTCTCTTTGTGCCCCTGCCCGCTGCCCCCAGCCTCTCTGGAGGGTTCACCAGCCCTGGCTGAGCTCCAGGCTCAGATCAGCTTCTTTGGGGAATGTTTTGTGCTCCGCCACAAAAATGAGCTCTGCTCCAAACAAAGGAGCATCCATTTGGTTTGCATAACTCCGGCCCTGAAAACTCACCCAGGGAAAGCAAACAAAACAGGATTCTCAGCCCCTGCTCTGCTGCAGGACAGATTTCTGCACCTCAGAGAGGGGTTTGCTGTAAAACTCCCCAAAATGACCCGAACTGGCCAGTCCTGGGTCTGAGCAGAGTGCAGGAGGGTCAAACCTCCCAAAAACCCAATTCTGGGCTCTGTGGGTGCCCCTGCAAGCAGGGACCTGGCACTGCTGAGACTCCTGCAATCCCACCTCAGTGCTCCTGCACCTGAGCAGCTCAGGGCAGCCTGGAAAATCCATCATCCCCAGCAAGAGGGAATCATTCCTCATGCCATTAGCAGGGGTGGAACCTTCTGGCAAGGCAGGACTTGGAATAGTTCCTAACCATCATAATAATATAAAATAAAACATCAATGCATGCAGGATGCTTTGAGAGCAAGCCTCAAAAAAAAAAAGAGAGCAGGCCTCAAAAAAAAAACCAAAAACAAAAACAAGAACAAAAACAAACGAAAAGGGAAAAAGGGGGGAAAGGGGGAAAAGGAAAAGGAGGGAAAGGAAAAGGGGAAAAAGGGGAAAAGGGGAAAAGGGAAACAGGGAAAAAGGGAAACAGGGAAAAAGGGAAACAGGGAAAAAGGGAAACAGGGAAAAAGGGAAACAGGGAAAAAGGGACACCCTGCTGCTGAACATTGCTCTGATCACTGCTCTGCTCAGCCAAATATCCCTCATGCTTTCTGCAGATGTTCCTTTTATTTTTTATCCCATAGCTCTGAATGAGTCTCTGCTCCCTCACCTGCCCCCTTTCCCTGCCAGCAATCCCAATAAAACCCCATTAGCTCATGCCTTTAACCTCAGCACGTCCCAGCCCTGCTCGCTGCACCTCATCTGGGATAATTTAAGGTTTCAGGAACTGTTGGCTTAGTGTTATCTATAAAAACACCTCCCTCCCTGATGCAATCAGAGGCACAGGGGCTCGAGGCAAACAAAGGCAGCTGAGCTCTCCAGCCTGCAGGAGGTTTCCATAAAATCCTGGTTCAGCTCTCTCAGGGACAGGGTTTGAGCTGTGTCACCTCAGATGGGCCAAACACCTCCCTCATTCCCTGCCCCACCTACCAAGGAACTGCTAAACTAAAGGGAAAATTATCTATCACGACTGTCCTTGGAATGCAAGGAGAAATTCATTACCGTATTCACTTCTACATTTATTTCTGTTTTATTTCCATTTTATTTCCAGCCTTGCCTCAGCATCTCCCCCTGCTCCAAAGAACAATTTACCCAGGTGCTGAAAACACCCCCAGCCTTGAGACCCCCACTTTGCAGAGCTCCTGAATGCATTTATCTCACACTGAGCAGGGGCAGGGCTGCCTCCAAAGCAATCGGGAATTTGCTGAACAAATCCCAGGGTTGGAATCCCCTGCTAGGCAGAGCTGCAGGGCAGGGCACCCCAAAACAGATGTGGGGAGAGAATCACACCTGATCCACCTGCTCACAGCACTGAAGGATGCTCTGAGCATCCCAAATTTCAGGCAAGGAGAGAACCAGTCTGGTCCCCTACTCACAGCCTAGCCAGGGATGCTCTGAGTACCTCAAAATAGATGTGGGGAGAGAGAACCACACCTGATCCCCATGCCCACAACCCTGGGGGATGCTCTGAGCACCCCAAATTTCAGGTGAGGGGAGAACCACACCTGGTTCCCTGCTCCCAGCCCAGCCAGGCACTGGGGGATGCTCTGAGCACCCCAAAACACAGGTGAGGGCAGAGAGACACATCTGGTCCCTCTCTGAGCACCCCAAATTTCAGGTAAGGAGAGAACCACACCTGATCCACCAGCTCACAACCCTGAGGGATGCTCTGAGCACCCCAAAATACAGGTGAGGAGAGAGATCACACCTGGTCCCCCTCTGAGAACCCCAAAACGCAGGTGAGGACAGAACCACACCTGATCCCCCTCTGAGCACACCAGCCAGGCACTGGGGGATGCTCTGAGCACCCCAAATTTCAGCTGAGGACAGAACCACACCTGGGCCCCATACTCCCAGCACTGAGGGATG
Organism: Loriotus luctuosus; assembly: GCA_035582745.1. Classification (NCBI taxonomy): domain Eukaryota; kingdom Metazoa; phylum Chordata; class Aves; order Passeriformes; family Thraupidae; genus Loriotus; species Loriotus luctuosus. The sequence continues at coordinate 459,531 of JAWWEY010000079.1, forward strand.
CTCTGAGCACCCCAAAACACAGGTGAGAGGAGAAGCACACAGGTCCCCTGCTCCCAGCCCAGCCAGGGATGCTCTTTGGTCGGACCCATCTCCCTTTTACAGAACAGCCCCTCCTGCCCCTGCCCATGGGAATCCCCCATCCCGCAGCCCTGCTCTCCCAGCTGGCTGTCTGAGGCTGCAGGGCAGGCAGGGAGGCACAGGGGACCCCGGGAGGGTTTCCTGCTCCTTACTGAGGGTGAGGCTGTCGTTGATCCTGAAGCTGCAGAGCACCCTGTCCACGCTGCGCGCGTGCCGGAATCCGTTCCCCCTGACCACCACCTGGAAGGACTCTGCAAAACAGCCACGGTCAGTGCCAGCACAGCCACCCACACACAGAGCTGCAGGGCCAAACAGGAGACACAGGAGCCCTTTGGCTTTGTTCAGCAAAGGGAGAGGCCATGGGGCATTCCCCTGGGGTCTCTCCGATTTTTGGAGGACGCAGCCTCACTTTTTATCCCAATTTCCCTTCTCTTTCCCCATTACTTGAGAGGTTCAGACCTCCTGATACACCTGATACCGAAGATTTCCCTCCAATGTACAACCCTCCCTTTTAATTTTTAATTCCTATGGAATTTAGGGGTTTTTCCCCATTTCTGAGGTACTTGAGAGGTTCAGACCTCCTGATACGCCTGATACCGAAGATTCCCCTCTACTGTAAAACCCTCCCTTTTAATTTTTAGTTCTTGTTAGGAAAATTAACCCACAAACATCAGAAGTTTATGTCCAAAAAGTAGACAGAGGAGTCCTTTTGCTTTATTCCAATAAAGGCAGAGGCCATGGGGCATTCCCCTGGTGTCTCTCCAATCTTTGGAGGATGCAGCCTCCCTTTTTATCCCAATTTCCAGCCACATTTCCCTTCTCTCTTTCCCCATTTCTGAGGTACTTGAGAGGTTCAGACTTCCCAGAAGACCTGATCCCAAAGATTTCCCCTCTAATGTATAACCCTCCCTTTTCATTTTTAATTCTTATGGATTTTAGGGGCTTTCCCCATTGTTTCTTTCATCTTTCAATGTCTAATTTCATTTCTCAGCAAACCTAAAGTTTATTTATAAAAGCAAATATATTTTTCCATTCATCAATCAGTAGAACCCTTCCCATTGTTTCTATTATTTCCCAGTGCTGGTTTTCTCTACCAGCAGACCCACAGCTTGTTTGGAAACACAAATCTGCTGTTCCTCTCCCCAGGATGGAGGGCAGAGCTGCTCCTCCATCCTGGAGCTGCTCCAGCCCTTCCCCTCCCACCCTGGGTTTGCTCCATCGCCACCTCAGAGCCCTGCTGGACACCCTGTCCTCCTGAATGTGTTAAATCTGTTCCCCCATTTGTCCCCTCTGTCCTTGCCTCAGTTTCCCCAATCCATGGCACTCCTATCTCCAGGTGCCTCTCCTGCTGGTTTTGTGCATTTTGCAGCCCCTGGGGGCTCTCCAGTCCCTGCACATCTTCCATTTATTGGACACAGCCCTTGGGTGAGGGGCTGTGCTGCCTCTCAGGCAGGCAGAGGAGCTGTGCACAGCGTTTTCTTCCAGCAGAAAACAAAAAAAAAGTTTGTTTTCCTTCTGAGATTTGTGAATAAATCAATACAGCCAGGAGGTAGCGAGGTCATGAAATAGAAATGCTGGAGCAAAGCACTTCTGAATTAGATTGCTAAACTGAAAAGAAAAAAGAAGGGAGATAACTTTGTAGTTCCCCGGAATAGATAATTCCTTTTTATACAGACATGTGCTCTGGGGCCTCGCTGGGTTTGATGTGCTGCTTTGCAGCCCTGTCTGTTTTCTCTGGCCCCGTTGCCAGAAATGGTTTTAATTTTGAATGCTTGAACATGAAAGGAGAAGTTGTGAGACTTTATCATGGTGTTTTTAATCACGGGGGTGATTGTGTGAGCGAGTCCTGCAGGGATTTGGGAAGTTCACAGCGACGGAGGTGGGGACTGAAGCAGCTGGAGGCCCCACCAGCGGTGACACTGAAATGCTTTCATGGTTGGGGGAATGTTCTGCCTCTGGGCACAGAGATCAACACCTCTTTTAATTGTAAACAGCGTTAAAAGAGAAAGCAGAAGTCGGAAATCTGGCGCCTGTTGTATTTAGTACTCAGTGACACGGCAAGTGTCACACGTTTGTTAGCCAACAATTGTATTTCTGTAGGATTTGGGCTTAAATACTGTTTCCAACGTCCACAAAATATGATTCTTTAACGAATCTAAAGGTATTTAGTGATCTCTCAGGTCCTTTGCAAACCAGGTGGTTCTGTGACCCCTGTAAGATTTTCTCAGGGTCTCTGCTGCTCACAGTGACCCCAAGATGTGTTAAAATCTCTTTTCCCAGCCCAGCAGTCAAAGAAGGATTCAGAGATCTTCAGTTCTTGGTCTCAAGGTTGTTTATTGTATCTTATATATAGAATTCTTTCTCCTGTCCAGCCAAGGTCAGCTCAGCAGGACAGTTCCAGGCACTCTGCCTGCCCCAGGGTGGTGTTCTCTTTTTATACTAAAAACTACCTGTACAATGTTTACAATTACTTCCCAATACCTATCACCTATGTTAGACAGTGAGTTTCTACTCTAAACCAATCCAAAAGCGCCAACATCACAGCAGAGGATGGAGGCCAAGAAGAAGAAGGAGAAAGGCTGGTCATGCCCAGATTCCTTCATCTTTCCCCCTGAACCCCCATTCTAAAAACTCCAAAAAATCTATATTTCACCCTGTGATAAATTCGCTATCATTCTACTTAAACTTTAGTGGCTTGTAATCCTTCATACAAGGTTGGTAATTGTTTTTTCCAAGGGCTAAATCAAAGGCACAGGGGTCTTGGGTTCTGTGCCAAGGTCTCTGAGCCCCTCGGACAGGGGCTGGAGTCCTCCAGGGCAGCCAGAGGAATTCCCTGGTTCCCAAAAGATCTCACAGTTACGTTCTTGAATTTGAAGGCTGCTAACAAAAAGGAACATTGTCAGGTATTGCTGATCCCCCAGAACTCGAGGGAACAGTGAAATTACAGCCTTGGAAGGCTTTGGTTTCAATTACTGAAAGCTTCCTGTGATGTTTTCCTTATCTCCAAGCATTTCCTATATAAATGTGATCCTGCCTATCAGGACAGGCAGAACCTGCAAACATCATCACCGACAGCCTTATCTAAAGAGAGCTTTTCAGTGTCAGCAGCACTTTAATTACTGCCCAAATATCACTGAGAACCAGTTTCAAAGGAGATCCATGGGTTTCTCTATCTCCTTCAATTCGGAGCCATTTAGCAAAACAAAGGCTGAGGTGTGACCGTGTTCACAGGGGTCTGAGGGTGAAGGAGGAGATGAGGATCTGACTCCATGTTTCAGAAGGCTTGATTTATTATTTTATGATATATATTATATTAAAACTAT
>JAWWEY010000079.1:486741-523125 GCA_035582745.1 Loriotus luctuosus
TTGAATTCATGGCATACAGGGAGGTGAGAGAAAAGTGGTCATGGTAAGCTCAGTGTATTGAACAGTCACTTTTAAATTAAAAAAAATTATAAGCAGAAGCAGAGCAGAGATTCCCAGTAAAGTTGCAGTGATGCCTTGTGCCAGTGTGGCAAAGGACTCAGCCTGAAGTTGTGCCTCTGACCAAAAGCACCATTCAGACCAACGGGGTGGTGATCTTGCTATGTTCAAAATGTTAACTTTCTGCTTGTCAGACATAGCCCTGAATCTTCACAGAGCCTCTTCAGGAGAGTAGCACCTGATCATGGACTAAGGGCTGATTTAAGAAAGGAACCATAAATTTGAGGTGGCAAGGTTCACCGAGGTGTCCTGAGTCACAGCTTTGTAAGCTATGCCTCACTCTGCCTGAGGACTGGCCAAGGTGAAATTTGAGGGGTTCAAACCCTTCTTAGGCAGCTCCTTCCTTCAGCTTCCTATTGGAGGGTGCGTCTGTGACTGTGGTGCTTAAACACATACCTGTTGATTTCAGGGGTGTTCCTGGGAGATGTGTGATGAACTGTGGACAAAAAGTCTCCAAAAAGCAAGGCTTGCCTATTGGAATGATATCAAAGGCTTTGACTGAGACAACCAGCTTGGGCTGTGTCACAATCACATTAATTAGGCAAATGCTTTTTAGAAGTCAACCTTTAGATTTTGTCCTTGTCTGATGGGATCAGCAGAGTTCAGTCAGTGCAATGCAAGGTGCAGATCATGGCTATTGTTGTAGTTTTGCTTCAGTAAACAGCTGCTGATCTCCCCTGCTGCTCTGCTCTTACTGTGCCTCAGCACTTGGATGCTGAGGGAAACAGGAGCTGCTGCTTCTCAAGTGTTCTTCAAACAAAATTACTACATGAAGGCAAAATCACTGAGGAAAAGTTAAATTAAGCTTTTTTTTTAACTTGTGGTGCCTGAACCCTGTTAGAGTCCTGCTGTGAAATACTTGACTGTTGAAATCTTCTCTGAGTATTTCTGACATACCTGTAATCTTAAAAATAAAGAATCTTTTGAGAAGAAGGGACAGAACCAGCTTTCAAGAGGAGTGCAACATCAGCCTGATTAGTCTAACTGGGTTTAGCAGAATTTTATATCTGTTTATGTGTTTTCTGATATATTGCTTAGCAGCACAGCATTGTTACACTTGAGATAACATTTTCTCATGTGGACTTAGGTGGCATAAAGCAAATGTGTGCAATTTTCTTTTTTTCTTTTTCCATTGAGGCCTGTTTGCTGAGAGATATTTCTCTACAATCTCCTTCTCCTTTTTTTCTGATAAGGGAAATTACAGAAATGTGTTTGCTGTTAGTGTGAGTTCTTGTTTTCTTGGGAGGGAACCAGCCTTGATTATGAGCTTCCAGCAGAAAGCAGAGTGTGATTCATCCAGGTGCCAGCACTGGCTGGTGCAGGATAGCGGACGAGGAGGAGTCCAGGCAAGGTCAGAGTCTCCTGGGAACACCAGAGAACATTCTCATGGCGACATCGTGGCCGTTGGCATTCTCACAAAATGCAGAAATCAGTGGGAATTCAGAGGGGCAATCCCCATCCTGCTCCTTTTGCTTGTGACCTTGTGCACAGCACGGAGCCTCTGGGTTTTGGTGTCACTCCCTGGTGAGCTGAGCAGGCCAGAGGTGCCCCAGGCTGTCCTGTGAAGCGCTGTGCAGCTGCTGTTCCCAACTCTGCCACTCCTTTCAGCCCATGGGGGGAACTGATCAGAAATGAGCAGCACCTCTTGCCAGGAGTCCCTGCACACAGGATGGAATGGACTCATGGAGTCCCACAAAGCTTTGGGTTGGAAGGGGCCTTAAAGATCCTCCAGTTCCAGCCCCTGCCATGGACAGGGATGCCACCCACTGTCAGGTGGCTCAGGGCTCCATCCAATATTTTCAATGAAAGAAATGGCTGAAGAATTGGTCTGTTTGTTGGGTGACATGGAGGCCACATGGCACAGGTGTTTCTTCCCAGCATTTCTCTGCAGACTATCAATCAGGCTGCTAGGGATTGTGTTTCAGAAAACAAAATGCAGTTTGTGTGAATAAATAGCAGTGTTATTCCCAATGACATTTAATTCTATACAATATCCTGTTAAATATTTAAAAAAATAAACCAGCAATACTAAAGTTTAAACCAGTGAATAATGGCCATTGGCAGAGTGATTGATTTACTGAGACTTACTGAGTGCTTTAAATATATCTGGGTCAGGTTATCTGTGCCAACCCAAAATTCAGATAGGAGGCTTACGACATGTAGATATGGACTTGTTCGAGTCATGAAGGAAAGTTCTGTCAAGTGTTTCCCACACCTCCTGCAAGATATAAAAGTTGAAGGTCTCTGGGATTTCCTTGCGTTCTTACCTTCTGCCGCCTCTTGCTCTCATCTGAAAGAAAAATGAAGAGATTTGTGAGTATCTCCATTTCTGTTGGACTTTTAATACTTAATAATGTAAGTTCCTCGCTTTAAAAAACTAAAGGATAGAGAAGAAGATGCTCAAGTAAGTGGTACAATAGAGTGGTACAATAATACTATCTTTGGGTTGTTTCTTTGGGTGGGAAGAGCAGAACTTGCATTTCTTGGGTCAGCAAAGTCAGGGGAAGCCTCATTTGAGCAAAGAATGCAGATTTTGGTACAGTTCAGAAGGGGGGTTTGGTTATGATTTAATGATTACAGTTGAAGAGGCAAATCAAGAGGTAACATGGCATCAAGGAGGGACTTCTGAAAACTGCAGAAATGCCACGGTTAAGTTATTCTGCTTTTTCAGCTACAGGCAAAGGAGAACCTGATAGCAAAAACTTGACAGTGAGGAACTGTTGCTGTTTTCAGCTAATATACATGCTAAGTGGGGGGGGTTTCAAACTGGTGCTCCAGCTCCTTCCCTCAGTTCATGGACTGGGTGTTTTCATGGCACTGCCAGGTGTTTCTGATGAGTGAGAATTCTGCTTCCTTTTACAGGCTGCAGTCCTCATTTGCCTGGGAGTCTTTTGGGCTCAGACTTCTGCATTGAACGTGAGTAGAGGCATGAGCCTTGTCCTGCACATGAGCATTTAAAGTGTATTGTATCCTGGACAGGGGGAATAGAACAGGAAGAAAACCACAGAAGAAACTAAAACCAACACATTGCTTATTGTCAAGTGGGGAGAAGAAGAGCTTTTGCCAGAGGCTCTGTACAGGTGCAAAGTCATGAGTCGGGTACATTAGGAGACTGCTCCAGTCTCCTGCCAGTCCCTGCTGCCCAGGATGACTGGGATGTCCCATGCAGGTTTTCCCCAGCCTGCAGGAGGGCCTGTTTTATGACTGACCTCCATCTCAAGAGCCTCCTCAGACTGCTCCCAGGTGCAGTAAACACCAAATCCCAAGAACCCAGGGTTCTTAAGGGATTTGGTATTTACATGAGCATAAAGCACTGGGGGCTGTTTCCCCTGCTAAAGATGGAAGCCAGGTGATGAACACTGATTTTGTGCTTTTTACCAAAGACCTTTGTGCTGCATGATCCCATCAGCAACTATGTCACTGGCACCATGACCATCCACAGCGAGGAGCAATTCGTCGATGTCCACGTCCGCTCTGGCGTCTACTCCTCTGACACCATTTTTGACTACACACATGTGAGTAAATCCAGGGATCCACCTCAAATTAACCCCTGAGGAAGCTTTTAAAATCAGAAATTATTTTAGTGTATTCTCACCACATCTTGTTCCTGAACACTGTTTCTTTGAGGCCTCCCGGCACCTTTCCTCCTCCTTTCTTCACCCTTACAATGGGGCAGTTGAAAAGACTTGGAATGAAACCTGTGGTGGCAGTTCCTGGAAGTGAAGAAGGTCCCTGACCTCAGTGGGGCTGGGCTGCCAGCACTCACGGGCAGCAGAAATCTGTCAGAAATGATGCTTCCAGTCTCAGGGACAGGCACCAGGACAGGCTGGCTCCATTCCCCAAAGGAGAGAAAGGAACTGCATTCATTCCACAGCAGCAGCCTCTGCAGCCACTTGCTGTTCCTTCCAGATTGCCCCAAAGAGTAGAGAGCACCAGCTAATGTCAGCATTATTTAAATAATTTCTGATTTATCCTCCATTCTTTCCATCCCAGGGGTATATTGCCACCAGGCTGTTCTCACGAAATGCCTGCTTCATCATGAAAATAAAGAAGGAAATCATCCCAGACCTGCAGGAGATTGGACGGCTGGCTTTTGAGAGAGAGGTGACTGTGGGGAACCCTGTGCTGGGAAGGAAGGGGTGGGAGCAGTGTGCTGTGAGGGGGAACCTCCACTCTGCCCCCAAGGCAGCTCGGGAATGACTTGTGCTGTCCTGGCCATGATGGAGCTGTTCTGACAAGCCACAGCTTGAAGGGAATATCATGCAGAACATTCTTTTAAGATAAGGAACCATCATGGCCCTGCTGCAGTTTTGCAGGGGGTTGTTGAGGTGTCTCAAGCTGTGCAATCCCATCCTTGGCACTGATGTCATTTGGCCATTCTGAGGTGATCACAATATAAATTCAGGCAAACTTTCCCTTTATTCATTGTCCTGCTGACAATTTGACCTTGATATTGCTTGAAATTTATTTTTTTTCAGAACTGAAAGTAGAGACCAATTTACTTTGACCAGATTTTGACTTCCTTACTCGGGCTGAGGTTTCAGAAGGAGACTGGAAGTATTGCCTGGAGGTGAACTGGAGTTCTGGCCCAGTAGCACATTTACAGCAAAACCTGGTGCCAATAATAGAACTTATTATTATGGCAGCAATGCAGCTCAGGCTTGCTGTGTTGGCACAATTAATATCTAGTGAATTCTGTTACTGAGTAGATCGAAATTAATTTTTTATTTAAAAGCATGAAGCTTCTTTATCTAATGTACTTTTGTGAGGCAAAGGAAGGTGATTTGGGGTTTGGGAGCCTTCTCAAAGGGCGCCCCAGTAGAGAGAAGCTAAAGTTACATTTCTGATGGTGTTTAACCTTTTCTTCTCAGACCATGAGGGATCTATACTCTCCCAACAATGTGTGGGCCCAGTTCCAAGCTGGCAACTCCAGGCTGGGGCATCTCAAAGACTGGGTTCTCTATGGGAAGCACATTGAAAATCTCTGCACAGGGCTGCCTCTCTACGAGCTGGTGGCCACTGAACGTAAGTCACAGGTCAGGGCATTGTGGCCCTGCCCCGGGGCATTCCTCCCCTTTGAACCCAAATCCCCCTGCTACCCCAGAGCTGTGCAGACATTTCTTCTCCTCGAGCTGCACCACAAATGTTCTGCACAGTTCTGAGACAAACAGAAGCCTTGAATAGGGGCATAACTGGGGGTTGAGATTTCTGTATTTGAGACTTTTCCTAGCTGGAAACAGGGATCTCATCTGGTGAGGAGATACTGATACTGAGATATATACTGATATGAATACTGATACCATCTTCCTTTTCTTGGGATTTTTTAGCACCAGCAAATGATGACGGCTGTGCCAGTGCTGGCATTCCAAGCATTTTGGGCCTTAAAATCTGTGAAGAACTCATTGCACGTGATTATTGACATTTCTGTTGCAAGGAAATGCCTTTTTGCATGTTTTAGTGATGGTAACCACGTTCTCCAGCTGGAACAGAACTCGGGTATGAGGCTCAACCTGCCTATGCAAAGCTTTGATGCATAACAAGCCTATGACATACAAATAAATGTAATGCTTTAATAAATAAATAGAATGCTTTGTCTGTTTCTTCTGCCCCAAATCAGAACACAATGGCAGTGGGCCTTGTGAGTTGCCCTGCAGAAAAGACAAATTTCCCCAAAAAAACCCTTGGTCCATTCCTGTGCTGGGGCTGCAGCATGGCCCAGGCATTGTTTGTGCTTCATAAAGAGAAGAAACAGAAACAGAATCGATTTTTCCAGTGGAGAATTTCACTTTGGCATCAGCATCCAGGTGCTGGCTCACCTTGTGTGGCATGGCTGGGGAGGGAGCAAGCAGGTGAATGAAGATAGGGGGAGGGAGCAGCTCCACACCTTTGCAAAGCAGCTTGAATTCCGCAGGGCCCGTGGAAATTTGCAGCAGTTTGAGTGAGTGCAGAGATTTTCCAGCCTGGGCAGAGGACACTGTCCCAGCCCTAAGAGATCTGTGCCTTGGAATAAAGTTTTCCTTTCACACAATGGCACAAAGAGCTGGGACCACTTGGTGAGTGTCCCAGGTGTGCTTTGTGTCAGGAGCTGATGGAAATCCAGGATGGCACCACCTGCCTGCTCTGGGGCAGATCCCAGGGAATGGCTGAGCTCTCTCAGCCTCCCTCCAGGGCCTGGAAGGGCTGTGTGTTTTGGGGATGAAAACTGAATGTTTACTGTTTATTGGAGCCTTGAGTGGCTGCCAGAGGGCAAGAACTTCCTTTGGAGGAAAATGGCCCCGGGTCTGCAGTCTGTAATTTTCAAATCAGGCTCCTGGTCAAACCATCTGCTATTTAATAAAAGAGCATTTCATCACTTGGTGAAGCTGTTCTTTTAGATTAATTGCATTCATGACAGGCTGCAGGTTCTTGGTGGTCCAAAAAATGTTTCTGGAGGGTCAAACTTTGTTAATTAAATCCAGGAATTGTTGTTGTGTGTTCTGTGGAGCCTGAAACCAGCCTCAATACCTCATTATCTGCCCCTCTTGGGGTGCAGCCCCCAACAGGAGAGGAGGAAGCATGGGAAGAACCATAAACCACACAACCCATGTGGCCATGATCTGATTCCCACAGTTTTCCAGAGGAAAATCTCTGTAAAAGTTCTCCCTCTGCTCCCAAATTGCAGCACTGAATTTACAGCCCTTGAGCCTCCCTGTTGGTATCACCCACAACCACAAAGATCATGCTAGAAAGGGCTGCAGAGCAAAAGAAATTTATTCTTGATTTAAAATAACTAATCACAGGGCAAACAGGAATGTACAGCCAGAATGAACAAACCAGAGAAAAGGACTTAGGCAGGAGAAAGAAGTTTGATATTTTATCTATTGATATTGTATTTGCCCTTGCTATTTCCTGCCATTTCATTCTTTGTTGACTAGGCCACAGTTTACAATATGCTTTATGGACCTGTCTTGGATTATAATAAATCTGTTTTTCTTATCTTGCAGGTGCTTGATGTTAAAACTGGACTACAGGGAAAGCCCAAAGAGGTAAAAATCAGCAACAGGTAAAATATCCCTGAAGATCAGATCCAGTTGTTACCTGAAGTAACTGCAGTCTGACAATGTCAACCTTTAAATCCACCCTCTGTCAGCTCTGAATGTTCATGATGTGAAGGAAATCTCAGAATCATGGGAGTTGTTAAAGGTTGGAGAAGTTTAAGCACATATTAAACCTTTAATTCTATCAATCAGTTAACCTAGAGATGCTCTGTCTGATGTGAAACACCTGCTGGCCTGGAGCTCATCAGGTATCAGGATTGGGGGTCCCTTGCTGGTGGAGGATCTTTGTGTGTTCTGGTCCGTTGGGATTCTTCTTGCACTGTGAGGTTTTCCAGGGGAATAGATGGAAAATTCCCAGTGCTTTCCATGGGAGGCACCCAGAGCCCAGCAGCCAATCCCAGGAACAATGGTGGAGTTGTGTTCTCAGGGCACAGAGTTGTGTTCTCAGGGCACAGAGTTGTGTTCTCAGGGCACAGAGCCCACGGCTCGTCCCGATAACCGCCCAAGGTCAGAGTGCAGCTGGACAAGGTGGAGCTCCTTGGCACTGGGCACAAACTGAGCACCTGGAGAACAGCACAGCCCTGGGAATCTGCACAGGAGAGGGGCAGAGCACAAACTGAGCACCTGGAGAGCAGCACAGCCCTGGGAATCTGCACAGGAGAGAGGCAGGGCTGCCCTGCTGCCTCTGGAACCCAGAGCTGTCACCAAAATGAAAAAGGAGCCAGTGCACAAGCTTAGAACCTAAAAACACGTTGGCTGGAAGAGCCTGGAGAGGGAGAAGGTGTCAGGATGAGATTCAGTATCTTAAAAATTACCTGATGTTCCCAAGAGCTCCTCTCCACCAAATAGCACATCCTGGTTATTATCTAACTTTATCCATCACATTATCTAACTTCCTAGCCAGGCTTGTTCTGTAAAAAGCAGGGAATTGATTTGATGTGGAAGGTCAGAGAATGTCCTGAGCTGGAAGGGACACTCTGGGGAGCTCAGTGGGAGTGTCTGGCTGTGCCTCAGGGAGGATCTGTGAATGTCCTGGCCCACGAGCCAGATTGCCAAGGAATACACCCCAGCCCTGGGGCAATTATTCCTTTCCACTGGAGAGAGATTTCCATTGTCCACTAGATGGCAAATGGTGACAGCAACCTCGGCCCTCGGGACCATGAGATGGGCTAAAGACACCGACTGCAGCCAACCACGGCTCAAAACCAAAACAGATTCAATCCTCTCACCCTGTTCCCCGGGGAGTAAAGTCTGAGTTAGGATACAAAGCATTAGAATTCATTCTTTCGGGTTTCTAATCCAGTGGGATGTTTATTTTCACTTGTAATTACGCCCCATTTGGTGATTAACTGAACTATTTTTTTATTTCTTAATGATTTTAATATTTCTGTCTTACATATTTAGATATAATTATTGAAAATATAAATATAATATACAATATAATATATATCTATAATTAATAGAATAATATTAACCAAATAAATAATAAATAATAATGTTATAATTATTAGCTATATTTTTAGTATATAAATATATTTCTATTTATATACTTTTATACATTCTATTATATAATGAGACACTGCCTTTGCATGGCCACATCCTCTGCTGGGTTATTGTCTCTCTCACTCCTGCCATTCCTTTTCTCTGCCCTTTTTTGCAGCTGACCACGAGGCAGTTCCCACTTTATTTAATTTTCTGAGGGTGTATGCCAGGAGAGGATGGTGATTCAGACCTACTCAAGGTTGCTCCAGGTATTTTTTGTTGGGTAGAAAACCCAATGCAGCATAAAGTCAATCCTTTTGTAGCAGTGCTGAAAGAGGAGAAAACATCTTTTAAAAATCAGTTTGTAATTGCTGGGATGAGAACTGATGATCAAATCAGGCTACTGTGACAACTTCTTACAAACCAAGCCATGGATCCATGAAATTCCCAATTTTGTAAAGACATCTGAGGAGCTGCTGCCACTGGACCCTCTTTGCTTTGCCTCTTGGGAGTTGTTTTTTAACAGGTGCCGAAAAACAAAAAAATTTGGATGTGCTGGTGAAATTCAGAGAGGAATCAGTGCTTCGGTTATTGAGTTACAAAAACTAGAATATAATACACTTTCATCTTTGAATTTTTAAGGCTAAACTTTAAAAAGTATTTTTTAATGAATCAATCTTCTCTACTGCTATGCACAATTTGCTTTCCCTTTCTGATTCCAGCCCTAACATTAAATAAACAGAGCAAATATTAGACATGCTTGTCTAATTTTTCCTCGTGTTTTGCTGATGTGATTACAAGCTGTTGACTTAGTCATTAATATCTCATGCTGAGATATCAGCTAACACTGCCAGAAAATATTCCATCTCTGCTTAGCACTCAAGTTGTCAGTTTAATAATTCCATGTTATTAATCAAAATTGTCAGCAAAATAATTTCTGCTGACCCGAGTCTGGTTTTTTCCCCCATTGTTGAAGATTTGGATCCTCAGTTCTCAAACCCAAGGACAAAATTTAGAGATTATTCCCAAGAATTTTGTTCACTTAGAGCTTTTAAATGGAGCTCTGATTAAGGAAAAGAATGGTATCCCTCAAAAAACCTGCTTGGACATGGAGCTGACAAGGAGAGGGGACAGGTCTGGGAGGCTCCTGAAAGGTTTTGTTCTGCAATCTTGTTTGTGTCAGTGTCACTGAGCTGCTCAGAGTTTCCTGGAGTTTGACACCCACATGAATGCCAAAGCACCACAAAACAACTGCGTGATGAGAGAAAGAATTCCAAAAATGTAAAATTAAAACTTTCTCTTGACCTTTTTCTGTCAAACTGTTCTGTGAAGGGAGTGTGATAAGAAGCCTGCAGAGTCCAAACCCCTGGGATTAAACAGCAGCTCCTCTCTGTTCATTAGCACTGCTCTCACTCTGTGTGAAGATATCAAATAGGAATTGATTTATTTTTGACCATGTCTCACCAGGTTTGAATTAATTGGGGACTGAATTAATAAATTGTGTGACCATAACAGGTATGAAATGTTTAATATTATGAGAGACTGCATCCATATTTACCAAGGCATGTACCAAGCTCATGGAAGGGAGACAAATCAAGAGATTTTGAGACATTTCTCATCCTGTAAATGACATAATGATAAATGATATCATTTAAATGGGCTGGGCAGTGAACTTGGTGGGTGCTACAAATTTCCCAGTGCAAAGCCCAGTCATGGAAGTGGCAGCTCCTCCAGATATCTGCTGGAGCAGCAAGGACACCAGGAGCTGGGAGCTCAGGGGCCTCTGCTGCACGTGACTGACAGGACACTGACAGCAAGGCCATGTCCAGCTACTTTTTCCAGCTCTTTTCTTTCTGTTTCAGTTCCTCAGGCTCTGCACGGGTGTGGAGCTCACAGCTTCTCCTCACGTCCCCGTGCTGCTGACCCAGGGCCAGCCCAGGCTGCTCTGGAGCAAATGCAGGAGGATGGAGCCCCTCCCTGGAGCTTCTGCACCTCAGCAGGATGGAAGGAGAGGGAAAAGGCAATTTCCAGAGGCACTGCAGGTAGTTTGTGTGCCATGCAGGTTTGTGGGGTCCCCATAGGAAGCCAGTGGTGCTCCAGGTGAGGAGGAGCTGGTGGCACACAGGGAAAGGAATTCCCTGGGCCAGGAGGAGCTGCTGTCCCCCATTTTAAGGAATTCCCTGGGTCAGGAGGAGCTGCTCTCACACAGGTTAATGATTTCCTGGGTCAGGAGGAGCTGCTGTCCCCCATTTTAAGGAATTCCTTTCTTTGTGGCTGCCCAGCCTTCTCCCTTTCCTTCTCCCTGATTTTTCCCTTGATCCCACAGGCTGTAATGCACTGCCATGTTTCTCCCCCCACACCCTTTCAATAAATACCATCCTTTCATTTCCCAGTGCCATCTGAAATGGGATAGAGCCCCTGGGAAGAGCCCATTTATGGACAGGGAATCCAGAGCAGCCATGAACCAAGGCATACAGGAATAAGGACTTGGGCAGATGCAGGAATGGAAACTAATTTTAGTTATTCCATTGCAAGCTCATCACACTGTCAGTGTCACACTCCTCTTTATCTCCCATCTCACACCCAGCAGTTACCTCATGCCACAGCTATCTCCTGACAGGAACCGTTGTGGGGCATTTTTGCAATAATTCCATCCCTGTATTTTGGAAAACCTCAAATCACATGCTGTGGTTGCTACAGCACGTTTGCATCCCTCTCCTGCTTCCCTGCAATGGTGTGACTGAGGTCCCTGATTAGGGAGCAGCCTTGAGCCAAAATTCCTGAAAAAACAATATTAAAAAAAGGACCAGAGAAACATTTTTTTTCACATTTTAAAAGAAGCCTACTATGCAGTAACAATTTAATGACATTTTGAAGGTATAGGCTGCTGAACCAAAACCCACATGTGGGGAAATCAGATGTGACACCGTGAAACTGGCAGACTTTTTATGCCCTGGGGAACTATTGATGGCCAGAAAGCCCAGGAGGGCACTGAAGCAAACACTGATCACCTTCTCCTGGGAAAGGTTCCCCCTCTGAGGCTGCTCCGAGCCCCTGGCTGAGGGCAGATGTTCCTCCCTCCCAAAAACCAGGCTAAGGAAGGGTGAGGATGCTTCAAAACCACTTCACATTCTTCTGAGGAGCATCACACCCTCTGGATCTCGTGTGTCCCTTGGCCTTCCTGTGACCTCTCTGCAACCCAGGCTGCCCAATGAGCCCCTACTGCTGATGAAATGGGGTCATTAGATTAATTTTTAATTAATTAATGGTTCAGATTATTAATGTTCCCTCTCCAGCTACCTCAGGTGATCTAGTTAGCATTGATTTTTTGGAAAGCAACTTCTTTCTAGGATACTGTAAATTGTAATGCATATGGAGGGGGAAAAAGGAGAAGCCATTTCAGTGACATGAAATAAATCTCTTCTGTTACACAATTCAACTCAGAAAAAATAATTATCAGTGTGTTAAAATCATCAGCCTGCAGCTTAAGGAAACAGGAAGCTGCTTTCATATCAGAGCTGCTTTTCTATCAGATGTGCTCTCTGGGCATCCCTCATCTGGCAGATCCCCAGCAGGGTCTACATGGACTGAGTCAGGAAACCCAGCACAAGCTGCTTTGTGTTCAACCCCTGCACTCTGCCATTGTTCAAGGACTTTTTATCAAAACCAGAGCGGAAATGTGAAAACACTTGGAATGTCTGAGCAGGAATTGTGCTCCTAATGAGCCACAATGAGGCAAGAAGGCACTGGTGGATGAGCAGCTCTTACAATGATCTCTTTAATTGAATAATATCTGCATATATATATGAAATCAGTGCATTTTTGAAATTAATATTGAAGTATTAAAAAAGGAAATGCTCTGGAGGCATATTCACCCTCATGACGAATGTCCTGTGTCACTGGCTGTGATAAGCAGCCCCAAAAACTTTCCTTTACAGGACTCACTGCTGTGTTGCATCGAGGAGTTAAGGCTAAGCCAGCTCTCAGGGGTTTTAATGTTAACCTCACTTCCTGTGGAAGTAAAGATCTTAGTTTGGTGATGAATCATCACCAAAAAGACTGCACTTTTCTCTTAATTAACAGAAGCCAAAGACCAAACTGCTCCAAAATTTCCCCAAGATTTCTGTGCTCAGCTCTGGAAAGCCAAAATATGCAAAGATCAGATTTGATAAAGCTATGGAGGGTTTCTAGATAGCCATGAACTCCACAGTGAGGTCTAAATTAATCTTGCTAAGCTCAAATATCTAGTGTGGTGTAGCAGTAACCTCAGTAACACCCTTTTCCTCTAGCATCAGGTTTCCCACGTTCAGAAGAAGAAAAGTTGAATAAAATGAAGTTAAAATACCATGTCGATGTCTGCCTCCATGACAGCCACACTGCACATGATTTTCACAAAAATATTGATATTTAAACAAAAACCTAGAGGATGAATTTAAAACAGGCATGCCTTGAGCATGGCTCTCATTGTTGTGGCTGTTTGTGATAGATTTGGGCAAATGACAAAGGAAGAAAATTGCAGAGATGGGGCAGCAAATCAATGGATATGCTCAGACAAAAAGCAGAGTCCAGAAAACCCAGCAGGGCAGTGGTTTAGTCCTTGGGTAAAGCTCTCAGTGCTTGCAAGGAAAAGCTCTGCAGCACGAGCAGAAATGCCTCTTTATCTTGAGTGCTGAACCCCTCGGGACAGGCAGCGAGCTCTGGCCACGCTGCCAAAACAAGAGCACTTTGGAAAGTCTGTGGAGAACAGGGAGATTTGAGTGGACATTGTCATCTATGAACCAGACTGATTTTTGCCCGCACACTGCTCATTTCTTGTTGAAATTTGCACACTAATGCAAAAAGGGCCGTTAATTGTGGCACATGTTTTTGCAAAGTCATTTCTGTGTTCTCCACACTGTGTCCCTGACCTGTTTGGATTGATGAGAACTGAAATCAGAGTCACCTGTTGGCCTTTGCGTGTTTTCAATGTTTTTAATTGGCAGTGCTGTGACTATATCAAGTACAACCATGATTTGCCAAGTCACATGTAAAAGATGAATGAAATAAAGATTTTCTGAATCCTTTGCAAATATTTCAGTCATGGAATCATGGAACACCTCAAGTTGGAAGCGACCAGGAGGATCACCAAGGCCAACTCCCTGCTCCTTGAGGGATGTGATTCTCCTTGCTCACCCTGAGCTCTTCTCCTCCACATCCAGGGCCTGGTGGCACCACCAAAGCTCTTCTCCCAGGCTTTGCAGAAGAACTGAATTTTTCCCAAATAAATTCCTTTTTAACGTAAAGACCTGACTCTAAAACAGTTTTGAGAAGGGCAGAGGGAGCTGTTGTTTGCCCTTGGTGTGAAATGGGTGCATTTGGAGAGAGGCTCTGCGGGGTTCTCGCGCTCGCTGCAATCCGCGCGGATGGAAACGGTTCACGTACAGCAGCAAAGTCAGCTACCGGAGGGAGAGAGGAAGGGCAGCTCCTCTCTGAGGAGAAACTTGTCCTATCTCTGCGAGTCCCGCTCAGAATGTTTACAAAACGCTCATTAAGGGAGAGGGGATGGCGAGATAGCAACAAATCTGGTGAGCAGCTTCCACTGGCCGAGATAAGAGAGGCAAGGCGGCCATAGAGGAGAGCGAGATCCAATTACCGAGACCTGGTTCTGGGGAGGGGGAAGGGGCAGACAGACAGGACGGATCACAAGTTTCAAGACAAGAGCTTCCAAACTTGTCATCCCTCTGTGACACAGCCCAGCGGATAAAACCGCCACCGAGCCCGCACCAGAGGCAGAGCTCGTTGAGCGCGGTTGGAGGCTCGGGCGAAGCCATGGATTCTGCTGTCCTCCAGCTCTGGGCTGTCCTCTCCCTCCTGGTTCACCTTGCAGCCTGCAGTCCCATCCTGAGCTTGGAGCACTCCTCCCTGGAGGAGGACGTGCCTCTTTTTGATGAGATCCTCTCCGAGCAAGATGGGGTTGATTTCAACACGCTGCTCCAGAACATGAAAAATGAGTTTTTGAAGACGTTGAACCTCTCCGACATCCCCCTGCACGAGTCGGCCAAGGTGGACCCGCCAGAGTACATGCTAGAGCTGTACAACAGGTTTGCCACAGACAGGACATCGATGCCTTCTGCAAACATCATCAGGAGCTTCAAAAATGAAGGTAAGAGCTGCTCATCTCTGGGAGAATGGATAGAAAGGGGCGTCCTTAGAGCCACTGGGAACTGTCCTGACCAGGGACAGAGCATGAAGCGTGCTGGGGAAAAGGCCTTTGGTGAGGATGGCCTTGGAAATCAGCAGCTGTGGCAGGGCTGCCCAGACCCCAGCTCTGGTGAGAGACTCCTTGTCCCTGGCTCTGGAGACTGGCAGGTTTTGGGGGAAGGTGTATCTTTAACACTGGGGCGGCATCAAGTGTATTCAGTTCATCAATTTCTTTATCACCGTAGTGACAAACATCAATTGTAGAGCTGATTGATTTTTTAAATGGATACCTTAAGAAATATTTGAAATTAAGGCAAGACTCAGTTTTACACACTGTTCAAAGTGTATCTTCAAGTGAAATATTTTAGAATTATGAGCTTAACCAGGTACAGCTTTCTGTTAATACCTTGCCACTGTTGATCCTCGTGGCATTTGTAAAGTTTTCTTCCTTTGGATCAGCACACAGTCCAGAAAATATACAAAAGTAAGTGAAAATGAATTTTGGGTAACCAATAGGTTTTACTTTGGAGTACCAGACTATATCCTAATAAAACCAAACAAACAAAACCTGAATAAACCCAGTTATCACAGAATATTGTGAGTGGAAAGGGACACACAAGGACCATCAAATCCAACTCTCAAGTGAATGGCCCACACAGGGATCAAAGATATAACCTTGGCATTATTAACACCCTGTGCCATTTCCCTCTCTTTTTTCCTCTGTTTTTCCTTCCACGTTCTCCTCAGTTCAACAAGGACAAGCTAAGGCTTCAGCACTAATATACAATAATATTCCAATACCTTTTTACAACAACACATTAAACTAAATAAACATTTTTATACTAAAAATAGTTTTCAACTAAACAATTCCAAGTATCCATTGATCCACATGGCAAATGCAAGTGCTTTGATTCATGTTCAGTTACCATGGGGCACACGTGGCTGTTCAAGCTGCCACAGGGCCTCTCTCACCCTCTGTTCATTTAATTAATGAAGTTAAAGACATTATTGCTTTTTTCTCCACATTGCAGTTCAAAAATGATGAGCTATGAGGAGAGGCAGAGTGGAAGTTGAGTTTTGCAGGGCAGTGAGATGCCGGGGGAGAATCCCAAAGCTCTGTTCTGCTCCTGTCTCCTGCCAGGCCCAGGCACTCTTTACAGCAGTGAATTTCTGGTGTGAAGAGACTCTGCACTGTGATTTAAAGTTCCTTTCCATCCCCTTTTTTCCAGTGGAGGAATTTATTGGCGGGCTGGTGGCAAACCAGTGCAGGCAGGGGTGGCCAGTTGCTCACCTTGCCTTGCCGTGTCTGCTCAGCAGCAGCAGTGAAGGCACACACGTGGGAGGTGTTGTTCTCATTTTGTGCTATTTGAAAAAGAAACCATTAACAAACAAGCACAGAGATTGCCAAGTACAGCATGCTAAAGAATAAAACACCCCGTGGTTCAGTGATGCAAATCTGAAATCATCCCACCTGCAAAAATCCAGGTTTGCAGCACTGAAATGGCACGGACTGGCCTTTGCCAGGTGGTGTTGGCAGCTCCCTGCTGTCCTGCTGTGCCTCTTACAGTTCTGCAGCAAATGGGGAAAATTCACCTTGAATTTCTGCCCTTTCAGATTTTCTCTCACCTCCTCCACTCCAAACCAGCAAGACACAAAGTGAGACCTCTGATGGGAACACAGCTTCACAAATACATGCAGTTTAAAGACTGTGCAATTCATGTTTTTCCTGTGTCCTCAATGTCTGGATAATTAAGAACCATTCCTTTCATGCTAAAGAGCTCTTTTGATAGAGAAATTAATTGCTTGCAATGAGAAGGACAAGGAGAAACAGAGCTTGGAATTGTTTTGTTCACCTGCCTGCTGAAAACTGGCAGTAATCCCAGTTTCATAACTATCCACTAAACCCTTTATTACAGAAATATAAGAGGTGGCATGGCTGGAATTAGCTCTTTGTTTTAACCCCTGGACCATAACAATTTAGTTGTAAATGGGCTGTAATCAATGCTTAATACTTGGAATAAAGTTTTAAGGGAAATTCTTCTTTTCCTATGGACTCCAAATCTCTCTTCCCAGCCCTCCCAGGGTTGTACTGGAAAGAGCAGGAGGTCTGGACCCTGTGGACTTCCCAGAGAGAGCAGATCACATCCTGGCTGTGTGAGAGGTGCTCAGGGTCTGCTCCTACCCTGGCTCTGGAAGCAGAATCTCCCCTCTTGTTATTTTATTTGTGAAGAGATGAAAATGCAGAGTGGAAAAAAAAATAAAATTAAAAGGCAGGTGCCTCAAAGCCTCCAAACTGGAGTCAAACAGCAGAAGTCACGTGCTGAAGTTCATGGCTTGCCTAAGTGCACTGGTGGAGCATGGCCAGGCCTTGTGGCTTTATCAGAGTCATTTTTCTACAAACACAGAAAAATTGGGGAGGGCAGAGATGAAGGGAGTAAGGGGTCACAAACAGTTTGCCTTTGCATTAATTATAGTTCCAGCCTCTGTGTCCCAATCTGCCTCCTGGGTTGGGAGGAGGCAGCAAATGCTCCCTGGTGAGCAGATCCTGCGCTGGGGGAAGGAATGAATGCTGCTGGGCAGCCAGGACAGGCAGCCCAGGTGACACCAGACCCTGTCCCTCTCACCTGTTCTGTTGCTAAAGGTGCCCAGGGGCCTGGCTGAGTGCAGCTGGTTGCTCACCAAAGCCCACGGGGCCTGTGGCTGCCAGGTCACCCTGGTGTCACCACCTGCTCTGCCTGATGTAAAACATCTTCCAAAGCACCAAGTGCTTGGCCCTCTCCATGTCTGAGGGGTATTTGAGCAGCAGGGAATTCCTGCTAGCACAGGAACACTGCAGCACACACATTTCTTGTGTTTGCAGACTCTGTGTTGTCCATTTCATGCTGGCTCCAGTGCCTGCCCCAATGAATGTTTTCCCTTGTTTATTAAGTGGTTGCTGTGCAGCACCCTAGAAGTGATTTCTATGTCATTATTAGGCAATACATTTTTAATATGTAAACCTTCCAGTTGGCAAGGAAGTCCCTGGAAAGCCTGGGGCCAGAAGGAGGATCACTAAATAAATCCAGGTCTGTAGCATGTCTGGGACCTTGCAGTCCTTACACATCCAAAATAACCTTGGCCCTTTTTCCAAGCACAGCTGTGGAAGTACTGAAAGAACATTTTCCTGGAGCTGTCCAGGTGAAACCCAGCATGCTGGATGACCCTCAGTGCGTGTGCTTGTGGATGCATTGGCTCTCCTAAAACATTGGATTTTTGTCCCTTCCAGACTTGGATTCCCACCCTACAGGCGTGACAGGAACCCGGAGATACCCGCTGCTCTTCAACGTCTCCATCCCTCACCACGAGGAGATCACCATGGCAGAGCTGAGGCTCTACACCCTGGTGGAGCGGGACCAGAGGCTCTACGAAGGGCTCGACAGGAAGGTCACCATCTTCGAGGTGCTGGACAACATCCCCCTGGGGGCCGGGGAGGACAGGAAGATGGTGGCCCTGGCCTCCAGGCACATCTACGGCACGAGCAGCGAGTGGGAGAGCTTCGAGGTGACCGAGGCCATCCGGCGCTGGCGCAGGGCAGGGCTGACCACGCACCGGCTGGAAGTTCACATCGAGAGCCGGGAAGGGGACGAGCAGAACGGGGAAGGGAAACTCGACATCGACATCAACTCCGAGGCCAAGCACCTGCCCCTGCTGGTTGTGTACTCCGACGACCAAAGCAACGACAGGAAGGAGGAGAAGGAAGAGCTGAACGAGATGATTGACCACGAGCAGTTCCTGGGCCTGGAGAACCTGGAGGTCGGCAACTTCCACGACCAGCCCGGCGAGGAGGCGCTGCTCCAGATGCGCTCCAACATCATCTACGACTCCACGGCCCGCATCCGCAGGAACGCCAAGGGCAACTACTGCAAAAAGACTCCTCTCTACATCGACTTCAAGGAGATTGGCTGGGACTCCTGGATCATCGCCCCGGCGGGCTACGAAGCGTACGAGTGCCACGGCGTGTGCGCCTACCCCCTGACGGAGCACGTCACGCCCACCAAGCACGCCATAGTCAAGACTTTGGTTCACCTGAAGAACCCCCAGAAAGCCTCCAAGGCCTGCTGCGTGCCCACCAAACTCGACCCCATCTCCATCCTCTACTTGGATGCAGGGGTGGTCACCTACAAGTTCAAGTACGAGGGCATGGTGGTGTCAGAGTGCGGCTGCAGATAGTAGGAGGGAACGCGCGCGCGGGGAGGGCACGGGGGAGTATTTAATGATTCAGTCTGTAAATTTGTACATTTGGGATTTGCTATTTAATGAGGTTATTTAATGAGGCCTGTACAGATAATTGTATGTTTCCTGCCATGGGGAATGGGCACGTTGTGTAGGGATTGTATATTTTGTTCCTTGGCTTCCTTCTCGCTGCTCTTCGCTCTCCAGATCGCGACCGAGCCTCTCCTCCTGCCAGGGCATGGAGCTGATCACTGGATTGTTTGGGAGGGCTCTTGGTGCCAAAAGGGCACATCCAAAGTCACGGAAATAAAGGCATATTTTTGTACTTTATCAATGTTGATTGGCATCTCCAGGGCTTCCCAGAGCTGTTAAAGATAGGAGAGTGATGGGCAATCGCACCTAGATTGTTCAGTATTCTGTAATATCTTCATAAAGGTCTTTACATGCTCTTTTTTTCTTAATTTATCTCTGTAGATCTTACATCCTGATCATTCTCAAGCTCCTGAATCACTAAGGCACAAACAAGGTGGTTTGTTTTCCTTTTTTCTTAATACTTTCTTCACTCTTTCCCTGTTTCAGTCAAAGGCAACTGGCAGGGATGATTTGGCATCTGGAGCAGAAGGGCACCATTCCCTTTTCCACCTTTCTTAGGAAAGCAGATGGCCCAGGAGCAGTGCCAGGCAAGGGCCAAGGAGAGAAATTCCCCCTGTGCAGGTTTATTACAAAATCACTCTGAGGCAGCTCAGGCTTTGCTGCTGCAGCAGCCGTGGGTTGGCTCTCAAGGGCCAGAGCTTTTGGTGGCAGAAAGAAGTGCAATAAATTTCCTGAACCCTTGGAATTGCACCAGCTAAAATTGTCCTTGAAATTCCTACCAGCTAAGAAGCAGTGCCCATTCCCAGCCAGCAAATCCCTTGAGATGCAGCTGCACAATCCAACTGGAATGGCCCAGCAGTGCCAGGCAGAGCAGCAGAGCCCTCGGTGCCAGTGGGACATGAGCATCCTCCCTTTCTGTAAGTGCAGAATTGTCCATTCCCAGGGATCTTCCTCCCCCCAGACTCTGCAGATGGAGTCACATGCCATGTTTCCACCACTCTTCTGCAACAAATCGTGGTGATAAGGAGGTGTCGGAGCCGAGAAACAATAGACCCGTCACTTTATTTATACTAAGCTGCAAATTTGTCAGATTCTTGGGAAAGTGTAAGTGATGTTGACTCTTTTAGCCCGGACCAGAGCCTACTGTACTGTCCCTGCATCTGTTTTACACTTTTAAGGGAAAGTTATCTTCCCTGGGAGTGATAAGGGTCTTTGAAAAAATCACTCCAACACTTCATGGGAATGAACACCCAAGACTTTATCACCCACCAACTAAACCAAATTTCACCCATTTTCACACATACTCTTCTGTGCTTCCCATAATTTATTGACCTATTTATTGACTGCCTGCCTTTGTAACATAATGTAGAATACAGAATGTTTTATTTTTGTGCTTGTGTGTAATCCCACTTGGATAAAACTGATCCTACTTTACACGGAATCTCTCAGTTGAGTTGTGTGGCACAGAGAATGAGGCTGCTGACTTCTTGGATACCTGTGAGCTCCACATGGCTCAGCCACCCCCTCGCCTGCAGAGCTGCTCCCTCACTGCAGCGATTTATTTCAGTGGAGTTCTGGAGTGTGGTCTCATCAATTTACAGCTCCTCTTGTGGGGGTATCACAGCTCTAAGTGCTCAGCTGTGTAGTTTATTGTAGAGTTATGCAGTGTGCAGATAGTGGCCTGCACCCTGGGCTGTGATATTGCTTTATTGCTCACGCTGTGAGTGAGTGACAGCCCTGCCAGCCCCGAGGCACTCTGCAATCAGAGCTCATGGCACGTTGCAGGAATTCGGGGAGGTGTGACATTTGCTCTGCTGACATCAGCTGCAGCAGCCCACGGTTGAAGTGTGACCACACAGACCCTTTCAAAACCATCCACGATTCTTCTGAAGCCATTTGCCAAGACAAGCCACTCACCTTGTTAGGAGTGATAATCCAGCATTAGGGAGATAATCCGACATTTGCTTTTATCATCTCATTTCTGCGGGCGCTGCCGCGGCAGAGATCTGCCCTCCCTGCCTTCCCCTGTCCTTCCCTGACTGCACCAGCAGCTCTGCAGGGAAAGCTGGGCCTCGAAACCAATAAATAACCCCCTGCAATGCCCATAAATCTGTAAATCCTCAAGGGACCCCATGGCCAAGCAGAGCAGCGCCTGCCCTCTGTGTCTGTCAGAGATTCACTCTCTGTCCTGGTCTGGCAGAGATTTGCTGGAGCACAGCTGAGTCTGTGCAGTGTTCAGGTACAAAGCAAACACAGCCAGGTGTCATTTCATCAGCTGCATGTGTGAACTGCTACAAGATCAGTAAAATTGTCAATAAACACCAATGGTGATCCTTCAGAACTAGGGGCAGCCAGCCTGCTGAGGTAACTTCTCTTCATAAAGAAATGAGGACTGTCCTGCTGATGGAGGAGGATCCCAGCCAGAGTTTGTGGTGAAGGAAGTAAAGCTGTGTCTCATTGTGCTGCTCTGGGGGAAAACTGAGCATCTCTTGAATCCTTCAGCTGCACCTGAGATCAGAACTCCTGGGAGAGGGGTTTCATTTATCAGGGGTGTCTGTCAGGGCCCACAGCAGCTTCATGAGCAAAATCCTCCCTTTGCCCTTTCCAACAGAACCATGCAAAGGCTTTTCTTGGATGTTCATGCAGTTCAGTGACAGAGATCAGAGCAAAACCAACAGGGGGGCAGATATTTCCTAAAGAGCTTTCCCCAGGCAGCAAATCAAGGCTGTTTCTGCAGGTTCAGAGGTGCCTGGCTTTAAAGCCCCTGTCCAAGTAGACACAACACTCACAAATAACAGGGTGAGGCTGTGACAAGAGCCAGGGCTGCCAAGCTGGGAGTCCCAGGAGTCCCTGAGAAACTGTTCCACTGCATGTTTTCATTTTCTTTGTTTCTATGCTCCTTCCTTCCATCCATCCACATTAGTACTGTGACTTCTGTTTCTAAAAGACTTTATTTGTCACTTTATTAAATTCTGGTGTGCATTGATTCTGCTCTCATTTCTGATCTATTTTATCTCAGCACATTAGCAGATGTTTGACTTAAATCTTCAATCTTAATTTTAGGTTGTGTTACCCATAGCACAATGGCAGAGCTGGAATTTGGGATCTTCTGTGACACACACTGAGCCAAAGCCCTGCAAAATCTGGGATTTTAGAGAAGGGGGAAAAAAAGGAAAAAAAAAAGATAAAAAGATTTCGTGGCACTTGAACATCTGCTTCAAACATTTGAAAAACTACAGCCCAGTGCTAATTTAAACTTCCTTATAACCCAGTTCAACATTTGGAGTGCAAACACTGTTAACAGGATGGGAACTGGGGTGGTGGTGATTTGCTTACTATATTGGGAAACAAAACCAGAACAAAACCAGCTTGAGATAGAGCTTTTGTTTATGTTGCTGACCCATCTGTCTTCATTAATGCATTATTTACAGGAAAAGTTAAAAAATTAGCTTCTGCTCCCTCTTCAAGTGCAGCAGCAACAAATAAAGGCTGAACGGTTCATTTGCCCTCGACTAAAAATGGAAATTCTTATCAGCACCCCTTGGAGGAAGAGGTTTATGATGTGCAGAGAATTATTGTTGGGTCTTGGTGCCTTTGGCCACAGCTGGGTGTTCCCAGCCCAGGCAATGGCAGGGCAGCCAGGGAGTGCTGTGTCACAGAAAACAGCCACAAAACATCTCATCCAAACTCCTGCTTTGACACTAAAAGCAGAAATGCTGAGGGTTTCCCCCTGTAATGGTGGGGTTTTCTGGGTGGGATTTCCTGGGTCCTGGTGGGATTTTCTGGGTGTGATTTCCTGGGTCCTGGTGGGATTTTCTGGATGTGATTTCCTGGGTGGGATTTTCTGGATGTGATTTCCTGGGTCCTGGTGGGATTTTCTGGGTGGGATTTTCTGGGTGTGATTTCCTGGGTCCTGGTGGGATTTTCTGGGTGTGATTTTCTGGGTGTGATTTCCTGGGTCCTGGTGGGATTTTCTGGGTAATGGTGGAAAGGTTTGGGGCTGAGCCCTGGCGTGGCCCAGGAGTCCCCCAGGTGTCTCTGGCCCTGAGGAGATGTTCAGTGGGATTCTGCTCCCAGCACAAACTGATCCCCCTCCTGCTCAGCATTTCAAGGGCTCAGCAAGACTTTTGGTTGTACTTTTTTAGCAAAGGCAGGAAATAGGAGGGATAAAAGCAATCAACAAGGCTGCAATAAAGGAAACTATACCAGAGGAATGGATTTCCGTGGCACAGAGCAAAGCTGCCTGAACAGGAAGGTCTTGGCTTGCTCCCTATCTCACAATATTTTGCTTTCTGTGATGACCAACAGAGACAACACTCTGTGCTTTAGTTTAGCTGCGTTTAGCTGGAATAAATGCTGCAGCAGCATTTATTCAATATTATTAACATTCAGGAATATTCAATATTAACCCTGAGGAATATTCAATATTAACCCTGAGGAATATTCAATATTAACACTGAGGAATATTCAATATTAACATTCTAAGGAGGCTGAAGGGCTGAGGGATGCTCCTGCAGCTCTCCAGCTCCCCACACAATGTCCTTCAGCCCTGTGTGACTGAGCCTGTCCAGGCTGGGAGCTTCACATGGTGTTGAAAATGAATGTGTCGAGTTAAGTGAGAAGGTTTAGACACAGGGGGGTCTCTGCAATCAGGTACAGTAGCTGGCTAGCAACAGCAGCTAAACAACAGCCCAGCCTGCCAGGGAGCTCAGGTTTATGTTGGCTTTGCTGTAGCAACTCCTTATCTGCCAGAGATTAGAGCAGTTCCCATCAGTTGTTGTGGGATTTGGTGGAATCCGTTTCCTGAGCTGTCACCAGGGCTGGTGGGGATGCAAAGCTCGGGGAGGGCAGAGCTGCAGCTCTGATCCAGCTCTGGCTGCTTTAGCGTGGCCAGGTTTGTTCAAAATTTATGTTAGAATTAGTTTGGATTAAATAACTAATCGTGTTATTAAAATTTATAGAATTAGTTAGATGAAATAGCTAATTGTGTTATTAAAATTTATACATCCTGGGACAGTGGAAGGTGTCCCTGCCATGGCAGGGGTGGCACTGGATGGGCTTTGAGCCCCTCCTGTTGATCCACAGGAATGAGCCCACACTCCTGGAGCCCCAGGGGCTGCTGCAGAGGTTGGAAAGGGTTTAAATTATTCAATTTTGACTTTCAGCAGTCAGTTGCTGCTGGAACAGACACAAAACAGCAACATCATGCAAATGCAGCCTGCAATCCCAGGTATTGCTGGAGCTTTGCACCAAGTTTGATGTTCTCCTGGCAGGGAGAGCAGCTGCTTCCACCCACAGTGGCTGAGCTCCCTCCTTTCCCCTCGGCATTCTTGGTCTCTGCCCATTGACAATTTCCACCAGCTGCAAATTTGGCCCAATAATATTGATTGTGTGTCTTGTGCTTCCTCTGCGGGCCCTAATTAGTGCCTTGGAGATAATGAGCAGGGAGTTAATGGCAGGGGAGCAGGGCTGCCCCTCTCCAGCGCTGACACTGCTCAGGGCACAGCACTAATGAGCTCCCAGAGCTGCACTGACCCTGCTCTGGCTCAGCCTGGCCCTGCCCACAGCAGCCCCCGGGGGATTGGGAGCCACTGGGAGCCACTGGGACACAGGAGAACCCCCGGGAATGAGGAATTGCAGCTCTGTGCCCTCTCCTGCAACAGCCACCCTGCTCTGCAGCTTTCCTCCCAGGGTGAAACCACTGTGCTCACCCACGGGCACCACAGTGCCAACACTTCTGTCACAAAAATTACAGTTACAAAAGGGAGGGGCCAAGCCTGGTCACCGAGTTTTCATCACATTTAAATATTTTCACTCTAAGCTGGGACTCAGGACCCCCAGGTCTTGGTCTGGCTCTGCTTCGTTTGTGCCCTGCAGGCATTTCCAGAGGCTCCATCACCTCTGTGCCTTTGGGAAAAGCAAAAATCTGCCACGTCCATGGCCTGACCTTCACTGGGACAGACAGAGGGACCCGTCTGAGCCGAGCTGAGCTCTCAGGTGCAGACTGGGACAGACAGAGGGATCAGTTTGGTTTGAAATAATCACTCAGGTGCAGACAGGAATCAGTTTGGTTTGAGCTGAGCTCTCAGGTGCAGACAAATGGATCAGTTTGGTCTGAGCTCAGCACTGAGGTGCAGGACTCGGGCCCTGCAGGATCCTGGTGCAGGACCATGTCCCAGGGGCTCCCTGCTCTGGTCCCAAAGCCCAGCAAGGATGGGGAGGTCAAGCAGGAGCAGCCCGAGCCCTGCTGGGCACCACCTGACAAACGGAGCAAAGGCTCAGCTGCAATTTTAGTTTTAAAGGGTATTTATTTTAAAGGCCATCCTGCTGGCCCTCAGCAGTGGGTGAGCAGGAGCAGGTCAGGGTGGCTGACAGCAATTTAATCTGCATTTCCATAGCTCCCTGTGCCATCCCTGACCCCACAGCAATGCCTGTCCCCTGCCAGCAAGGGGACAGACCCAGCCCTGGGGAGATAATGAGTCTCTAAATGTGTGTCCCACGTCTCCTGCAAAGTGTAAATGTGATTTATCCCCGTTTCACACTTTACAGAGCTTTCTTTCCCCTGGCTAGGAGGGATATAGCAAGGGAGCAACACGTTCCCAGTCCCCCAGTGGAAACATCCCTTCCCAGGGTGTGACAACACTCCAGTTTCCAGTGGATGTTTTGACCTTTCACTCCTCAGCGCTGTCTGTAGCTGCTGTGTTGGGAACAACTGTCCTTGGGGTGCTTGGCTGACCTCCTGACTCCTTTTGGAAAGGCATTTCCATGGAGCTCTCAGCACTTCAGACCAGCAGCAGACTGTTAGTGGCATCAGAAATGTGGATGGATGTGAAGGGAACACTTGACAGCGCTCAGAGGTCCATCCCTGGAGCTCCAGGAAGGGACAGGCAGGGTAAAGGTGTCGCTGAAAAGGCTCCAAAGCCCCCGGTGGCCTCGGGGGATGAGTGTGGATCTCACCCAGAGCACGTGGAGCTCAAGGGGAGCCTCTCGGGCTGGATGGCAGCCTGGGCCAGCCTTTATCAGGGAGATGAGGAAGGAAACGCTGCCAGGGAAAGCAAAGATTTGCCCCTCACATGCTCAGGATGCGGCTGCCAGGCCAGGAGTGGTGCAGGGCTCGGAGCTGGCCCCTGCCCCTGGCTGCGGGAAATCTCTCCTGGTGCAGATTACAGGAGCCTG
Organism: Loriotus luctuosus; assembly: GCA_035582745.1. Lineage (NCBI taxonomy): Eukaryota > Metazoa > Chordata > Aves > Passeriformes > Thraupidae > Loriotus > Loriotus luctuosus. The sequence continues at coordinate 513,039 of JAWWEY010000079.1, forward strand.
CCCTGTTCCCAGCCCGTTATCGGGACATTGTGTGAAGAGGGCTGAAACATCACATCGTGGTTTTACGCGTGATAAAGCAAATTTTCACAAGCACACCAGCGGCTGCTGATGGGCCCTCGGGCACCCCGGGGTGCAGGGGGACCCTGGGGACAGGGCTCTGTGTGAGCACTTGCTATTTCCATCTCTGCTCACCTGGCTGGAGCTCTGCTGTTCCCTAAAGGCTGAGCACACCCTGCAGTCCTGCAGCGGCAGCACCAGCCCTGCTCTGCCCCACAAACCCCACCCAAACCTCTGTTTGAAGCTATAAACCTCATTTATTGAGAACCCCAGCCCTGCTCATGGGAATCACCTGCTGGGGAAGCCCTTGAGGAGGAAAGGGGGAGCTCCTGCTGCCCCTGGTGGGCAGATTTTGGCAGCGTGGACCCTCCAAAGGAAATGCAAGGAGTAAAATCCTCCAAGGACTGGAGCACAGCAGCACCCAGGGCCTGCTTGAACCCCCCAGCTCCTAAACTTGCAGGGTTTGGGTTTGGGATGAGGATTTTCTCCAAGGAAGAGCTCATTTGGACAACTCTTAGCCCCTGCTACCCAAGGTGCTCCCTGGCATCATCAGGACCCTCCTTTTTTCCAGGTTATTTTTCCACAGGCCACTGTGGCTTCGTAGACCCTGGTGCTGCAGCAAGGTGGCAGGAAAACCCAGGGAAAGAGGGGCAGTGGTACAGCTGCCAGCCTTTGGGACACCTTTCCCTCCCCAGCTGGGTGAACAGCTGTTGGTGCACCCAGCCTGGTGTGTTTTCTCCCCAAAATCAGCCTGGCTTGGGGGTCTCTTGCAGCTCCCACGTGAGGGCAGGGAGGATGGACAGCATCACTCTGGAATCCCGGGCAGAACAACATGTTCCATGCTCTCCCTGCTCCTGGGGCCTGGACGAGGCCTCCTCAGGCACGGCTGGACACTTCCTGCACGTCCACCTCGCCTCCCCCAGCAACGTGCTCCTCTGGCAGGGGCCAGGCTAAAAAAGGAAACTCCCTATCGTGCCAGAAACAAAACTTTGATAAATATGAGGGGATAAGTCACAATAAGCGTGACTGGCTCGGGATCCAAACACAAAAATGTGGGAAGGAAAGTTTTGTTTTCTTGCCTCTCGCGCCTACCAAGCCCTTGGACACAACAGAGTGAATTCCTAAATGGATTTATTTAGTGAGTACCTGAGACGTGCAGAACAGACTTTCTGCTCTAGCACAAAGAATGCAGTGAGGGGACTGAAAGGATGGCCTGAAAGGTGCTTTACTTTCATCCCACACTGCACAATTTAACAGGTTTGGATGCAATGGGATCTGTGGTTAATTTGGAAAGCCATGTCACATTTAAAGGGAGAGGAAAATCCTCAGCCTGATCTCAGGGTTATCACCTGGGTAAAGCTCTTGTGTCCTCACGGTGCAGTGGGAGGGTTAAGGGGTGAAAAATGTCTTTTTGGAGGTTTCCAAGCCTACAGGAAGGGCTGGAAAAGATCTTTTTTCTCTGTGGTAGACAGTCTGTTGTGCTTTTATATGGCAGGAGCAGCATCACCCTCTGCAGGGGATCCAGAGTCAATGCCCAAAACCTGCTGAGCTGAAAGGCCCCAAAACCCCAAAACCATGAGTTTGTAATGTCCCCTGCCCTAGGAACAGGAGAAATTCTCTGCTGTTCCCACCCCAAAAACCTTCCTGGCCTGGCTGCAGAAATAGAGGGAGGGAGGCAATGCAGGCTGGGCACCAGGCAGTTTTTGGGGATCTCACGTTGTGGGGTGTCCAGCAGAAGATGTGAAAATACAGAAAATCCAGAGCAGACTCTGGGCTGAGCAGAGAGGACACTCAGCCCCTCAAGGATGAAGAGGGAGCAGTTTCACAGGTCTGGCATGGGCAGTTCATGGTTCCCTGTCCTCCTCATTATCTTACAGCAGCAGCTCAAGGTGCCCGTGGCTCTCTCCCTTTCAGGCTCTCAGGAACTTCCAGCCCACCTGACCTCTGTTGGGAAGTCTCTCTGTCCCAGATGACCTCTGCAAACCCTGCAAATGTTAATGGGTGGAATATCTCAAAGAGTGCCTCTGATCCTGCAGCCAGGGGCTGTTCTGCCTATCGGAGCGGAAGCGCAGGAATGCGCAGTTTATTTTAAATAATGCACTTGTCCTGATCGTGGGGATTTCTGAGCTTCAGCCAAGCCTCTGCACGTCATTCCAGTCTGCTGTGAAGGAATTATTGGCCTCTTCACACTTTTGATCTTTGCAGAAAGGAGCGTGTGGCATTTCCAGCCCAGATGTTCACGATGCTGGACGGAGAAGTTCCTCCCTAGTGGCTCACGCTCACATTGGTGAGGAGCTTCCTGCAGAGGTAAAACATTAAATAAACGCTGAAGGAGCTCTGTCGAGGTCATCAGAAATCACAGGAAAGACTCATGAATGGCAGCTGCGAAGTGGTGGCAGACACTGTGGAACCTCAGGTCTGAGTGTGGGGATCCATGGGTGTTTTGCCTTGGGTATCTCAGACAGGCAGCTGGAGCAGGGACACTTCTGTTCCTTCCTGTGAAGGCACAATGGGTCCAGAGCCCAAACTTCTGAGTGCAATCCTGGCTGAGCAGCAGGAAGTGTTGGCCTGTTCTCCAGGTAACATGAGCAGCTGACAGAAAAGTTGAAATAAACACACCCAAAAAAAGCTAAAGGATATTTCTGACATTTCCTGGTTCAGAGCATGAACCAGCCTCCGAGCTCTGCTCTCCTTCCTACCCCTGGCTGTGGGCAGGAGCAGGACCCTGCACAATACAAGTCCCTGGCTCTGAACCTGCAATTCCTGAGCATCCCTGCAGCTGCATTTGGTGTCTGTGAAAAGCTGGGTGTCTCCTCCTAGTTGGTTTTGGCACCAGTTTGACTCGTGGCTTTAGTTAAGTTTTTTATCTCCTCCTCGAGCATCCTGGTTTTCCTCTCCAGCTCCTCCCGCGAGCGCTCCGCGTTCCTCAGCCTCAGCTCCAGCTCCCCACTCCTCTTCTTCTCCTGCTCCAGCTCCTGGTTCAGCCTCACCACCTTGGCCCACACCTCATAGTTTTCCTTCTGGAGGCTGCAAAGGGAAACAGAGCATGAAAGGATTGGATTGGGTTGGGTTGGGTTGGGTTGGGTTGGGTTGGGTGGGGTTGGGTTGGGCTGGATTGGATTGGACTGGATTGGTTTGGGTTGGATTGGACTGGATTGGTTTGGGTTGGATTGGACTGGATTGGTTTGGGTTGGATTGGACTGAATTAGACTGGAAAAGGGCTGGGAAATCATTTGGCTCTCAGGGAATCTGACCTCAGACTCCCTCAGCACCAAAACAAGCCAGAGGTGCTGCCCTGAGCCCTTCAGTGGCCACACAACTCAATCCAATAAATCAATAAATGTGATCTGTGTGTATTGATAACGGGATAATAATGATAATATAATAACAATCTGTGGGGCTGATGGTTACAGCCCATGGTTAATAATGCTGCAGGTGAATTCTGGAGAGTCTGATGGTCCAATGCCAGGGTAATAACAGGAATTCTGACAGGAATTGTGCAGAGGACTGCAGGAACACTGCAGTGCCACTGCATGGTGTGTAAGAGCTATGGAGCACTGATGTTGGGATAATCCATCACCCACAGCTCGTGCAGTGCAGCACACTGATTTGCCTGCTAACAGCTGTGTTTTCTCATGGATCACTGCTCTGACATCCTGCATGACCTGCTGGTGAATGATCTGCAGTGTTTGCTGTCTCAGCACGAGCTGCTCCTGCAGTTACCTTTCCACCTGCCCCTCGTAGTCGCTCCTCTGCTCCTCCAAATCCTTCTCCAGCTTGTGGATCACACCCTGCAGGAACTCCCTGCTGTCCTGCTCAGCTCTGGGCTCCTCAGCAGGGCTGCTGCTGGGGCTGCCAGGCTCCTTGGGCTCGTGGCAGGGGCTGAAGCAGGGCAGGAATTCCTTCTCCGAGGCGCTGCTGGCAGGGCTGGGGCTGGAGCCGCTGCCCTCCCCGCCCTCTGCCGCGTTGCTGTCACAGCCTGCAGCCCTGTGCAGGTCCAGCAGCTTAAAGAGATCATGGGACAGCGTTCTCTTGTGTCCCTCACAGGCCAGGGGGTGTGGGCTGCTCTTCCAGAAGTCGCCGGTGAGGACATCACTCCTGCCCTTGTCCCCTGGGGCTGCCAGGAAGGATTTCCTGCTGGGTAAAGTCTGGGTTCTTTTCCTTGGCTGAGTTTTCCACGTTCCCAGCGTGGCTGTGGGCTCTGGGTCCTCCCCAGGGACGGAGGTGGCAGCTGGGCCAGGGCTGCTGCTGAAATTGGGGTGATCCCTCTGCAAAACAGAGCCCTGGGCACACAGGGCACAGAGCTTTACAAAGGGCACATTGGAACATGCTGGCCACACTTTTCCATTAGAACCCACTTTGAATTGCACCAAATTTATGATTTTTACAGGGATCCCTTTGAAGAAAAGCCTTTAACCCTCAGTGTTTTCCCATCACCAGCCTGAGCTGGAAAGGTTTCATGTGCTAGGGCCAAAAAGCTTTGGGAGTTTTCATATTCCCCAGAGCAGCAGATTTTCCACAGGAAAGTGGGAAGTTTATCTACATCATTTTCCTGATGTAAATATTCCAGGGGTGACAGACACAGCTTTTGAGCCCAAAAATAGCAAATGCTTTTAGGGCTCTCTGACCTGTCACAGCCTGCCACAATTAGCCACACGTTTAATGAACGTAGGCTGATTAATTTATTTCTTTAATAAACCCAGCCTTACCGTCTGCCTTGGGGTGGAGCCCCTGGGGTCCTCTGCAGCCCCCCAGCCCACGGAGCTGCGAGGGACAGGAGCTTTCTTCTCGTTTTGGGGGGCAGGTGGGGAGGGAGGCACGTCCTTGGAGGGGGGAAAGAGCTTCTGGTGGTCACTGATCATCACTGTCATCACCTTCTGCACCTGGGGCGTGCCTGGGGGAGCAGAGAGCATCAGGGCAGAGCCAGGGACCCCTCCTGCCACCCCCAGGTTTGTGCTGGCTGAGAGGGAGGTGGAGCAGAAAGTGAGTGGGATCTTAGAGCCAAATGAAGTAAATGGAGTGAGTAAAAGTGTGGGAAATGGGTTTGTGGAAAATTCTCAATGCCTGACAGAAGACTCACATGGTGTACATCTATATACCAACCTTAAGATAAAAAATACTGACTTTAAAATACCATAAAACAAGACAAACGTTGTTGAAAAAAAAATTTCTTTCAGCTCCACCACAGAAAATCTTTAATTCGGAGGCTGTGGATGCCTCAAAATTGAAATATCCTCCAGGATATTGAAATTACTCCATATGCCTCAAAATATTCCATATCCTCCAGGATATGAAATCACTCCAGGGGTCCCTTTTACCTCTCATGATGACTGCAGGGTCCTCCACCCTGGGCCTGATCAGGTTCACCCCCATCACTGTGGCCAGGTTGTCCACACTCATCTTGTTGACGCTGGAGTTCAGCTGGATTTCATAGAGAAACCTGCCAGGATTCCACAGCGAATATTCCACATTTCAGAGGTGGGATTTGGCAAAAAATCCTGGTGAAAAAGTCCTGATTCCTCCTCCCAGCTCTTCCTCTCAGTCACAAGGACAGAAACCCTCAGGACTGAACGGGTGCCAGAATAAAAGTGGAGCTGCTCCCCTTGGAAACAGCTCAGGAAGGAAGGGAATGCCCTCCTCAAATATCCCCCTGGTGAAACCTGGAGGTTTTGGTGCACAGGGCTTTCGTCCAGGAAAGCTACACCTGGTTTGGATTCCCAGGGATTGATGGGTGACTTGGAGGGTGGGATTCGTGCTCAGACATTCCCAGGGGGTTTATCCCAGCGCTGGAATTCTCCTCTACCAAAATCAGGACCTGGTGGCTCAAAGGGAAGCAAAGCCCAGCTTAGGGATGCTCTGCCAACCCTGGGGTGCCATTCCTGCTGCCCAGCACCAAAGCTGAGCTGCCCCTGGCCCGTGCAGGGCACTGACCTGCAGATGTAGCTCAGGAGGTTGTAGTTGTCTCTGGGGAGGAGGGACAGCTGCTTCAGGAGCTCCTGATGGCCCTGCATGGTGAAAAACAGCTCCAGGAGGGTTCCCAGGACCCCAGAACTGCTGCTGCTCACTCCAGCCACGCCTGTGTGGGGTCTCCCCGTGTCCCCAGCCCTGGGACAGCTCCCAACACGTGTGGTGGCACTCAGGGGTGACCCTGGGGGTGCTGGCTGATGATCTTGGGGATCTTTCCCAAACTCAGGTATTCCACGACCCTGGTTCTCCTGGTTTGTTCCCCTTGGAGCTCCATCTCTCCATGGGATGTCCTGCAGGGCTCAGCAAGGAGGGGCAGCCCCAGCAGCAGCAGGGTCCCCCCCAGCCCGGCCCAAGCTCTGGGAAGAGCTGATCCTGCCTCATCTCCTCCAGCATCTTGTGGACATTCAGGACATTTTTAACCCCAAAGAGAAGCAGAAACTGAAGCTTTAAAATTCACAAGCCCCTGTGGCCAAGTTGGGAAAACCCCACTGGCTTTGGGGAAGTTTTTCTTTTAATTTTTTCCCTTTTTCTCTCCCCAGATTCCAAAGCCTTGCTGTGTGCCCGTCGCCCCTGCAGCTCCGAGTGTGCCCTGGCACTGAAACTGATTTTAAGGCTGGGAAGAGGAAACCAAAAGCAGCTCTACCTTTGTCTCGTCAGCCTCCAGAGCCTGCCCACAGAGCAGGAAATCCTCGTACTGCAGCCAGGGCACCACGGGCTCCGGCAGCTCCCGCAGGTACAGCTTGAGCAGGGAGGCCACGGTGTGGACATCGGTGTCCCTGCAGGGAGAGAGGGACACTCAGAGCCAGCAGGGATCGCCTCACCTCCCTGCCCTGCCCCGGGAACCTCAAATCGCTTTTCTTCACCCACATTTAGCCTCACCTCCCTGCCCTGCTTTGGGAACCTCAAATCGCTTGTCTTCACCCACGTTTAACCAGTGGGAGCTGCAGTTCTGGAGCACCACCCTGGCTCTTGCCCCTGCGTTCACAGGGGTGGAGAACCAAGGAAAAGGGAACAAAACCTTTCTCCCAGCTCCCATTCCAGGTAAAACTCTTCTCCCAGCTCCCATTCCAGGCAAAACCTTTCTCCTAGCTCCCCATCCCCAGGTAAAACCCTTCTGGAAGGTTCCTGCTGAATCCTCTTTCCTCCTCGAGCCCTTCTGGAAGGTTTCTGCTGGATCCCCTCCCTTCCTCAAGCCTTTCTGAATTCTTTCTCCTCCTCGAGCCCTTCTGGAAGGTTCCTGCTGGATCCCCTCTCCTTCTCAACCCCTTCTACAAGGTTCCTGCTGGATCCTCTCCTCCTCACACCCCTCTGGAAGGTTCCTGATGGATCCCCTCCTTCTCAACCCCTTCTGGAAGGTTCCTGCTGGATCCCCTCTCCCCCTCACACCCCTCTGGAGGGTTCCTGGTGGCCCTGGCTGGTTTTCCCTGGAGCTGGGCTGGCATGGGGGCAGCAGCAGTGTCACCTGCTGAAGGAGGGTCTCTCCCCGGCGTCGAAGGCGTGGCGGAGCTGCCGGACCAGGCTGTCCTGGCCGGGCAGGCGGAAGATCCCCTCCTCGGCCACGCCGTGCTCCAGGATGAACTCGGCGCTCTTCTGCACCACCAGGGGCACCAGGTGCTGCCCAAACCTCTGCTCCTGGGCCATGGTCTGTGCCAGGCACTGCCCGAACACCCCTGGGGACACAGCTCAGCTCAGCGTGTGCCCTTGGGGCTTCCACACTCTGGGCTGGTACAAAACTCTGAACTTCACATGAAGCGTCTGCAGTTCTCCTCACTGCATTCACAGGGGTGGAGAACCAAGCAAAAGGGAGTAAAACTCTTTTCCCATCTCCCATTCCAGGCAAAACCCTTCTCCCATCTCCCATTCCGGGCAAAACCCTTCTCCCATCTCCCATTCCAGGCAAAGCCTTTCTCCCATCTCCCAGCTCAGACAAACCCATCCCTTTCCAGCCCAGAAAAATGGGAGCAGAAAGGGTGGAATCCACAGAACTCACAGAACTCACAGAAATCACAGGAAGGATGGGCTGGGCAAGAAAAAAGCAGGGGAAAAGCAAAGTGAGGAGTTTGGCAGGTGAAAACCAACATTTTTTCAAGGCTTTATGCCTGAATGGGAGCTTTTCTCAAGAATATTTTCAGGGTGAGAAAGGAGGTTGAAGAGGAAGATGAAGCCAGCCCAGAAATGTTCATCCCTGGCTCCCCTCAGCACTGCAGCCCCATTTTCAGGGATTTCTGAGCCAAACCCCCCCAGCTGCATTCCCAGGACGGAAATTCCTGGTTGTACCTCCCGAGGCCGAGCCCAGCGCCCTCCGCAGGGATTTCACCCACTCCTCCAGCTCCGCCTGCGAGCTGGCCATGAGCACGCAGGGCTCCTGCCCCGCCCGCGGCTGCTCCCCGGCCGGCCCTGCGCAACAGAAATTCACATTTACTGGGCAGGAAAACAAATAGTCATGTAGAGAGCAGAAAAAACACACGTCCAGAGCAGAAAATACACATTTACAGAGCAGAGTGGGGTGCCCTCACCTGGGATGATCTCGAAGATGAATTTCCCTCCTTCCTCGGGGTTGGTGGCCAGCACGTTGATGGAGCTCCCCTGGAGAGCCAGGCAGCCCTAGGACATAAATATAAATATATAAAAATATATATATAGATATATTAGTGTACAAATATATATACACGGATATATTTGTATAAATATATATCTGTACATCTATACTCGTGTGTAAATATCTACAGATATATTAGTGTAAATATATGCACAGGTAGATTCATATATATATATACTTGTGTATATATATATATATTTATTTTATATATATACAGATATATTTGTGTATATACACACAGATGTATTTGTGGAGATGCATGATAGGGATTTTAAAGCAGCAAGGGCACTTGGTAAATGCCACTTTTTCCACTGAAGTGATTCTCATCAGGAGAAAACCGCTTCTTTTTGCTCTTCCCTCTTTTGATCTCACTTCTCGTCTCCTTTTAGCCCTTGTTGGGAGTGGAAGAAGAGAGAGCAAAGAAGAATGGACTTGGGAAATACTATTATTAATTTTCTTTTTAAATTTTGTAGAGGGAACAGCTTTTCCAGCAGAGGGGGCTTTTCCCTGGAATTTTTCCAAAGGAGAAAAAGGCGGTGAGTACTCTAAAAGTGAGTTGTGGCGTGGAGAAAATGGTGGGAAATATAAAATAAAATACAAAATAAAATAAAATAAAATGAAGAAAAAATTTAGTTAAATAAAATCTAAAATACAAAATAAAATAAAATTAAATATGAAATAAAATAAAAACTAAAATACAAATTAAAATAAAATTAAATATAAAATAAAGTAAAATAAAATATGAATCACAAAATAAAATATAATATAATTTTTAAAAAAATAAAATAAAACAAAATATACAAAATAAAATAATGTAAAATAAAATCTAAAATGCAAAATAAAATAAATTTATAAAATAAAATAAAATAAAATAAAATAAAATAAAATACATTTAATGGAATCATGGGATCTCAGAATGGCTTGGGTGGGAAAAGCCCCTGCAGTGCCACCCCTGCCATGGCAGGGACACCTCCCCAGCCCCAAACCCTTTGGGGTCCCGGCCCCACCTGCGGCTTGGCCTCGTCCTCGTCCTTGTAGTAGAGCAGCTGCTGCCCGCGCAGCACGAAGAAGCGCAGCTGCCAGTTCCTGACGATGGAGCGCTGCTTGCGCAGCCAGCCCAGCTTGTCCGGCCGCGGCAGCGCCGCGGGATCCGCGGTCATCACACTGCGGGAACGGGCTGGGGACAGACGGACGGGAGTGAGGGGACAGAGGGACACGGGCTGGGGACAGAGGGACACGGCAATGGGGACAGAGGGACACGGCAATGGGGACACAGCAGACACTGTATGGGGACACTGGGTATGGGGACACAGGGACACAGAGTGGGGACAGAGGGACACAGAGTGGGGACAGAAGGACACAGAGTGGGGACAGAATGACACAGAGTGGGGACAGAAGGACACAGAGTGGGGAAAGAGGGACACAGAGTGGGGACAGGAGGACACAGAGTGGGGACAGAGGGAC